>OZ024808.1:3954283-4416783 GCA_964017045.1 Omphiscola glabra
ATTTCCCGTCATCCTATTGAGCTGAAACTTGGCACTAAACTATGTCTTAGACTCGTTGCCAATGACAACACATTCTTTCAAATTTTCGTCCCCACCCCACACCCTCAAACCCAAAAAATCAGTTTTTCCTGTTTTCAAAGGAAGATCTGTGTTCATTGGGTGCGTGTTTTGCTGTGGCAATTTAGTGTCACTTTTTCTTTCTCAATGTGACAAATTTAGGTATGCATTAAAAAATAACAATTATTTTTGAATGGGAAAATGAAGAAAATATGAAAGGTGTTTTCGCCAGAAGTTTTCCTATTTACATATCAGCTTGTTAATAAATAATAAATCATATATAATTACATAAATGCAAACACAGTGCAATATAAAGGATTTATACGAAAATCTTTGAATTTAAGTTTTTTTTAAAATTTAATTTAAACTTATTCAGTAATTATATTTGTAAAAAATGTATTTTTTTTGGCCGGTCTCTACAGGAATACAGTTTCTACCCCACAAAGCATTTGAAATTGAAGTTAAGATGTGAACACAGAATATGAGTCTTGAAGTAGAGTCTTGTCTAAATGTGTCAAGTTAACCATCATGGTAAGTTAACCATCATGTCAAGTTAACCATCATGTCCAATTAACCATCATGTCAAGTTAACCATCATGTCAAGTTGACCATCATATCAAGTTAACCATCATAGTAAGTGGTCTGGACAATCTTTTTTACTAACCTTTAAACCATACCAGGATTTGATTGGTTGAGTTTGCCATTAATTGGTATATTGTGGGGTGCTTACATTTATCCAATATAAGGGTTATCAACTTTTAAAACTTTTATATTAACTTCACATTTGTTTATGGCTGGCTGGGTGGCAAAATCTTCCGACATCTAATAGGCCCACTTCCCATCAAGCTATCGAGTTGGAACTTGGCACATAGACTCTTTACTGATGTCAACACTTTCTTTCAAATTTTCAGCCCCGCCCTCCAATCCCAGCCCCCAAAGATCAGTCTTTCCAGATTTTCAAGGGGAAAATAAAATTTCAGATAAGTGCGCTAAATGAGATTCTTTTTGAAAAAAAATCGCAAGTGTGATCGGTGCGTAATATTTTCTTTTCTTTTTCTAAAATTGTTGGTGAAATCTGCAGTGTAAAAGCAGGTGGGTCATTAGAATATTAATATAGTCCAGTGGCGTGAAAAAAATGTACGGTTGCAAGCCTTGTGGGGGAGAGCACTAATTGGGATTCTTATGAAGTGCGTTACTTGTATTTATGTTTTGTTAAATTTTCAACCCCACCCCTCATTGCTTGATATTATAAAGTATTTATAGGAAAAAATATGTTTTAAAGGGTTGTTAAATTATATTTTATGCTACAGTTAAAAAGTTTCAGAAAATTATTCAAAAAACTCTTGGGATTTCAAAATTTGTTTACAATTATCTGTTAATTATTTATTGTCATTAATTAAAAAAAAATTTTTTTTTACACAAAATAAAATGAAATGTAATTACGGTATGTATATGTTTGGCGAAATCATTAACTCATCTTTACAGGAACAAATGTCTATCACAAATTATTGAGACAAAATTAAAACATAATTTCTTATTATTATTTGGTAGGTAGAACACCACCCTAACTGCCAATTAGCTTGACAAAACATTTTAACAACTTTTCAGATATAGAAATTATTTTCTATAAACCATATACCAAATACATCCTTTCTTTTTTTTCTTTTAACAGTTACTCCTAGAAGAAAATGGATGCTACATATTAGCTGATATCTGTGTCTGAAGTCTTGGCCTGGTCAGCAGATATCTATACCTGAAGTGGGTTCTTGGCCTGGTCAGCAGATATCTATACCTGAAGTGGGTTCTTGGCCTGGTCAGCAGATATCTATACCTGAAGTGGGTTCTTGACCTGGTCAGCAGATATCTATACCTGAAGTGGGTTCTTGGCCTGGTCAGCAGATATCTATACCTGAAGTGGGTCCTTGACTTGGTAATGGACAAGAATGGGTCATGTTAGGTCAGTTTTTATGAGATCAAATTTTTTAAAATTGTTTTGATTTTATTTTAAGCAATATTTTAAAATAGAATCAATCTATTTGTATATTATTTCTGTTTTTATTAACTTCTATTTATATCTTAAAATTTAATTTTTAAAAATTGTTTTCTATTTCTATTTTCAACTAAAGATGACACAATTTAAAAGCGCAGGCAGCTACAATAATGGATGACCCATCAACAACCACTGTTTTAGATGCAATGGATGACACATCATTAACCACTGTTAGATCCAGGGGATGATCCATCAACAACAAATGGATAACTGACTTCTCACCATGTGATGTTAGCTTCAATTTTTAATTCTAAGTCTATACTGTTTTTAAGAAAGATGTACAATTTAATTTTTAAAATTTATTTTCTGTAAAAATAAAACAATAACACTATAGTAAAGTTTAACATTGATTCCTGCATGATAAAACTTAAATATTTGAATACGGTATATATTTATTATAAACCATGTCATTACTGTATGTTAATGTCTGGCTTTTCCCTTATTCTTCTAGGTTTGAGAACATCTGAAAAAACTCTGACATGATGTCAATTTAACTCTAGACGTTGCTGTGCTGTGTGGGATATTTTCTCATCTTGCTTCTTGTTATTTTATGAGCACAAATCTCAAGTAAACAGCCTGATAATATATTATACAATTTATGCAATAACCCAAATTTCTTATTTTACTTAACTGGTTCAGTAACTCCTGATTTGGCAGTCATTTTTATATAGTTAGAGCATAATCAAAACAATTTTTTAAAATGAATGTGTACAAAGAAAATGCAAGATATTCTTCCAATTTATTTTAAGACATAAAGATTTACAAAATAATATAATATAATACATTGTTTATGGTGTAAATATACTTCCACTTACATATTCAGTTTTTACTATGCCTTATTTTCATAAAATTTCTGTATATAAACATAAGATTTTGATTTAAAAAATACTCTTTTCACATTGGGATAATCAGTAAACATTTTAAAACTTGAAACTTGACACATTTGCGTCTGTTGCCTCAAGCCTTCCAACCCCAAGCTCATGATACCCTTGCTGAGTAGCCCTTGCAACCAGTGAAATATCCTCTTCAATACCAGGCACAGAAACTTTGCAAATCCCCTCTACATACATAGGAGCCAGAATGATCAATACATTGATTGTGAGCCCTAATTATATAGAATAAGAAATGTTTACAGGTAGCTAATGCTGGTTTTGATTTAAATTTAAAGATGAAAAAGAGTTTTTAAATATCATTTTATCAGTTGTAATTTGGATTTAGAACAATTGGCATTCACAAATGTTTTCAAATGTTTCTCTTGAATGATTGACATGAATGAAATAATAAAATAATTAGATTACTAATCAATTTCTTTTGGATGTTGTCATTTACTTTGTTCTCAATTGTTGTGTTATGTTGGATGTTGTAACAATCAAAACTTTGTCAGTCTTATGGGAAAATGAGACTTGGACTTTTTGCATTCATTTTATTAGATAACTGTTTTATGTGGTATGAATTTTAACTACTTTATTTTTAATTAGGGTTTGTGTGCATTCAATAACTTTTAACTCTGCATTTATTCACCAATCAATGTAGTGTGTTTAAGACTAAATTAAGAAAAAAAAATAGAAAGTAAAATTTGGCTGGTTAATTATTCACAAGCTTTTAAGCTACTTATATATATAAATTTAGATACATGCTAATTTCCAATCCAACCCTAGAGAAAAAAAATTTAGCAGGGGTTCTCTACCAATATCTTATAGAGTTTAAAGTCAGTGGTAATTAATTTTAATTGTAAGACATAATCCGCTTGATAAAAATCTATTTTAGTGGACCTTGTGCATTGATTCATTAATGAAAAGTGTTCTTTTGTAGTAAGGAGTTTGTGAATCTCATTTCTGCTGCTAAGTTCAGCTGTGACAATTAGCACCTTGTTTAAGATCAGGATTAAGGTATTAAAACTTAACAAAAACATTTACTCACTATTTACTTTTGGAATATTACTAATAATGACATCTAAGTAACTAATATGAGCTTTCACTGAACAAATGTGAAAAATATCAAACTATTTTTTGTACAAGTGTTTTAATGAATGGCACTAAGGTTTTAATAAACTCTTTACATTATTGTTACTATATTAGGAGAAGATTTTTAAAATAAGACTCCGATTCCAATTTTTACTGTTATATAAAGTTAAGATCATTACTTTATTAAAAAAAAATTAAATTTATCAGGTAGTAAAATAAAAAACTAAAATACACTTGCAATAAATTGTCCCGATTTAAAGGGCGTAATTAAATAAAAATATTTGTAAATTTGCATTGGTTTTCATTTAAAATCTATAAATACATATTTATGACTCTTATCAAAGAGAGATAACCAAGATAAAAGAATATTTGAAGTAAATTATTTTACGATCAAAGGGAAATAACCTGGCACAGAAAAATTTAACTGTAAAAAAATACGATAACCAATTATATGGGAAATAACTTTTCCAATCTTAAGATTTTAAAAAAGAAATACACGATAGCCTCCCTTTGACCGTAGATATGCCATATTATGATTTAAAACAACAAAAAACACGACATTCTCCCTTTACCGTAAGATTTTCAAAAGGTGAGTTCCTGCTGTCATTTTCGTAAATTTTAAAAAGAAATAATGGACCTTTCCGACCACTAAATTGTATAACTTAAATGCAAAATTTACCATCCCGTACGTTTGAACATTAATGCTTAGACTTTGTATCAGTTGTGCTAAACAAGACCAAGTTCATGTCGTGAAACGTTTTCTTTCTAAATTAATAACTTTATTGACTGTAACTTTGTGATGATGAAAAGCAGGGGAAATAAAGAAGAAAGATAACACAGCCATATATTTAATTAAGTTTATATGCATATATTTATTAGAGAGGCATATGCAATAACATACCGGTATTCTGATTACATTATAATGATTAAATATATGTTTTGAACTATAAATAAATGTAATACCCCATATATATGCGATTACTTATTATATATTAGCAATCGAAATTTGCATATGCAAATTTTCAAACACCTATCAAAACTGACCATATTTTAAACTTATCTTCAAAATTTGCGGGGTAGGTGGTAGGGGTGGATGGAAAAATAAGGGCAAAACAAACCGGATCCAAATTATCAGGCCCGAACCCCATCACACTCAAAAAAACGCAATTGCGACATGGGGGAAAGAAGACCCCCTGTAGGAAGACACCATCCAGCAAATGAAGAAATCCCGACAGAAAACTCAACAAAATCATAAAAAAGGGGAGGCCACTCAAGAAATCACGATAGAAACAAAAGAAAGAATGATCCAAAAAAAGGGAGACAACCCCATCCAGAACCAAGGGCAGCAACACATCCCCAAAAAACACGAACAGCACCCCAAAAACAAAACACATCTCTAGGCTCCAAAATAATTTTATTTTCCATCTTACAATGCCAAAAAAATAGGAATAAAACAATGACCCCATCATCCCCCCCCCCCCACAGCGATGAGACAAGCCCACCCTGCACCCATCATTACCTGCACCCGCCCCAAACCCATCATTACCTGCACCCGCCCCAAACCCATCATTACCTGCACCCAATGCAAATGCCTGCCGGAATCCACGGCCGCCCCAGCCAATGGCCGCCCAAAGAAAGAGTCCGTCAAACCAAAACCACATTTCAAATTGACCAAATACTAAATTCAGAAACAATCAAAGTATACACAATAATAAATAAGCTGAGATGAGATGAGAAAGTGAACACAACACAAAGAAAATGGAGTGTGACCAAGTGAGTGAGCATACACTAATAATAACATGTTAAATGGAACAAATCACATACAATCAAACATAGTAACTTGGTACATACACATGCAGTTGAAATAACTATATGTATCTGAGATAATTTGACATATAGAAAGTAATTTTTTGAAATAATTTTTAAATGTCAAAGTATACATTTTTTGAAATTTCATTCAACATAGAAATGTATACATACATAAGAATGAATTGAATAGAAAACATTAAAAAGAAAAAAAAGGGAGATTGCATTGTATTCCTTTTTTCTGCACATTTAAAATCATTTTAAAAAATCTATTTTTTCATCACATAATATAAACACAATGCATTTGTCCAGCCACACCCCACTCATGCAATTGTCCAGCCACACCCCCCTCATGCAATTGTCCAGCCACACCCCCCTCATGCAATTGTCCAGCCACACCCCCTGCACTGCTGGGAATTCATGAAAAGTTTACATTTATTTTAATCTGACTTTTGGAATGTTTGTCTTGTAATAACTTATAAGATTTGATTTAAAATAAAGTTTATAATTATAGGATGTGTTTTATGACCATACATTTAGACTGGGTAACACTGCCACCATAGGATGTGTTTTATGAACGTACAGGGCCTAAGATCAAAATCAGGAAAACACAGATCATGAAATACAGAACATAGGTGGAGAACACAATCACTGAACAACAGGTGGAGAACACAATCACTGAACAACAGGTGGAGAACACAATCACTGAACAACATCCCCTCAAAAATGTTAGATAGTGTAAGTACCTAGGAAGTGAAGACACAAGAGGTGACAATGTCTTGATTTTACTCTATGCTGGAAGACAACTGTCACATTAAAATGGAGGCTTGAATTTGTCCAGACCAAATGCCTACAAAGGTTCCATAGAATAATCTGACCAAAGACAATGCAATGAAGAATTGAAATCAAAATTAAGAGTAGCAACCACTGTGCTAAAATTGCTAGAATTAAAAGCAGATAATTATCGGAGACCGCTGGGATATATTAGTAGAATACCATCATACTCACTTCTGCTAAGCTGGACAGAACATGGAACATATCCCAAGACAGCACTAAGATGGACAGAACATGGAACATATCCCAAGACAGCACTAATATGGACAGAACATGGAACATATCCCAAGACAGAGCTAAGATGGACAGAACATGGAACATATCCCAAGACAGAGCTAAGATGGACAGAACATGGAACATATCCCAAGACAGAACTAAAATGGACAGAACATGGAACATATCCCAAGACAGAGCTAAGATGGACAGAACATGGAACATATCCCAAGACAGAGCTAAGATGGACAGAACATGGAACATATCCCAAGACAGCACTAAGATGGACAGAACATGGAACATATCCCAAGACAGAGCTAAGATGGACAGAACATGGAACATATCCCAAGAAAGCACTAAGATGGACAGAACATGGAACATATCCCAAGACAGCACTAAGATGGACAGAACATAGAACACAAAACTATGGAAGACCTAAAAAGAGCTGGTACAATATAAAAGAGAGGTAACTGTGGAAAAGAAAACAGACCCTCTATAAAGCTTCCTAAGAGGCAATCAGTCTATGCAATCAGTCTACACAATCTACACAATCTATCCCCTCTTCCATTCTGATAAGATGGCTTTTAATGACTTGAATGACAATCATTTACTGGTCAAGGAATGTTACTTAAATATATATATAGCATTGTCAAATGTAATGAATGCAATTATTTGGTTTTAATGAGCTCCTAATCTTGACGCCAAGAAGTACTTAGTCCCTCATATTTCAATGAGTTATGATCATGCACATAGTCCCTCAGAAAACAGTGAGTCCTTCCAATGATCATGTATTTCATTTTTCTGATTTAGATATTCTGTAGGTTTAAAAAAAATAATTACATTTTAGATCAGAGTAAGCAATTACAGTATCAGAGTAAGCAATTACAGTATCAGAGTTAGCAATTACAGTAACATGTTCTTAGCCTGTTAATAACTTGATTATTTATTTTACTATTATGAAATTCTTTAAGCAGCACAGCAAAAGTTATATGGTAAACAATTTTAGATTGAAGCCTACATGAACAATATTTGGACAGAGATTAATGATTAGCTTTACATATTTTAGGTTTACACTTGAATTTTGTTTTTTTTAAGTGTAAATAATTAATTTTCACTTATATTCACTTTAAACCCTGATTGCTATTTATAATTAAAAAAATTTGTAGCTAACCCCAGCTGGTGAGTTATTTTTATCTCTTGACAAAATGGTTGGTGTTGGTTGATCTGTTGGTCTATCTAACAATGGTTGGTGTTGGTTGATCTGCTGGTCTATCTAACAATGGTTGGTGTTGGTTGATCCAATTTGGGTAGCTTAACTTCCATTCTAGAGTTGAATCTAGAAAACAATTTCAAAGTAAAAATTTAAAAAAAAAACAGCATAAAATATAACGGTAAATAACATTTATTTTTAAATATGTTAAAAATTGAAGATGAACTAACATGGTACACAACTTGTCCATGATCAAGATTAGAGTCTACTTCAGACAAGGTCCACTTACCAATCAGATATAATAATAATAATAATAATAAAGTTTATTTAAAAATCACGCTTCATCCCCAAAGGCTCGAAGCGCGTAAAATAAATCCGAAGTTAGATGTTCAAGAGGCCTCACTGCTGCCTGTTAGGCGCACGTGAACTCCATCTCCCCATCTCCGGGTTTTCAGGATGATACAGGTTTGTGTGAATTCCGTAGGTAGGTAAAATGGCGGCAAAGTGGTGCACGGAAAATGTTAAATAGTCCAGTGCCACTGCTGAATCTGGTAACGCTCCGATGTTAGATGTTCGAGAGGCCTCACTGCTGCCTGTTAGGCGCACGTGAACTCCATCTCCCCATCTCCGGGTTTTCAGGATGATACAGGTTTGTGTGAATTCCGTAGGTAGGTAAAATGGCGGCAAAGTGGTGCAAGGTAGTTACATGTCGGGTGTACAAACTACATGTTTCACTATTCCGTTGTTGATTCTACAGTAGTTTTTGTTAACATATATTGCAACCCCTTCCTTTGGATTTGATGCTGTCGGTTGTTCCTTCGGCACGGAAAATGTTAAATTAGTCCAGTGCCACTGCTGAATCTGGTAACGTTTCGTTAAGCTATGTTTCTGTCAGGCACATTAAAGAGCTCATACGAAATTGATAGAAATCCTTACAGAAACAACCCACGTCATCCATCCTGTTACGTAGTGATCCAACGTTTCCCAAAACAACATGTGGAAGAAAGGCTCGCTGTCCTATGTTTCTGCATTTGAAACGAATGCCTCCACTTCTTCCCTGCTTTCTTCCTCTCAGTCGTGAATTGGTCGCCATTTGTTGTTGACATGGCGGAAGTTTTTTTTTTTTTACATATATTGATTGCTATAAACAATTTTTTAACTATTTCATATATTTTATAAACTAACAAATAAAAGAATGGTATTTATTAAATTTTATATTTGTTTTAAAAAAATTGAAATTGCATATTTAATAAAAAATAATAAACAGAGCAATAAATAGATCATAGATTTTATTAAATGTATTGTGGAGTATCCAGACCTGTAGTCGACCGTAAGGGGTGGGGTCCCACATCGGTACTGATCAAACAAAGGGTCAGACTGCCCGCGACGGGATGACGGCGTTTTATGACCTAAGACCAACTGACCAAACAAGGGCCAATCGTGTCAGATTGCCAGCGACGGGATGGCGGCGTTGGTTTATGAACTATTCCGCGGTGTATTACATAAGAAGGGGATTGGGGCCCTGGGAAGAAATCTCTATGGACTCGGGGCGTATAAAAGGGACAGTTGGATGGGACTAAGAGAACTCAACCGGGCAGAACTCAGCCGGGGAGGCTAGTGGACAGATGGGAGACTCCGACGGACAGGAGTAGAGAACAGACGAGTGAAACAGAAAACAAAAGACAGTCGGAGTTGAGTACGACAGAGAGAGAGAGAAAGTGAAGTCAAAGGAGGAGACAAATAAAAGAGTCAATGACTATAACCATCGTTGAGTTGTCAAATTGGTGCAGTACGAGAGACGGAGTGTACAAGGTTGCAAATTAATTAGAGAGCAGAGACGAGCAAGGTTCGCTACAATGGTGGCAGCGGTGGGATTCTAAACCTTGCAACGACTCCGAAGAGTACAACTGCAAGTAAAATGATTTCACAGTACTTGAACAACCTCCCGACATACAGTGGCACTTCAACGTGGCAACGTTCATCATCCAGTTCGAAACGTCTGCAAGAATTTTTAAATGGAGCGAGGAAGAGAAACTCCTTTATCTCAGCTTTGCATTGAAAGACGCTGCGGCTGAATTCTCTTTCAGTGAGTTAAGTGAAGCTGAGAGAGAGTCGTACATTGAACTTAAGATGCCCTGGCGAATCGATTCAGAGACCACAGAACGCCAGCATTTTTCCAAAATGTTTTTAAAAAACGCACATTTCTGAAATCCGAGACTAGTACAGAGTATGCCACTGACATCAAGAAATTGGTAGCGAAACGTTTTCCGACGGCAGACCAGGCTACACGAGATGCCATTGGATTCAAACAGTTCCTTCGTGGGCTGCCTGACCAGTCTATGGTGACACAAGTTGGCACTATGTCAGTTCCTCCCACAGTAGACAAGGCGAGAGCTGCCCTCGAGCAGATAATAAATCTCAGGGACAATGTTTGTGTACCTGGACAGCAAGTGGCGTCAATAGCAACGACCACTTGACAAGAGAAATAAGTGGCCTGAAACAGGATTTTAGAGCATTCAGCACATGGCAGCGGGAGTCAGTCAACCAACCGGCAAGAGAAACAGAAGGTGTTCGGAGGGCGGAACCCATGTGTTTCGTGTGTGACCGAATCGGTCATATTGGCCGTAATTGTCCAAACAGGAGGAAAGGAGGAGAAATTACTGATCGGCTGAAACTAAATCACATTTCATCGAATGGTCAAAACATTCGTCCTAGTGCTGTTTTCGTGCTTGTGAAAGTGTGTGGTGTTAGGGCAGAATTTCTAATGGACACGGGTGCGGCGGTGACCGTTATTTCGAAAAAACGATTTTTTGAAATTCCATGACATCAGCGACCTAAGATTCGACATCATTTCTCACTCGTGAATCTACAGACAGCAACTGGAGCATCAGTGAATCTTTATGGGGTGAGTGACGTTAAATTATTGATTGGAGATGAAGTGTATCCCTGGACAGTATATGTGGCAGATATAGCAGAAGACGGTTACCTGGGTTTTGACTTCTTGAGTCATTACAATTTTTCTTTCTCAGTCAGCAAAGGTCTGAGCTTGGATTCTCACAATGTGCCGATTGTGGTTAAATATCCGAGTGCAAAGAATACGCCAGATAAAAGGTATTTCAGTGAGCCCGAACGTCCCCAGTTTTTAGCACCATTCAGTGTGAGAGTGAACATGGTCACCACACACAACAAAAGACAGCGTCCAGGTAAAAGCCAGTGGACAAGCATGGCTCCTGTCCAGGTTAACGTACCCCGTCCTGAGATGGCCTCGCCAAAGGTGAAGCTCAGGAATGTGGGTAATAAATCAATCCAGTTGTGTGGTGAGGTCAATTCTAAGTGGGAGAAAAGGGAGGCAATTCCAGATGGACCAGTGAAGCGACAGAAAAGTGACCCCGATGCTCGAGCGGTAGTGCACCCTTTCAACGTGGGTGACGTAGTCCAGTTTTCAGACACCACAAACAAAGTGAGTAGAAACCAGAAGTTGAGCACAATTAATAAGTGGTGCGGTCCTCGTGTCATCAGTCGAAAGCTACGTAATAATTTATTCGAGATTCGGGGAGAGGGAAGAATGACATGAAAAATTATTCATCATGAAGGCCACTATAGGATGAAGCATTATGACAATGATCCACCAGATTGGATTTTAAAGTTACAAACAGCTTGCCTAAGAGACAATTTGATGGGAACCACTCCGGAGATTCCACGAGTTCTGCAGGGAGCGTAGTGTGTTCTGTGACACTTAGATTCATCTTATATCATGACATTTTTTGTATAAATAGATTTATAGTGAATTAATGTTGATGGTTATTTTCTTCTCGAGTCAGCAGAGGGTGACGGTTGGATACATGTATACATGGATAATGTTCTAATCCTGTAAGGATTCATTTTAATTTGCGGTTGAAAGATTGTTTAATTTTATAAAATGTTTTTCTTGGTGACCTCTTATGACCTTTAAGAAGGGTTTGAGTTAGTTTAAGGTGTTTTGTAAACGACACTTATTTTTCTTGCATTGGAACTTTAGACGGTTCTGACATTATACTTGACATGTTGTCATTATGATTTTTGATTAGCTGGTTAATTTAGTTTCAACCTTATGTCATAATGTGTCACTGCCTGTTAATTGATTTTCTAAATGTATTACTTTTCGTTGATTCTTGAAATTTTGTATTATTCCTTGTTCGACCATAATTGTCTGATTGTGTGAATGTACAGATGCTCCGACTGTGACCAAGTTGACTCTTACCTTGACCGAGATCATTTAGGAGACCGTAATGGGATGACATAGCGTGCATTACTTTGTACTGTTTCTAATTGAACGCTGAAGGTCTAAGTCACTTAAAGCCATTTAGAGATCAGTCACCCGTAATTGTAGTGAGGATGTTACGTAATGTCGGGACGACATTGTTTTGTAAGATGGGGGTATTGTGGAGTGTCCAGACCTGTAGTTGACCGTAAGGGGTGGGGTCCCACATCGGTACTGATCAAACAAAGGGTCAGACTGCCCGCGACGGGATGACGGCGTTCTATGACCTAAGACCAACTGACCAAACAAGGGCCAATCGTGTCAGATTGCCCGCGACGGGATGGTGGCGTTGGTTTATGAACTATTACACGGTGTGTTACATAAGAAGGGGATTGGGGCCCTGGGAAGAAATCTCTATGGACTCGGGGCGTATAAAAGGGACAGTTGGATGGGACTAAGAGAACTCAACCGGGCAGAACTCAGCCAGGGAGGCTAGTGGACAGATGGGAGACTCCGACGGACAGGAGTAGAGAACAGACGAGTGAAACCGAAAGAGATAGAGAAGGGACAGTCGGAGTTGAGTACGACAGAGAGAGAGAGAGAGAAAGTGAAGTCAAAGGAGGAGACAAATAAAAGAGTCAATGACTATAACCATCGTTGAGTTGTCAAATTGGTGCAGTACGAGAGACAGAGTGTACAAGGTTGCAAATTAATTAGAGAGCAGAGACGAGCAAGGTTCGCTACAGTATTAAACCAACAAGTAGAGTTACATATGAGGTACGTACAGAAACAACCATTTTTAAGTTATCTACCTTTTAGCCAACAAGACCTGAACCACATGATCGACTATCTCATCAAGACATTTCTCGTTCCGCTGTCATTGCTGTTCATTCTCCAACACAAGTGAGCCATTCTCCATCTTTAATCTCTCCAGTGAGAGCTTAGTCTTGTCTCTAACCTGCAAGATAAACCAGCAACGATGATGGCTGTAGACTGACATCATTAAATATTTTGTGAAATCTTAATACTAGTGAGAAAATCATAAAGTGTTTTTGTGAGAGATATCAGCAGTCTGACACACAATAGTCTGAAACACGACAGTCTGACACACAACAGTCTGACACACAACAGTCTGACACACAACAGTCTGATACACAACAGTCTGACACACAACAGCCTGACACACAACAGCCTGACACACAACAGCCTGACACACAACAGCCTGACACACAACAGCCTGACACACAACAGCCTGACACACAGAACAGCCTGACACACAACAGTCTGACACACAACAGTCTGAAACACGACAGTCTGACACACAACAGTCTGTTGAAATAAAACTGTCTACATATTTTAAGATCTATGATGAGGATGGGCTGTATTTTATGAAAACATTTCTTGACCAACGTTATACTTGATGTGTATTATAAAACTTATGTATGATTATGATATAACTTATATCATCAATATCAAATTAAAATGCACTACAAATATGTAATGTGAACATTTTTAAGTGTTGTCAGGTGTGATTGAGAATTGTTGGTCTTAGGAAAACTTAAAAATAATTGATAGATATATTTTGTAATAAATATTTCTTGCTTGCTATTTGCTACGTTATCCAATCCATCCCAAGATGCTTTCTCAAATGGGCCTCCATCTTTTTCATTTGATTTCTCAGTTCCGGTCCCTGGCAGCACTTTTTTGTCTGTATATGGGTGGGCTGCATTTTTGGCCAAGTGCTACAAAATAAATGGATTAAAAGTTGCAAGACATAAATTTATTCTGACCATCAATTACAACCTGGCATTCATTATAATGATATAGTGGAACTAAACATTCAGTGGATTTGAAGTTCAGTCTTCCGACCCAGTTAAATAGAAATGTTTGGTGGAACAAAAGGTGCAAAGAAGAAAACAAAAACACCAAGCCATTAAATAGAGTAATAGTCATCAAAGGGCAGAATTTGATATGTCCTTTGATGACACAGGATGACAATGCAAGCTTAAAGTGACAGCTGGAAGAATATATGCCAGCATTAAAACAACAAAATGTTTGCTTTAGCCTTCCCCAGGTGCCAAAAAATTGCGTTATATGTTTTATAAGTTGCAAACAAAAAAGAAAGAGTATAACTTCCAGAAGTTAGGACCTGAGAGAAGCAGAAGTTAGGACCTGAGAGAAGCAGAAGTTAGGATCTGAGAGAAGCAGAAGTTAGTTAGACTAACACAGATTACATCACAAGGCTTAAGACTAGCACAGATTATATCACAAGGCTTAAGACTAGCACAGATGACATCACAAGGCTTAAGACTAACACAGATGACATCACAAGGCTTAAGACTAACACAGATGATATCACAAGGCTTAAGACTAACACAGATGACATCACAAGGCTAAAGACTAACACAGATTATATCACAAGGCTTAAGACTAGCACAGATTACATTTCAAGGCTTAAGACTAGCACAGATTATATCACAAGGCTTAAGACTAGCACAGATTACATTTCAAGGCTTAAGAATAGCACAGATTATATCACAAGGCTTAAGACTAGCACAGATTACATTTCAAGGCTTAAGACTAGCACAGATTATATCACAAGGCTTAAGACTAGCACAGATTACATTTCAAGGCTTAAGAATAGCACAGATTATATCACAAGGCTTAAGACTAGCACAGATTATAGCACATGGCTTTTTAAATGTTATTCAAGGCCAAAAAAATAAGACACAAATGAAAGAAACATATCAATAACTTCCTTGTTTCAACATTATATCTCGATATGATTTGCAACATGATAAGTGTTAATTTTGATACAGTAACTAATAAGATTTTACAATGGAGTGATCGCTCAATGTTTTTCTGGCTCACACAAAAAAAACTGTTAATATGATGATGGAAAAAATGCATATTGCAGCTCAAGTGATTTAAAAGTTGTGAGATAGAAATCAGAAAACAAATACCTGTCAATATTCATCCTGTCACTAGAACATGCAGAGCTTACAATTTTCCAGGATCAAGAGTTGCATTTTCAGCTTACATTGACAATGCCAAACAACTTTATGGAACTGCATTTTGAAATAGCTTAATTTTATGTTTTTTTGCACAATTTTAATAGGTAAAAAAAACATCAATCACTGCAAAAAGATTGTCCAGAAAAAAGACAAAAGGACCTGCTGGAAAGGGATAAAAAATGTCAACAATAGGCTAATAAAATGTTTTCAGACCAATCTGAATAAAAATATCTTATTTTTCAATGAAATTTTCATTGTTTTTGTCATTTTTCTTCCTTATTTCAGATTTTCCGTTATACAAAGTTTTATTATCTGTAAATTATTTATCTTTAAAATCTAATGGCAATAACTTATTATTTCTAAAGGTCTTAGTGTTTTGAAAAACACTAAAAAAATATTAAAATTGCGGAAGTTTTTATGGGTTAAAGGCAACCAATGGAATTTTTTTTTAAAGACACTGATTTGTATTTCAATTACAATTACAATACCAAAAAAGGTGTAGGTAAATAAAAATCCCATTTTAAGGAAAACATAAATTTTAGATTTTTCACCCTCACCTTCCCTATTACCTCATTTTTACGTCTGTAACAGCCTGGAGAAAGTTGGTTTGTTTATTTTTTTCTTTGTAAAGAAATATTAATCTCATAGAAATTTACACTCACATTTCCATGAACTTAACTTTTCGCAAAGTGGAAACCAAAATATATTTTCATATTTAAAAGAAACCTTAACCCATCTTTGTTCACCCCTGTAACAGAATAACTTTGTGTGTGCTAACAGAATAACTCTGTGTGTGTCCTAACAGAATAACTCTGTGTGTGTGCTAACAGAATAACTCTGTGTGTGTGCTAACAGAATAACTTTGTGTGTGCTAACAGAATAACTTTGTGTGTGCTAACAGAGAAAATTTGTGTGTGCTAATAGAATAACTTTGAGTGTGCCAACAGAATAACTTTGTGTGTGCTACAGAATAACTTTGTGTGTGCTAACAGAATAACTTTGTATGTGCTAACAGAATAAATTATGTGTGCTAACAGAATAACTTTGTGTGTGCTAATGAATAACTTTGTGTGTGCTAACAGTATAACTTTGTCTGTGCTAATTTGATGTTATGTAGAATCAGGGGAGACAATAAGACATAGATATAACGGACGAGTTTAGGCAGCCATGTTGGAAGAGATTGTGTGTGTTTCTGTGTTATAATAAAATTGTGTACTAATGCAAGGACGATAGTAAAGATAACTAATCAACACAGAAGTGAACATATATGGATATCCTTTACTATAAGTGAAGATGTTAATTTTTTTTATGTATATTCAGTTTTATTGAAATAAAGTGTCAGTGACTAGTTACATCAAGTTGCTCGATGATTAATTTTAATTTCTTTGATGCTGTCTTGGTGCGGAAGTGACAGCTATCATAGACTTAGTTACCCAGCACCCTTGTATTACCAACAACAGGGTGAACGTTAAAGGGAAATACTTATTATTATTAATGGTCGTTTTCTATAGCGTGGTACCCCAGCCTAGGACTGGGCTCACCACGCTGTACATACAATTTAAGAACATAATTATGAACTTAAAAATTAATGTACATTAATTAAAAAAACAAATAAATGTGTATTCGCTTCAACCATTCCATAACTATTTACAAGTGAAGCCATGGACGGCACTCAGCAGCATCATTTAATGGTCAGATGGGGAATCAGTCGGGATAGTAGAGTTTAAAGAGATATGTTTTGAGTGCAGTTTTGAAGGCTGTGATGGTTGATATATTGCGGATGTGTAGTGGAAGAGAATTCCATTGTTTGGGGGCACAGTAAGAGAAAGATCGTTCACCGTATGTTTTTGTGCGAGTCTTGGGGACAGAAAGAATACGTCCGTCTGCGGAGGAGCTAAGCTGTCAAAGGGGTGAATAGACAGAGAGAAGTTCAGTTAGATAGGAAGGGCAGGAATTCGAGACAAAATTTGTGGCAGAGAACAGAGAGTTTATAGTCAATCCGTGCTTGTACAGGGAGCCAATGAAGTGAATGAAGTAGTGGTATGACGTGATCACGTTTTTTTGCTTTTAAAACTAGCCTAGCAGCTGAGTTTTGAACCGTTTGTAATTTTTCTAAGAAGTGTTTTGGTGAACCTGACAGAAGAGAGTTGCAATGGTCAAGACGAGAGAGAGAACAAGAGCACAGACTAGTGTTTTTGTTGCACTAACTGTAAGGTAGTGGCGAATGGAACTGATCTGACGGATGGCCGTGTATGCACAGCGACAAATGTGGGATATATGATTATCGAGAGACATGTTGTTAGACAGAATATAACCAAGATTCCTAGTGGAGGATGTAAACTGTATGTCTGAGTTGCCTACTTGAAATGAGGTGTGGAGAGTTGAGTTAGAGGATGATTTGTGATCATGAATAAGAAGTGCTACCATTTTGTCATCGTTGTGTTTCAACTTGCTGATTGAATTTTCACATGTGTAAACAGATCGCGTTATGAGATCTTATTTTGAGGTATGTCAAGTATGTGTATACTAATTTAAATGTATTACTATTACCCAATGTTTGTCAACGCCCTTGAACTATAATTTACTTTCTTAATTCTTGTAACCTATATTTATTTTCTTTATATATAGTATATATTTATATGTTATTTATAAATTATTCATATGTGATTAAATTAGGATATTTCAATAGGGCTTGTCATTTCTCAGACCGGAAAACGTCATAGCGCACTACGTAATGTTACTATTTTTAGAACGGCGGACAAATAAATCTGAAAACACCGTAGTATAACACGCTATACAAGAAAGAATTTTTTCTATAACAAGTCACCAATACTAAACAAAAATTGAAATTGGAATGATAATCAAAATGTTAGTTCACAAACTTTTTTTGGCTTTCTTTTAGCTTTCTACTAGATTGTCATCTAAAAAAAATCATTAAAATAAAAATGAATGCAAATGGGCGGGGCAGATTGTCAATTATTCTGAAAATAAAAAGATAAAAAACAGTCTGCATTTTAATAACTATAGGCGAAGATTTTTTTATAACTATGTTATTCAGGAAACTGTGTTACACAAGTAGCAAATTTGAAGACAACACAAATAAACACAATAATAATCAATGAAAAGTGCCCTATTTGTAAGCACACGTTAAATTCTTAATTTCAATTTTTGTAAGTGTTCGTGCTATATATTAAAAGATGCCCAATATTTCTTACACCTTTCACCCAGGAATCTACACAAATACTATTGATGGACTTTGGGTGCAGGTCAAGCGTAAATTGGCCTGTTTCAAAACTACTTCATTGTGTGCTTTCCAGTGGCGCGTTCACTTACACACACAAACACACACACACACAAACAAACAAAAAACACAAACATACACAAACAAACAAACACACATACACAAACTCACAGACCAACCAACCAACAAACCCACCCACACACACCCCAACACACACAGAGAGAGAGAGAGAGAGTAAGAAAGAGAGAGACACACACACAACTTGAACATGTTTCCGACAGTTGTTAAGTGACTATTATCACATTTGACCATTTACTCATGGTAAAACATTAAATTGGCATTCGAGTTAGGCCTACTACTACTAGTGTTATGCATTAGGCCTACTACTACTAGTGTTATGAATTAGGCCTACTACAACTAGTGTTATGCATTAGGCCTACTACTACTAGTGTTATGCATTAGGCCTACTACTACTAGTGTAATGAATTTTGGACCTGCGTTCGGGTGATCTCAATCCCCTAACACCACATAAATTAATGTGTTTCTCTCTATCTCTCTCAAAAAGTATTATGCCATTTTATTATTGAGAATGTAGATTTTTTAAAGTGGTGTAAATATTTCATTAAATATAGTTTAAAACAAAGTTTTGATTTATGTTAACAGTCGCTTCGCTAACATAGCAGTACTGAACAGTGTTGGCATTTTGTCCGCATAATTACCCGGATGATTACAGCAGTTCTATTTATAGATTTCCACCATTAAATGACAAGCCCTATATCAAAGGTTTTGGGCGTTTCCTGGACTTTACTGAAGTGTCTACTATTACTTATTATCACCTCCTCTATTTCCATTTGGCATTTACCAACCCATCACCAGAAAGCCTTCAAAGCTGAAAATCATCACTGGAATCATAATTCAAATGTAAATGATTCATCATGGGAATCATGTCATCATTGTCATGGCCATGGATGGGCATGGCCTATGCCCATGGGCGCCATGGCTATTGTCGGCGATGTTTCAGCATCAATAATTCGCAATAAAAGCTCTTTTGTTTGCAAACTAGGCCATTTACGTGGTCTGGAAACAGCTGATGTGCTTGGAGTATGTATGGTCATTGTTTTATTCACAAATGGAAAAAAATGTCGCAATTATTGGAAAAACAAATGTAAATAAACCCTACTTCTGACAGAAAGGATGTAGGAAGAGTTACTGTTCATTTGAGAACATAAAAAGTAGAATTGATTCATGATAGCCGCTGGAAACGAAATAAACTCAGAAATTAAGTCGACGGTATATCGTCGATTTGCACAATTAATGCCGCACAAATGCGACCACTCAAGTCAACTATATAATCGTGGATTGTCACGGAAAGATTTAAGATTCTGAATGTATTTAAATCGCTTCATTTTTAAGCATTATATGGTCAGCCTATCTCAGTGGTCGGCAAATTGCGGCTCGCGAGTGCGGCTGAGTTAGCAATAAATATTTTTAAAAATCTGTCAAAAATTATCATTATAGATTTAGTCTATACATGACGTCACTTTGCTAAATTTCTGCTGGTTTAGTTGACTCAGATTCTAATAATTTGAGAAATCATATTCAGTGTTTCAACTGTTGTAGAAATGAACTAACTTTATTACTTCATAAATTGTTGTATATATTAACTATCTTTATGAATTTATGACGGACTAAATTTAAGAAAGTTTGAAATGCTTTCTAGGAGTTAAAATTGAGTGAGAAAATGTCATAATGTCTTACCCTTGCCTTGTGTTTTATGACATATGTCACGAGACTCAAAGCTAGAATTATAAGAATCAAGAACATCATGGCTTGTTTTTGAATATCTTTGTAGTCAACCTTGTGTAGATTCTTGTAGATTTTTGTAGATACTTGTAGATTTTTGTAGATTCTTGTAGATTTTTGTAGATTCTTGCAGATTTTTGTAGATTCTTCTAGATTTTTGTACATTCTTATAATATCCATGTATCCAGATATTATCAGGATTCAAAATAATTTTGTAGCCTGCATCTGCCTCCAATAAATGGGAAAAGATTCACCTTATTCTACTCATTGATTCCCTTTGAATATTCCATCATAAAACTGGTTGTTGTTTAATATCAACACTATCTCCACGTATAGCGTCCAGCTGTGCCATCTTTAACTAGTCCTAGGTCAAGGTGACCTATGTGATGATCACTTTATTTCCAAGATATTTATAAACTACAAAAGATTCATCTTTTTTTAAAATTGGTAACGCTTTTAGGGGCTTGTAATGGACCACTATTGTTATTGACAGATATGACCATTGACAGATATGAACCACTATTGTTATTGACAGATATGAACCACTATTGTTATTGACAGATATGAACCACTATTGTTATTGACAGATATGACCATTGACAGATATGAACCACTATTGTTATTGACAGATATGGACCACTATTGTTATTGGCAGATATGGACCACTATTGTTATTGACAGATATGAACCACTATTGTTATTGACAGATATGACCATTGACAGATATGAACCACTATTGTTATTGGCAGATATGGACCACTATTTTTATTGACAGATATGAACCACTATTGTTATTGACAGATATGGACCACTATTGTTATTGACAGATATGAACCACTATTGTTATTGACAGATTGATTTCAAAGTGTGTCATTTGAATATAATATATATATATAACACAATAAGCCATAGCGTGGAAAATAAAATTTCGCAAATATGCTCCAAACAGCGTGCTGTTAACAGTGTGCTGCTAACACCGCGCACCAGACAGTGTGCACCAAACATCGTGCATAAAGCAGCGTGCACAAAACAGCGTGCACCAAACATCAAATGGTACCCGGTGCGAATGGCGGCGCTGCGTGTCCGGGTCCATTTTGACTAATGCTATTCGGATGTCATTTATAGAAGTTTATTTTAGTTAAAATGAAGAAATAAGTTTACAAACGTATAGTCCATTCAATTATCTTTCATTTGATACCTCATTTTGTCTTACAAACCCAACAATCATATTTTAAATCGTTTTTTAATCCCAATCTCTCACTTCTGGTACCCGGGTACCAATAGTTACTTCGATAGCAGAAAACAATTCTCAAACACCCAATGATGCAGAATCTTAAAATCGATAAACAGATACTTATTTTTTTTAAAATAGGGAAAGTCTGATTAAGAATTTCCTAAATATATTTTTCAAAGATGTGACAAAATGACGTCATTTTCTTTTAGGATAAACTAAATTAATACCAGATTCAGTTAAATATTTCAGAAATTTATTCTTCGATGTTGAGACGTCTCAACAACAGGAAGAAAGTAGCGCAATATACCTTCTATTATTAACCCAGTAATTATAAACCCAGTAACAGCGGGCCATGCCTTCTAGTAAGTTTCAATTGAGATTAACTGTGAAGAGATTCACAATCCAACAGTCTAAAACAGACAATATGGCTTCTTATTTTAAATCTAGAAATACAAGATTAAATTATCATACACATTGCCAAATGGTCTACATTAAATTAAATATGCTTTCACGTGATCTGTTTTGATTTGTCCTGACCTGATTAATAGCTTTTATGTTTAAAAAAAATCTTATAAACTGGCCATTCTCTCCAAATCTATATCTACTGCATTCTCCTGCATTCTCCTTCATTCCTTTTTGTTGATTAGTAAATACATGTGTAATGTAATACCAGGAGAGTTCCATTAAATACATCTCCACTAAATACATCTCCACTAAGTACATCTCCACTAAATACACCTCCACTAAATACATCTCCACTAAATACATCTCCACTAAATACATCTCCACTAAGTACATCTCCACTAAATACATCTACACTAAATACATCGCCACTTAATACATCTCCACTAAATACATCTCTATTAAATACACCTACACTAAGTACATCTCGACTAAAGACTTCTGTAATAAATTAAGAGAAAATCTCATCTAAATACATCTCCACTAAATACATCTCTAATGTACAAAGTCCAGTTCTCCAGTGCCATTGAAAAAAACAACAGAAAAGAAATAAAACATGAACGGATATAAAAGTTCAGGAAATTATTTTTAGTATTTTTTTCAATTGAATATAATCTTGTTCATTTTGAGCAATTTCAACTCCTTGGTCAGCAGATACCTGGGGAGTTACAATGAAGATTGTTATCTCACTTAAAGTCTATCAGTTAACTGTGTTATCAGAGGATTACGCAAATGAAATCAAAAGTTGAATCATGATCACACCACAGACGTGGCTAGATCACAACAAAGACGTGGCAAGCAATATTCCACTATGATCACACCATGGACATTGCTAGCAGTATTCCAAGAAACGTTGCCTAGAGATGCCGTTTCATAACTTAGGGTACCCATTACCCAGTACAAAGTACCCAGTCGTATATATTTAGTACTGGAGGATCACCACGGTAGTTAAAAAACGAGCTCACCTTCGAGGTCGTCTACGTTACTTTCCTTTTCTTTTTTTAATATTTGGCATAAAGACTATATATATATCACAAATATATGTCAAATTTATGTCAATTTCTTGTCAAATTTATGTCTAACGCGCATTTTGTCACGAAATTTATTTAAGCGTGAGCCATTTATTTTTGGAAACAACATCTTAATAATTCCAGGCTTAACAGTTTTTGACATCAGTCAGCTGACTCTGAAACACCGAGGTCTATCGTTATTCCACTGTACAATAAATGAATATAAATGATACGTCATTAATATATGTATTCCATGCACTAACTTCCTTAACGCATTTTTTGACGTGGGAGTGTTCGGTTATCAAAAAAATAGTTTATCCGAACCACCCCGGTCCCAATGAGTTCGGATAATCGAAGCTCTATTTGATTTGACCTAATTTTAAGAGGTTAATAATTTTTTATTTTAAAAAAAAATTTGAAAGTAACACGTGTTTCCGGTGTTTCCCGGGTGTAATTTATTTTCAACCAGGAATCGTCGGAGGATTTTGAAAAATGGGAAAATAGAGGACAACGTGGTGACGCCTATTTCAGAGCCGTTTGTTTGTTACATTACATTTACTTGATTTGTTTGTTACATTACATTGACTTGATTTGTTTGTTTCATTACACAGACTTGATTTGTTTGTTTCATTACACAGACTTGATTTGTTTGTTTCATTACACAGACTTGATTTGTTTGTTTCATTACACAGACTTGATTTGTTTGTTTCATTACATTTACACGCTTTGATCCGTTCTTTACACTGAGTTACTCTAATCGCTGCCACAAGTTACCTGGAATCATTTATTTTGCTGACTGGGACACGTGTGTTGGTTTGTTAACCAAGCCATGGCTTGGGAAAATCCCACGGTCTTGGATACGGATACGGTCTCCAATTCGGCACCTGGATCAGAGAAGTTACAGTCATGACCGGTCGCGAAAAGAATTTCTATGGTTTTGACACTGTCATCCACACCTTCAATCCACACCTTCAATCCACACCTTCAATCCACACCTTCAATCCACACCTTCAATCCACACCCTCAATCCACACTTTCAATCCACACCTTCAATCCACACCTTCAATCCACACCTTCAATCCACACTCTCAATCCACACCTTCAATCCACACCTTCAATCCACACCTTCAATCCACACCCTCAATCCACAACTTCAATCCACACCTTCAATCTACACCTTCATACGACAGAATTTATGAAAAACAGTGTTTATCTGGTCATGATAAAAAATAGTTTTTTAATTTTTAGAGTTTGTAGAAAATGTCATTTTTTTGGTCGTTCTATAAACGTTGTGTGCTACTCTAGACTTTACATACTTCTATATAAATGATATTTAATCTATTTATAACTATATTTATCACTAATTGTATCACTAAATGTACTACTACATGTATCACTAAATGTATAACTTATGTGTTGTTATCAGTGTAGGGTATCAGCATTTGCACTTACATAAATTCTCTTCTCAAAGTCTCTCTTGGAAATGACACCCCTGTCTCCAAAATCGCTGTGTTTATTGATCTGTATCGATTGGAAACAGTTATGTTAAAATCAATATGTTTATTGATCTGTATCGATTGGAAACAGTTATGAATGTGTTAAGTTATGCGATAAAATCAGATAACTAAGAACTCACAGCAGCTCTTGTGTCCAGTCCATATTCTCTTTTTGACACAACGGGTGGTTTTAATCGATTCTTCCAGTCTGGTTCCCATGGTTGAGAATCTATTGGCTGATACTAAATAATAGGATAATTAATACCAAATAAAAACAACTGGTTAATTACAATCGTTTCAGTTGTAAAAATTACCACACACAAAAAAATTGTTCACGCACAGTTCATCTAGTTCAGATAACACGTAACGAGATGTTGGTTTTGGGTTCACTCCTACTAAAAAAATGTATACACAAAACTAGTTTATACCGACAAATCTATATTTACAACCACACAAAACTAGTTTATTGCGCCAAATCTATATTTACATAACCTGTTTGTTTTATTGTCTCTTTTTTGTTTTTTTTAAATGTATCACTAAATGAATAACCAATTAAGTCACATTATGTTTAACTTAATTATTGACCAAATGTATCACTAAATGTATAATTGATGTATCACTAAATGTACCATTATATGTATCCCTAAATGTATCCCTAAATGTATCCCTAAATGTATCACTAAATGTATCACTAAAGAGTTGTTATCAACATTTGGACTTACATAAACTCTCTTCTCAATGTCTCTCTTGGAAATGACACCTTTGTCTCCGAAATCGCTATTGATCTGTATTGATTGGAAACGGTTGTGGTGAAATCAATGTGTTTATTTAGGGTAAGTCAGTGTGTAATATAGGATGTGAAGTTAAGTCAGTGTGTAATATAGGATGTGAAGGTAAGCCAGTGTGTAATATAGGATGTGAGGATAAGTCAATGTGTAATATAGGATGTGAAGGTAAGCCAGTGTGTAATATAGGATGTGTGGGTAAGTCAGTGTGTAATATAGGATGTGAAGGTAAGTCAGTGTGTAATATAGGATGTGAGGGTAAGTCAGTGTGTAATATGGGATGTGAAGGTAAGTCAGTGTGTAATATAGGATGTGAGGGTAAGTCAGTGTGTAATATAGGATGTGAGGGTAAGTCAGTGTGTAATATAGGATGTGAGGGTAAGTCAATGTGTAATATAGGATGTGAGGGTAAGTCAGTGTGTAATATAGGATGTGAGGGTAAGTCAGTGTGTAATATAGGATGTGAAGGTAAGTCAGTGTGTAATATAGGATGTGAAGGTAAGTCAGTGTGTAATATAGGATGTGAGGGTAAGTCAGTGTGTAATATAGGATGTGAAGGTAAGTCAGTGTGTAATATAGGATGTGAGGATAAGTCAATGTGTAATATAGGATGTGAAGGTAAGTCAGTGTGTAATATTGGATGTGTGGGTAAGTCAGTGTGTAATATAGGATGTGAGGTTAAGTCAGTGTGTAATATAGGATGTGAAGTTAAGCCAGTGTGTAATATAGGATGTGAGGATAAGTCAATGTGTAATATAGGATGTGAAGGTAAGTCAGTGTGTAATATAGGATGTGTGGGTAAGTCAGTGTGTAATATAGGATGTGAAGGTAAGTCAGTGTGTAATATAGGATGTGTGGGTAAGTCAGTGTGTAATATAGGATGTGAAGTTAAGTCAGTGTGTAATATAGGATGTGAAGGTAAGCCAGTGTGTAATATAGGATGTGAGGATAAGTCAATGTGTAATATAGGATGTGAAGGTAAGCCAGTGTGTAATATAGGATGTGTGGGTAAGTCAGTGTGTAATATAGGATGTGAAGGTAAGTCAGTGTGTAATATAGGATGTGAGGGTAAGTCAGTGTGTAATATGGGATGTGAAGGTAAGTCAGTGTGTAATATAGGATGTGAGGGTAAGTCAGTGTGTAATATAGGATGTGAGGGTAAGTCAGTGTGTAATATAGGATGTGAGGGTAAGTCAATGTGTAATATAGGATGTGAGGGTAAGTCAGTGTGTAATATAGGATGTGAGGGTAAGTCAGTGTGTAATATAGGATGTGAAGGTAAGTCAGTGTGTAATATAGGATGTGAGGATAAGTCAATGTGTAATATAGGATGTGAAGGTAAGTCAATATGTAATATAGGATGTGTGGGTAAGTCAGTGTGTAATATAGGATGTGAGGTTAAGTCAGTGTGTAATATAGGATGTGAGGTTACGTCAATGTGTAATATAGGATGTGAGGGTAAGTCAATGTGTAATATAGGATGTGAGGGTAAGTCAATGTGTAATATAGGATGTGAGGTTAAGTCAGTGTGTAATATAGGATGTGAGGATAAGTCAATGTGTAATATAGCCTAGTATGTGAGGGTAAGTCTGTGTGTAATATAGAATATGATATTTACTTTGGCTCAACATGTTCATAGATTACCAGACATATTAACAACCAGACATATGGGCAACCAGACACATAGAATTCAAGATACAGGCTAATGGACAGTACGTAGACTACAAGACACACAGACTAACAGACAGCACACAGACTAACAGACAGCACACAGACTAACACACAGCACACAGACTAACACACAGCACACAGACTAACACACAGCACACAGACTAACAAAGCACACAGACTAACACACAGCACACAGACTAACACACAGCACACAGACTAACACACAGCACACAGACTAAACATAACATAGAACTCACTGCGTCTCTTACGTCACGTCCATCGTCCCTCTTGGACAGCACATATGACGGCCATTTCGGATTACCTGGATATGGATTCCATCGATAATTGTTTGGCTGAAATTGAAACGTTTGGATTATTTAACACCAACGAAACAAATAGTTTATATTTACACATCGATTTTTAAAATCAAACAAAATGTATTTTCTTTACTCCATTCCTAAAATTAGCATAAGATAAGAACTATTTTACTGCTCAATATCTATATTAATAATCACACAAATGTAGTTGATTGTATCGTTTCTATACTTAAAAAACGCTCAAAATTAGTTAAAACTACCAAGAATTAGTTAATTGCAACATATCTATATTTAATATAACCGAAAACTAGTTTATGGAATAAGTTATCTCATATTGTCGTTTCTAATCTTATTTTATTACATCTTATCTTGTGTCATCTTATCTTATGTCATCCTATCATGTGTATCTTATTTATATTATGTTATGTCATCATATCTTGTGTCATCTTATCTTCTGTCATCTTATCTTAAGTCATCTTATCTTACGTCATCTTATCCTGTGTCTTCTTATCTTATTTCTTCTTATCTTCTGTCATCTTATCCTCTGTCATCTTATCTTAAGTCATCTTATCTTAATTCATCGTATCTTATGTCATCTTATCTTATGTCAACTTATCTTAAGTCATCTTATCCTGTGTCTTCTTATCTTATGCCTTCTTATCTTCCGTCATCTTATCTTCTGTCATCTTATCTTAAGTCATCTTATCTTATGTCATCTTATCTTATGTCACTTTATCTTATCTTATACTTATACTGTAAAAACACGCATGGTTGCTGTACCAGTGTACAACGTTTGTTGACATTTGACCTTGAGGCGCGCGTTCAGCCACCTGGGTACCTGAACTAATCTACCCCGTTGTCACCCCTCCCCACGGCACCTGAACTAATCTACCCCGTCGTCACCCCCTCCCCACGGCACCTGGGTACCTGAACTAATCTACCCCGTTGTCACCCCCTCCCCACGGCACCTGGGTACCTGAACTAATCTACCCCGTCGTCACCCCCTCCCCACGGCACCTGGGTACCTGAACTAATCTACCCCGTTGTCACCCCCTCCCCACGGCACCTGGGTACCTGAACTAATCTACCCCGTAGTCACCCCCTCCCCACGCCACCTGGGTACCTGAACTAATCTACCCCGTCGTCACCCCCTCCCCACGCCACCTGGGTACCTGAACTAATCTACCCCGTCGTCACCCCCTCCCCACGCCACCTGGGTACCTGAACTAATCTACCCCGTAGTCACCCCCTCCCCACGCCACCTGGGTACCTGAACTAATCTACCCCGTCGTCACCCCCTTCCCACGCCACCTGGGTACCTGAACTAATCTACCCCGTCGTCACCCCCTCCCCACGCCACCTGGGTACCTGAACTAATCTACCCCGTTGTCACCCCCTCCCCACGCCACCTGGGTACCTGAACTAATCTACCCCGTAGTCACCCCCTCCCCACGCCACCTGGGTACCTGAACTAATCTACCCCGTTGTCACCCCCTCCCCACGCCACCTGGGTACCTGAACTAATCTACCCCGTCGTCAGCCCCTCCCCACGCCACCTGGGTACCTGAACTAATCTACCCCGTCGTCACCCCCTCCCCACGCCACCTGGGTACCTGAACTAATCTACCCCGTTGTCACCCCTCCCCACGGCGCGCACACACACACATCTATTATAAAGTTAACAATAACCCCTTTTACAAACTGTCAAGGGGGTAAATGCATACACCGCCCCCACCCCCGCGATAGGTACGCCTCTGCATCTCAGTTGACACCTTACCAAGATTCCTAAGACACACGTCACGTGACCCAGTGCCAGGAGCGTCAGCATCAGGCTCAGCATGGTCAGGATTCAAACCCTTGCGGCGTGGCTTCCAGCTGAAACGGTCTACCCCACCTCACAGCGAGCTCAAACATTTATAGCTGATCATTGAAAAAGTCACACCTTGTCTCGGTCAGTGTTGATGGAGTTAGGGAGTCAAGATCCGTTTCCACCCCCCCCCCCCTCTTCCCTTCCCTGACACTTGGTTGGTGGTTGATACGGGAGACGATTGTTCAAAACAAGCGTTGTAAAAACAAACAAGTCATTCTAGACCACGTGATCTGATCATCACAAGTCGACGACCAGGACTGTTTTGTAAGCGTAACACTTGATATCTCATGCTGACGTGGCTGTCAGCAGTGACAACGAGCCAACGAGCCATAGACTAAGGCACCATGACTCTTCCGAGGGACGTACCACGCGATAGTTGCTGTACAGGTGAATGACCACATTGGTGTAACACTTTTTTCAAAAATGTTTCAGCTAGATAAATACAGGGATTGTAGGTCCACTAGGGATTGTAGGTCCACCAGGGACTGTAGGTCCACCAGGGGCTGTAGGTCCACCCTGGACTGTAGGTCCACCAGGGACTGTAGGTCCAACAGAGATTGTAGCTCCACCAGGGACTGTAGCTCCACCAGGGACTGTAGGTCCACCAGGGACTGTAGGTCCACCAGGGACTGTAGCTCTACCAGGGACTCTAGGTCCACCAGGGACTGTAGCTCCACTAGGGACTCTAGGTCCACCAGGGACTGTAGCTCCACCAGGGACTGTAGGTCCACCAGGGACTGTAGCTCCACCAGGGACTGTAGGTCCACCAGGGACTGTAGCTCCACCAGGGACTGTAGGTCCACCAGGGACTGTAGCTCCACCAGGGACTGTAGGTCCACCAGGGACTGTAGGTCCACCAGGGACTGTAGGTCCGCCAGGAAATATAGGTCCGCCAGGGACTGTAGGTCCACCAGGGACTGTAGGTCCACATGGGACTGTAGGTCCACCAGGGACTGTAGGTCCACCAGATGTTGTAGGTCCACCAGATGTTGTAGGTCCACCAGATGTTGTAGGTCCAACAGTATTCTAGGTCCACCAGTTATTGTAGGTCCACCAGATGTTGTAGTGAAACACTGCTGGTCATCTACTGCACAGTGAAACACACAAGACACACTGCTGGTCACCTACTGCACAGTGAAACACACAAGACACACTGCTGGTCATCTACTGCACAGTGAAACACACAAGACACACTGCTGGTCATCTACTGCACAGTGAAACACACAAGACACACTGCTGGTCATCTACTGCACAGTGAAACACACAAGACACACTGCTGGTCACCTACTGCACAGTGAAACACACAAGACACATTGCTGGTCTATTGCTGGTCATCTTGACTAAGTCTTGCCATTGGATCAAATAGGCAAGAACGAGTGAGTGAGGTGGACGAGTTGAGCAACTCTTCCCCACTTTAAACAAAATACAGCTCAAGTCAAGGCTACTACTCAAGTAAAGGCTACTACTCAAGTCAAGGCTACAGCTCAATTCAAGGCTACTACTCAAGTCAAGGCTACTACTCAAGTCAAGGCTACTACTCAAGTCAAGGCTACTACTCAAGTCAAGGCTACTACTCAAGTCAAGGCTACTGCTCAAGTCAAGGCTGCTGCTCAAGTCAAGGCTACAACTCAAGTCAAGGCTACTGCTCAAGTCAAGGCTACAACTCAATTCAAGGCTACTACTCAAGTCAAGGCTCCTACTCAAGTAAAAAAAAACAGTCAGGTCATTCAGTTGCAACAGTGGTGCATTTTTAAAACTCGGTCAGGATATACAACAACAAAAAAACAAGAGGTGTTTTTTTTTGTTTGGGGGGGGGGGGGGGCATTTGCACACAATTTGCTAAGTGAGCCCTAAAAAAATGTTGAGAACCTCCTATGACTGTTCAGCCAGTAAATGAGTAGGCCGACATCTGTCTGATGTCTGACCAGACTATTTTGTGCGTTGCTGACATGAAGCAGGCGCCCTCACCTGGCTGATGTGGCCAACAGTTGCGGATGTTGTTAGTTCATAGATTGGGTTTTCTCACCTTGCCACACGAACAGGAGGATATGTTACGGCGTCTGATGTTGTTGAACAGCTTAGCAATTAATGATGTCAACAACACACACAAAACAAAAAGATCTCCTGCCTCCGTTCTTTGAAGAGCTCCCAGTTTAACTATAACCTCTAATTGACCTTCAACGCTTAAAAATTGACCCGCAAGTAACAGTTGAACTACAGCCCCATGTAGACCTACAGCCCCATGAAGACATACAGCCCCATGTAGACCTACAACCCCATGAAGACATACAGCCCCATGTAGACCTACAGCCCCATGAAGACCTACAGCCCCATGTAGACCTACAACCCCATGTAGACCTACAGCCCCATGAAGACCTACAACCCCATGAAGACCTAGAGCCCCATGTAGACCTAGAGCCCCATGTAGACCTACAACCCCATGAAGACCTAGAGCCCCATGTAGACCTAGAGCCCCATGTAGACCTACAACCCCATGAAGACCTAGAGCCCCATGTAGACCTACAACCCTATGTAGACCTACAATCTCTGGTTGACCTACAATCCCATATATACGAATAATCCCATTTAGACCTACAATCGTTGATTGAGCTACAATCCCTTTTTGACAACAGCACATAGACATAGTGATGTAGTTTTTAGATAGATTGAGGTATTTCTTAGATAGAGTGAGGTATTTCTTAGATAGGTTGGGGTATTTTTAGACAGATTGGGGTATTGTTAGACAGATTGGGGTATTTGTTAGGCAGATTGGGGTATTTATTAGACAGATTGGGGTATTTGTTAGACAGACTGTGGTATTTGTTAGACAGATTGGGGTATACATTTTGTGTTACTCACTGACAATGACGTCATCTATTCCTTGACATCCACGACAGCGCCACATGACCACGACAGCGCCACATGACCACGACAGCGCCACGTGACACATTTTGACAACCAACAAGAAAAAAAATACGCCCAAACAATGCTGAAGTGCTTATGATGACAATGTCAGGATGACACCAATGTCATGTTGTTTTTACAAAGATAGATTTTTTAAAATAAATATTTCAACCCTTGTGCTGTTCACACATTGTTACCATATATCAGTGTAAAAATGTGGAGGGGGGGGGGGTTGTCTGTGAGATATAGATTCCTGACACTAGAAACATCGACCCGAGACAAGGTGTAACGTGTCTGTGATCGGCTATAAAAGTTGGCCGTCGTGGTCGGGCGGGTAGGCCAGTCCAACTAGAGACCGCGACGTTAAGTTTTGAACTCGTACAATGTGGAGCTCGCTGGTCACCTTCATTGCCTTGGGTCACGTGACTAGTGTTGCAGGATACGCGGTGAGTTGGTGGTAGCAATTCCACCCCCAGGGGCAGACTCGAAAGGGGGGGGGGTAGTGCGAGCACCCCGTGCGGGAGTTTGTGAGAGAGGGGGTGCTATTACCAACACTATTTAAAAGATATGGGCGGGAGATGTTTTTATTTCTTTCAATAATTAAATTGTATTAATTTTATTTTGTTGGATGTTTTTTTTTTTTTTTTTTTTTTTTTTTTTGGGGGGGGGGGGGTCTAGCTTACACTCCCGCTGAAAGTTTTTACTATCTGTCAGTATATGTTATACTGTGTCTCATAATATCTATTCCCTGTCAACTTATGTACTGCCTGTCAGAGTATGTATTATCTACAGGTCTGTGTACTATCTTTCTGCTGTATGTCACTGTCAGTCTTTGCAATGTCTGTCACACAACCAACTGACTGTCACTCTTTGGCTGTAATGTCATAAATAAAAAAAACGATAATTTTGCCCCCTTGACTAACTTGATAGATTCTTACTTTCTTACGCATTACATTTCTATTACAAATTGATATCCCGAGGAATCGTCTCTTGCTGGGTTTATTACATTGTATACTACAAATTGATTTACTTTCAAATGGTATATTACATTTTATACTAAAAATTGATGTACTTTTAAATCGTAAATTACATTTTATACTACAAATTGATGTACTTTTAAAGCGTTTATAATATTACAAATTGATTTGCTTTTAAGTCATACATTACATTTATACACTTTAAAAAATTCATTGTGATCATAAAAAAACGCCTTACTGTTTCCAATCAATACAGATCGATAAACACAATAATTTCGGAGACAGGGGTGTTATCTCCAAGAAAGACGTTGAGAAAAGAATCTATGTGACTGTGAGTCCAAGTGTTGGTACCATAAGATACCATTGTATACATTTATCTCTAAATTTAGTTACACAATTCGATTTAGATTTAGTTAAAGCTCTAGTTTGAATATTTAGTTCTAGTTCTAATTTGAATATTTAGTTATAGATCTAGTTCTAATTTGAATATTTAGTTATAGATCTAGTTCTAATTTGAATATTTAGTTATAGATCTAGTTCTAATTTGAATATTTAGTTATAGATCTAGTTCTAATTTGAATATTTAGTTCTAGTTCTAGTTTGAATATTTAGGTATATTTCTAGTTTGAATATTTAGTTATAGATCTAGTTTGAATATTTAGTTATAGATCTAGTTCTAATTTGAATATTTAGTTCTAGTTTGAATATTTAGGTATATTTCTAGTTTGAATATTTAGTTATAGATCTAGTTTGAATATTTAGTTATAGATCTAGTTTGAATATTTAGTTCTAGTTCTAGTTTGAATATTTAGTTCTAGTTCTAGTTGGAATATTTAGTTATAGTAAGACTATACAGTAAGATGTGAATGGTTGGCAGTCTGTAGCTGATCCTGGGACCGGCAGTATCGGCTGCACTTCTCGTGGGAGGACCTTGACTACTGTATTGTTTGTTTGTTTTGTTGTCGCCCCCCCCCCCTCTCTCTTTTTGTTTTGGCCTTGCGTATTGCTTTTTATGCTACAAGGGTTTTGTCCCGCACATCCTCTTCCCGTTGAACATTTTATATTCACCGTTTTCTCCACTAACAACAGTGTTAAGCGATGATCTCCCATCCGATAAGCTTCATGTAGACTTGCCTCATTTTTTATTTTTACCATCATGACAGCGCAGCCGCAGCCGTCCAATGGGTCATCACGCGTCATTACACGTGAAACCCAGTAGCTTACAATGTTATGACTTACTGCCGAGGTCTCTACAAATGGCCACCAGATGGCGCTGTTTCTACTCTAATACGTGCCTTATTTGTGTTCATAAATAGTGGAATAAGATAGTTTAGACTTGAAAAGAAGAGGACAATGAAACGGACGTTTCGGCAAGATGCCTTCTTCGGCAAACAATAAAAAGCAAGAAACAACAAATAATAATAATTTCAATTAATACTAGAAATGAACATTAAATTATTTTATACTTGACATGGCGTGAATGCAGTCCCTGAAATAGTCACCCTTATTTAAACTAGATTCAGCTGGGGTACTTTAAGAAAACCTACATTCCACTAGGGTGCCTTGAGAAAGCCTAGATTCAGCTAGGGCATCATAACAAATTGGGGAACGACTGGTTTATACAAGGCATCCATTTTTGGCAAACGAGTTCCACCCCCTGTTTTGTTGGCTCAACCATTCTCATGTGTGACGTCAAGGGGTCTAGACTCTGGGGGCTGGCTCCCATTGTGGACATTGCTGAAAAGTCTAAAACAAAATGGCCGCGCCTATGTTACTTTGGATTTTAGATAACTACGTAGGCGTAGATGATCAGATAGCTTTAATACCCAGGCGTGACATGGGATGACTTGAGCATAGGCGTAAATGAAAAGACCCAGGCCTGACATGGGATGACTTGAGCATGGGCGTAGATGAAAAAGACCCGGGCCTGACATGGGATGACTTGAGCATGGGCGTAGATGATAAGCTGGCTATAATACCCAGACGTAACATGGGCCGTAGTTTAATGACCCTTGGACTATATGTGTTATTACCCCACTAGCACAATGTTAAACACAACGCATTGTTTGAAAAGGCGCTGCTGTTTATTGAATAAAGCGATATCTCCCGAAGAACTGACAAAAGTGCCGAGTTCTTTTCTTGTGCTTAGAGTCAAACCCAGAGTCAAACCCAAAAAACGAGTCAGTAGCACGCACAGGTGATCTCAATATAGATATGGCGCACTAAACAAGTTTTTGTTATACATTTGTATAGGGGTAGTGAACCCACAAAGCAAAGACAGAAATGTTGTCATTAACTTGTTTCTATTTGGTATTAAATTATCCAATCATTTAGTATCAGCCAGTAGATTTTTATCAACCATGGGAACCCAACTGGCCTAAACAATGGTCACCCGTTGTGTCAAAGAGAGCATATGGACTGGACACAAGAGCTGCTGTGAGTTCTATGCTATCTGATTTTATCACATAACTTAAAACATCCATAACTGTTTCCAATCGATAAAGATCAATAAACATATTGATTTTACTATATGAAACATCCATAACTGTTTCCAATCGATACAGATCAATAAACATTGATTTTACTATATGAAACATCCATAACTATTTCCAATCGATACAGACCAATGTTATAAACACATTGATTGTACCATGACTGTTTCCAATCAATACAGGTATATAAAATCATTGATTGTACATTGTAACACATCCATAACCATTTTCGTTCGGAACAGATCAATAAACAGAATGATTTCGGCGACAGGGGTATCATTTCCAAGAGAGACATTGAGAAGAGAGTTTATGTAAGTCCAAGTGTTCATAACAACTCATAAGTGATACATTTAGTGATACATTTAGTGATACATTTAGTGATACATTTAGTGATACATTTAGTGATACAATTAGTGATACATTTAGTTATACAATTAGTGTTGAATTTAGTGATGCATTTAGTGATACATTTAGATATACATTTAGTGATACATTTACTCATACATTTAGTCATACATTTAATCATACATTTAGTCATACATTTAGTCATACATTTAGTCATACGTTTTTATAATACAGTTAGTTATACTATTAGTTTTACACTTATCTATACAATTTGTAATAAATTTAGTGATACAATTAGTGATACATTTAGTGATACAATTAGTTATTGTTGGCATCCTTTCAGCTTCGTGAGACACTTGTGTATCTTCTTTATTAGTTCAGCTTTCTGGAATAGATGTTCAGAGCACACTAACACATGAATAAATCACAGATGTGCAGAGTGCACTAACCCATGAATAAATCACAGATGTGCAGAGTGCACTAACACACGATTTAAACACAAGCATAGTACTTGTAAGAATAAGAAAAATTTCTCATATTGGGACACCATGTTTTCACAACGACGCTCATACGTCACAACGGTTTTTCCGAACGCACCGGCGCTGTCTCGCGGTGATAACACCGTCAAAGTGGTGCGCAGCAAAGTGACACAACATGCGCACGGTATTCTGCACGTGGCATAATGGTGCGGACGAACGTGTGACATTTTAAAGACGTTCTCTTCATAAACCTAAAACCTATTTGTATGGCATTTTTCAATGTCTGTTCTAGGTGAACTGGAGGCCACCGCTGATACCTTGGTACTTCCCACAGCCACACCGACAGCCGTACCCACAGCCAGTCCCACTGTAAAGACGAAGACGAATGCCATGATTCCAGGTAATGTGGGGCAACGATCGCGGAAATTTGATCCTAATTTAATGATCGAAATGTGGTCAATGGTCACGTAAAGATTAAAGGTGAAGGCCAGGCGTTCTTGGCCAACCCACCAGCTACGGCCCTGAATTATAGCCATGCCATTTGGTTTTCTCACGGCCTGTTCTTTGGTTATCCCGAAATCCCGGGATAAACGTATTTCTCTTTTCAGCGTATCGGAACAGCACGGGATAGATACATTTCTACTTATATGTTATAAACCTTTAAAAATGGGGTATATACGTGATATTTTCCTAATAGTCTTTGATGAGGTCAGCAGAGATGTAGATTACCTCAAGTTAACGACAAGACACACATCTGGATACCCAATATCCGCTGGTGGTCTTCTACAAGACGATTTAATAGACACATGTGGATAACCAATACATATGTGCATAACCAATATCCGCTGGTGATCTTCTACAAGACTATATAATAGACACACATCTGGCTGGATAACCAATATCCTCTGGTGGTCTTTTACAAGACTATATAATAGACACACATCTGAATAACCAATATCCACTGGGGGTCTCTACAAGACTATATAATAGACACGTATTTGGCTGGATAACCAATATCCTCTGGTGGTCTTTTACAAGACTATATAATAGACACACATCTGGATAACCAATATCCACTGGTTGTCATCTACAAGACTATATAATAGACACACATCTGAATAACCAATATCCGGCGGTGGTCATCTACAAGATTATATAATCTGAGACAGGGAGGAAGTTCCTGGGTGTGATTAGCATAAAAAATTATTTAGATTAAAAATAAAATTATGGTACAGTGGAACCCCGCTATAACGCGATTATCGGGGTCCATAAAATCTATCTACAGTAGAACCCCGCTATAACGCGATGATCGGGGTCCATAAAATCTATCTACAGTAGAACCCCGCTATAACGCGATGATCGGGGTCCATAAAATCTATCTACAGTGGAACCCCGCTATAACGCGATGATCGGGGTCCATAAAATCGGATCGCGTTAAAAGCGTGGTCGCGTTAATCCTCGGTTTTACAATATTTAACTTTTTCCCGAGAACATAAACGTGTATACATGTACAATGATCAAAAGTCGGCTTATCATCAGATGAATATTAACTGGAATGCAATTAATTAAGACATATTCAAAATAATCGATGGCTAATACATTAATAGGTTATTACTGTGCATTAAAAAAAAAATTCTCCATGTGAATGAATATACAAAATTTCGGGAGCCACGCTGCGGCCCGGTTATATCCGAATTCGCTTTATGGCGGGGCGCGTTATAGCGGGGTAGCACTGTAGTAGCATCTGTGTTTGATTTTGACATGGACGAGCGGGGTGGTCAGTTCGTGTTTTAACTGCAGAGCGATGCCCTGGGACGTAAAGCACTACAGGCCGAGTACCCTAGGATAGGAAACGGGTTCCCCTTTGAGCGAGGTTTCTTCAAATAATGCTAACGTCGTCCATGTCGTGATCGTGGAGGGCTAGTGCTTCCGACATCCACTTCATGATCATGGAGCAATAGGGCTACCTATATCCGGTTCATGATCAATGGCGGAATAGGGCTACATACATCCACTTCATGTTCATGGAGGAATAGTGCTACCTATATCCACTTTATATCATGGAAGTACAGTGCTATCTCCATCCACCTCGAGATCATGGGAGATGATGTGCTTTTACGTGCCACAGTCTCTGAAAGACTTTGAGTCTGATCAAACAGCCGATCGACAGACTTTACGTCGGATGCAACAGGAGGGGCATATAATGCATGACCAGGGGAAAATGTCCTCTCCCATGCGCCATGCACCTACATTTTCTCTAAAATTCACACGGTAATTTCACATCTTTAATTCACAAGGTAATTTCACATCTTTAATTCACGAGGTAATTTCACATCTTTAATTCACACGGTAATTTCACATCTTTAATTCACCAGGTAATTTCACATCTTTAATTCACGAGGTAATTTCACGTCTTTAATTCACGAGGTAATTTCACGTCTTTAATTCACGAGGTAATTTCACATCTTTAATTCACAAGGTAGTTTCACAAGGTAATGTCACATCTTTAATTCACGAGGTAAATTTCACATCTTTAATTCACAAGGTAATAAACTTGATAATCTTGGTATCTCTAATTCACCAGTTAATAAACTTCTCCTCTCTAATTCCCCAGGTAACTTGGAACTAATTGAATTCAAACGTTTGATACAAACAAGATTGCTCAAGTCAAATGGAATAAAAAAAATTTAATTATACCAACATTGTCTCCGTGTTTTCAATATTCAATGTTAAATTTTTTTTTTTTTGGTAATAGTTTTTAATAGTGCATCTACAAAACAATTTGTTTTCCTTGAGTTCATATCGTATTACCATAGAGATGTATCTGGTGGAGATGTCCTTGTATTAAATTAGAGATGTACTTGTATTAAATTAGAGATGTATCTGGTGGAGATGTCCTTGTATTAAATTAGAGATGTACTTGTATTAAATTAGAGATGTATTTAGTGGAGATGTCCTGTATTAAATTAGAGATGTATTTAGTGGAGATGTCTTGTATTAAATTAGAGATGTATTTAGTGGAGATGTCTTTGTATAAAATTAGAGATGTCCTTGTATTAAATTAGAGATGTATTTAGTGGAGATGTCATTGTATTAAATTAGAAATGTATTTAGTGGAGATGTCCTTGTATTAAATTAGAGATGTATTTAGTGGAGATGTCATTGTATTAAATTAGAAATGTATTTAGTGGAGATGTCCTTGTATTAAATTAGAGATGTATCTAGTGGGAACCGTAATAAATGATGCCTTTTTGTAATTGCGTTGCCCCAGCTACTACTACTAATAGCAAGGGCTTCAAAGGGGGCAGCTTTTTTTACACTGGGTCCGGGTATTTTTGAGAAAATACGCGTTAGGGGCAAGTGTAAAAAAAAATAATTTAACTTCTCATTTTCTATGGTATATCCCGACCTTTAAACAATAGGCTTACAGACAGTCCTACAGATAGTCCTACAGACAGTGCTACAGACAGTCCTACAGATAGTCCTACAGACAGTCCTACAGATAGTCTTACAGACAGTCCTGCAGACAGTAATACAGACAGTCATACAGACAGTCATACAGACAGTCCTACAAACAGTCCTACAGATAGACCAACAGACAGTCCTAGAGATAGACCAACATACATTCCTACAGACAGTCCTACAGATAGTCCTACAGAAAGTCCTACAGACAGTCATACAGGCAGTCCTACCGATAGACCTACAGACAGTCCTACAGACAGTCCTACAGACGGTCATACAGACAGTCATACAGACAGTCCTACAGATAGACAAACAGACAGTCCTACAGACAGTCCTACAGACAGTTCTACAGACAGTCCTACAGACAGTCCTACCGATAGAACCACAGAGAGTCCTACAGACAGTCCTACAGTCCTACAGACAGTCCTGTAGAATACAAATTGAACCCGGTTAAGCCACAGTTTCAAATATTATACAACAAACAGCTCTTAATTCAATATGATGGTATCACTATCTAAGCTGATTCTATGACATCCAACATCAGTGAGCAAGATCAATAGTAATAAACACGACATCATCATAGACAAGATCAATAGCAATAAACACGACATCATCATAGACAATATCAATAGCAATAAACACGACATCATCATAGACAATATCAATAGCAACACAATTCTAAATATATTCTTAACCAAGGCTGCCTAATAGAGGTCGTTTAGCCAGTGGCGTAGCGAGCTTAACTCGCGCCCGGGGCACAATACCTTTTTAGCGCCCCCAATACCTTTTTAGCGCCCCCCATTCGAAAACCATACAATATTATAGTAAAATATACCATTTGGCGCCCCTTTGTGTGTAGCGCCCGGGGCATGATGCCCCCTTGCCCCCCTCACTACGCCACTGCGTTTAACAGAGGTTAATCTCTCCCCATATTACTTTTGATCAATGCACGATCAAGGTGTGCATTTGGCGTAGAATTTAGTTTTTATTTCTGATAATTTGATCCTTGCAAAATGGGGGTGGGGGGCATATATCAGCACGAAGCATTGACATGATGTCACACAGTGCCATACATGACCTGAGTTCATTGCAGGTGTGACGCCCCTCAGGGCATTTTCTTGGTCCAATCTTAGTTTCATATCCATAACGAAAGGTGGGGTGGGATAGGGGGGGGGGGTAATCTGGGTAGGGAGTTCCTCCAGAGCACTTCGCCAGAACATTTTTGGATTTGTAAATTTTTTAGTTTTGCACCGTTCTACGCCAGGTCTATGAAGGCAATCGAATGTGGTTGTCACGTGACCTCGTTGTGTTTATACAAATACTTTATTATATGTTAAGTTGGGATTAACTATTAATGTTGTTTTTAAAAGTGTATTTAAACTAGTGATTCCATTAAAGTTCTGCATAAAAATAAATGAGTTTTTATAAAATGTCATAGTTGGGATAGGACTAACTACAGATCTCATAGTTGGGATAGGACTAACTAAAGATCTCATAGTTGGGATAGGACTAACTACAGATCTCATAGTTGGGATAGGACTAACTACAGATCTCATAGTTGTGATATGACTAACTACAGATCTCATAGTTGGGATAGGACTAACTACAGATCTCATAGTTGGGATAGGACTAACTACAGATCTCATAGTTGGGATAGGACTAACTACAGATCTCATAGTTGGGATAGGACTAACTAAAGATCTCATAGTTGGGATAGGACTTACTAAAGATCTCACGGTTGGAATAGGACTAAATAAAGATGTCATTGTTGAGGTATGATTAAATAAAGAGCTCATAGTTGGAATATGACTAAATGAAGATGACGTTGTTGGGATATGACTAACTTAAGATGTTATAGCTAGGATATGACTAAATAAAGATGATATAGATGTGATAGGAGTACATAAAGATGTCACAGTTAATTAGTGCTCAATGAAGATGTCGTTGTAGGATTAGGACTAAATAAAGATTTTATAGTTGGGATATGACTATGTAAAGATGTCATAGTTAGGATATGACTCACTAAAGATGTCATAGTTGGGATAGGCCTAATTTTAAAATTCACAGTTGGGATAGGACTACCTAAAGATGACATAGTTGGGATAAAACTAACTAAAGATGCCATAGTTGGGATAGGACTAATTTTAAAATTCACAGTTGGGATAGGACTAACTAAAGATGACATAGTTGGGATAGGACTAACTAAAGATGCCATAGTTGGGATAGGACTACCTAAAGTTTAAATACTGTTGGAACAGGTGGACCTATTGAACATTTCTTTAGTCATTAAATCTAATGGATTGCTATATATGAATGGTGTCAGATAATTGAACTGTATCGATCACGTCCGTTGATAACGACCCCCCCCCACCACACACACACACACACAATTAAACACCTACAGTAGTCATAAGTGTTTTTCTTTAATGGAGATGATATCTCTACGTCAGCGGGGCGACAACAAACACGGTGTGCGGACTACTCACTCAATCGTCCAAACATGTTTGAACCAAACTCCATTACGTCGACGCCTTTACACATGAACTGGCCGGTGGGATGAAATGGTGGGGCTGTAGGTGGGATGGAATAGGTGCTGACGTGTCTGGGCGCATGTAAAAAAAGGTTGTCAATGAGCTGCTATCAGAATCTACAAAGAGCTATAGAAGACACTACACACGGTTTGCTTCGATGAAAGATTCCACTAGAGCAATGTGGTTCTTGCTTCTAACACTGATAGCCTTGGGTCAAGTGGCCGATGTCATTAGCGCACAGGTAAGGCACCCAGTTTTGACAACTAAAATAAAAGTCAAGTCTAATTATCCACCCAATCATCCACACAATCATCCAACCAAGTTGCTTCATATTATTTCTCTGTCTGTTTGTAATTTTAACTTAATCCATTGAACTACGAGCCTAATGGAGACATATGCATGATGACAGCTGCAGAAAAGAATAGAGCTTTTCACCCTAAGGAAACAGTACTCACTGCTGATAGAAGCCAGAGTCATCAACAAAAAAAGGAGTGGTTAAATGGGCTCAACAGGAGTGGGCCACCAGAACAGAGGGCCACAATAACAGGGTGCCAGCAGAACAGAGGGCCTCAAGAACAGGGTGCCAGCAGAACAGAGGGCCTCAAGAACAGGGTGCCAGCAGAACAGAGGGCCTCAAGAGCAGGGTGCCAGCAGAACAAAGGGCCTCAAGAACAGGGTGCCAGCAGAACAAAGGACCTCAAGAACAGGGTGCCAGCAGAACAGGAGGCCATAAGAATAGGGTGCCAGCAGAACAGAGGGCCACAAGAACAGGGTGCCAGCAGAACAAAGGGCCTCAAGAACAGGGTGCCAGCAGAACAGAGGGCCTCAAGAACAGGGTGCCAGCAGAACAGAGGGCCACAAGAACAGGGTGCCAGCAGAACAGAGGGCCACAAGAACAGGGTGCCAGCAGAACAGAGGGCCACAAGAACAGGGTGCCAGCAGAACCGAGGGCCTCAAGAACAGGGTGCCAGCAGAACAAAGGGCCTCAAGAACAGGGTGCCAGCAGAACAAAGGGCTTCAAGAACAGGGTGCCAGCAGAACAGAGGGCCTCAAGAACAGGGTGCCAGCAGAACAAAGGGCCTCAAGAACAGGGTGCCAGCAGAACAAAGGGCCACAAGAACAGGGTGCCAGCAGAACAGAGGGCCACAAGAACAGGGTGCCAGCAGAACAAAGGGCCTCAAGAACAGGGTGCCAGCAGAACAAAGGGCCTCAAGAACAGGGTGCCAGCAGAACAGAGGGCCTCAAGAACAGGGTGCCAGCAGAACAGAGGGTCTCAAGAACAGGGTGCCAGCAGAACAGAGGGCCTCAAGAACAGGGTGCCAGCAGAACAGAGGGCCTCAAGAACAGGGTGCCAGCAGAACAAAGGGCCTCAAGAACAGGGTGCCAGCAGAACAAAGGGCCTCAAGAACAGGGTGCCAGCAGAACAAAGGGCCTCAAGAACAGGGTGCCAGAAGAACAGTAGGCCATAAGAATAGGGTGCCAGCAGAACAGAGGGCCACAAGATCAGGGTTCCACTGGAACAGGGTGTCGCCAGAAATAAAGTGTCACACTGGAGTGCCCATGATAAGATTATAACAAAAAACACGCTGGAGTGCAAATGATAAGATTATGTTAACAACACACTGGAATGTCAGTGAAAAGATTATTCCAACAAGTACACGCTCATCATGCCGAAATAAAACCTGCATTTTAAAAAAAAACATGGCTAATGTGCTTCTGTGGTCCCCTTATTGGGAGTCACTTCCCTTTGTTTATGATAGATTTAGGGTTCGGGTTAGGGTGAGCGACAGAGGGACCAGTAGCGTGCAATTACCAAAAACATATTTAATGAATGTGTTACGGCCTTTGAAGCTCAATGTGACCCTCGTAAATATTTTGACAACTAGACCAGGCCTGAACAACATGCGGCCCGCCAGCACCCACTTTGCAGCCAGCGAAGTAACGAAACATTTTTTTAAAATTATTATTTATAAATAGCTTTCCCCCTGTCCTATTATCTTTCGGCCGGCACAATTTTTTTCATTATGGTCCAACTTACATTTTGAGTTGTGCAGGTCTGCATTAGATAAAGTACAAAGTCTTTTGTCTTCTGTTTGTGATTTTACGTGCCTCTGCTATGTTTATAATGGGGCTGATATACTTCCGGAAAGTATTCTTTCTCATCAATACCTGCAGACTAGGGGGCCTTAATTTTTAACATTATGGTGTCCAGGTGAAAAGCGCAGGAGCACAATTAAATAGGTCAGCGTGCAATGGAACAAGCACTTTGAAAAATCAGGCCAACGTGGCATGTCAGAGGTCAGAAGACTATTATAATTAACTAGCGAGAACCCGGCATGCGTTGCAATGCCACTCAGAGAAAAATGTTTTTGTGTTTTAATTACGTTTTTGAAGTAATTTTTAAATAGAAAATATTTTTTTTGCTTTTTCCAACTGGTGCGTACACAAATAAATTAGAAGGTTTTTCGTGAGCAGACAAAATAAGCTGTCCACGTGAGAAGCATAAATTTTCCAAATTTAGTCCACACTCTTGTAGCGATTGATCCACCCATGCAATAGCTATGTTTGCAATTATATATTGTAAAGCTCACATAATAAAAAAAATTAAAAAATGAAGGCAAAATAGTAAAATGGTTGTACTAATTCAGAAACCTACTTATATTATGTCACACACAACATTGAAATGTCGCTATTTGTATTAGATTAAATTTCATCCACCGATGCAATACCTCTGTTTGAAATTATATTTATATAGCTCAAAGAAGACAAAAATAATTTAGGGCCCCCGGCACCAAGAGGAATATTTCAAAATGGATAAACTAATTCAAAAACCTTTTATATGTATAGATATACTAACCGAATAAAAGGATACATTTTGCCAACTATTCAAGGAATATTCTATCTATCTATCTATCTATCTATCTATCTATCTATCTATCTATCTATCTATCTATCTATCTATCTATCTATCTATCTATCTATCTATCTATCTATCTATCTATCTATCTATCTATCTATCTATCTATCTATCTATCTATCTATCTATCTATCTATCTATCTATCTATCTATCTATCTATCTATCTATCTGTCTGTCTGTCTGTCTGTCTGTCTATCTATCTATCTATTCTATCTGTCTGTCTGTCTGTCTGTCTGTCTGTCTGTCTGTCCGTCCGCCCGCCCGTCCTTCCATCCATACATCCATCCATCTATCTAACTATCTAGAAAGTGACGTCATGTGTATACCATATTTGTATCATTTCCACCAGGAATCTCTTCGTTCTGATAATGACGGTCCTCGGTCTCCAGCAGTAAGTTAAATTCTATATCATGATAATAATATAGATCAACAGCTTAGCCGCACTGTTAGGTATAAGTTCATAACACTAGTCTACGTTTCCAGCAGTTCATGCAATCATGGTTATGTTTTTAAGAAGAAGACGAGGGAATAAATTAAACGATGCTGCTGGGTGCCGTCCACGGCTTCACATGTAAATTGTTATGGAATGGTTGGGCGAATACACATTTGTTTTGTTTTGTGTTTTTTTTTTAATTAATGTACAGCGTGGTGAGCCCAGCCCTAGGCTGGGGTACCACGCTATAGAAAACTACCAATAATAATAAAAATAATAATAACATTTTATATGAGATGATTGCATTTGAGAAAATTAAGAGCCAATTCTAACCAATGAAATAGGAGCCAAATAACAACATTGAATATGAGATGATTGCATTTGAGAAAAATAAGAGCCAATTCAAACCAATGAAATATTAGCCAAAAACAACATTGAATATGGGCCACTTACATTTTTGACAAAGAGAAATTTAACGGCACAATAACTTCTGAATTGACAAAAATCGCAAAAAAAAAACAACAACAATTTATGAGATGAAAACATTTGTAAAGAGACGTCATTTATACGTTTATATTGATTATATTGATCTTTGCAGGTGTATGTACGCAGTCATGAGCCAAACGATGTAAGTACGTGTGTATTTAGTTTAAGAAATATAGATCATATATAGATCAAAATAGAGATCAACAAATGGATCAACATATGGATCAACATATAGAAGAGCTAGATTAACTTCAGATAAATGGACAGTTGGGTAAACTTTAAATCAATGGGCACTTAGATTAGATATAGATCTGTTCACATTTGGCAATCGACTGACACATTTGCTAACATCTAGCCCACAAATCTCTTGTCATATCATGCAGTGAGTCGTGCATTTAAAGTCCTAGTATCTGGTATATCATAAATCTAGTCCATGTATCTGGTATATCATAAATCTAGTCCATGTATCTGGTATATCATAAATCTAGTCCATGTATCTGTTATATCATAAATCTAGTCCATGTATCTGGTATATCATAAATCTAGTCCATGTATCTGGTATATCATAAATATAGTCCATGTATCTGGTATATCATAAATCTAGTCCATGTATCTGGTATATCATAAATCTAGTCCATGTATCGGGTATATCATAAATCTAGTCCATGTATCTGGTATATCATAAATCTAGTCCATGTATATGGTATATCATAAATCTAGTCCATGTATCTGGTATATCATAAATCTAGTCCTAGTATCTGTTATATCATAAATCTAGTCCATGTATCTGGTATATCATAAATCTAGTCCATTTATCTGGTATATCATAAATCTAGTCCATGTATCTGGTATATCATAAATCTAGTCCATGTATCTGGTATATCATAAATCTAGTCCATGTATCTGGTATATCATAAATGTAGTCCATGTATCTGGTATATCATAAACCTAGTCCATGTATCTGGTATATCATAAATCTAGTCCATGTATCTGGTATATCATAAATCTAGTCCATGCGATTAGCACGGTACATGCAATGCAGACGAGGACACCTTTTTTACTGTCACAAGATGTAAGTACCGGTGTATTTATGTTAAGGAATATAGATATATAGACCAAATTAGAGTTCAAGATGTAAATCAACTAGATAAATTTAAGATAAATGGACAGTTACTTTAAATTTAGATAAATATGCAGGTAGATTAGTGATAGTTGCGTTCTCATTGGACAATGGACTGACATATTTGCTAAAACCAAGCCAAAAATGTATCGTCTTTTTGTGCTACAGTTCATACATGTATAATTCTAGTCTATATATCTAACCGTTGCTACATTCATAAAACTATGCCATGTAGCTAGCAGAGTTCATACATTCATAAATCTAAGAGTACATACAATTATAAAAATGTATCCATTTACGTAGTTTTTAGTCTATTCATACATGTCGGCAGTGCATTAAATTTTGTAGATTAATAAATCTAATCCACATTCCTAGCTGGTAATACATTCATAAATCTATGCCATGTAACAACCATTTCATACATTCATAAATTCAGTCCTTGTTTCTAGGAATTAATACATTCATAAATCTATGCCATGTAACAACCATTTCATACATTCATAAATTCAGTCCTTGTTTCTAGGAATTAATACATTCATAAATCTATGCCATGTAACAACCATTTCATACATTCATAAATTCAGTCCTTGTTTCTAGGAATTAATACATTCATAAATCTATGCCATGTAACAACCATTTCATACATTCATAAATTCAGTCCTTGTTTCTAGGAATTAATACATTCATAAATCGATGCCATGTAACAACCATTTCATACATTCATAAATTCAGTCCTTGTTTCTGGGAATTAATACATTCATAAATCTACCCCAATGTATATAGTAAAGTTACAACATTCACAAACCTATTTAGAACTCCATTTATTCATGAATTTATATCATGCATATAACAATTCATACATTCACAAATCGTGTCCATAAAATAGCAGTTCATTAATTTATAAATCCATTCAATGTATAATAATATAGATGTTCAAACATTCATAAATTTAGTCCTTGCTTCTAACAGTTAATTCATTCATAAATCTAGTCCATGTACCTCGTTGCTAATACACTTTTCACATTTCAAAGATTTATAAATCCTATATTTATTCCATTAATTAAAACATCCACTCATAAAACTAGTTCATGTACCAGCAGTTCATAAATTCACAAATCTAGTCTAAATATCTCGCAGTGGCTCTCTTTCTTAAAGTACAGTGTGAGCCATTGTAAGGAGATGTATATGAGCCAATTTAATTTTTTTAAATAAGAGCCATTTAACAATTTTAATATGAGCCACTTAAGGCTTTTGGCAGAGCCATTTAACAATGTTCAATATGAGCCACTTAAGACTTTTGACAGAGCAATTTAACAATGTTCAATATGAGCCACTTAAGACTCTTGACGGAGCCATTTAACAATGTTCAATATGAGCCACTTAAGACTTTTGACGGAGCCATTTAACAATGTTCAATATGAGCCACTTAAGACTTTTGACGGAGCCATTTAACAATGTTCAATATGAGCCACTTAAGACTTTTGACAGAGCCATTTAACAATGTTCAATATGAGCCACTTAAGACTTTTGACAGAGCCATTTAACGGCACATTAACGTGAGCCAACTGGCTAAAGTTGATAATGAGATAAAACATAAACAATGTGACGTCATTTACATATTTATATTCATCTTTTCAGTTGAGCTTGCATAAGCGTCAGGCCAAATATGTAAGTATGGATGTATCTATTTTAAGAAATATAAATCAACATATGGAAAAATATAAAGATCAACATATAGATCAACATATGGAACAACATATAGATCAACATATAGATCAACATATGGAACAACATATAGATCAACATATAGATCAACATATGGAACAACATTTAGAACAACTAGATTAGTTTCAGATAAATTGGAGTGTTTAGATTAACTTTAGAATATAGGCACGTAGATTAGATGTAGTTACTTTCTCATTTGTCAATCGACTGACAGTTTTGCTAAAATACATTGTCATTTTATGCTGCAGTTCATACACTTATAAATCTAATCCATGTATCTAATAGTTCATAAATACATAAATCTAGTTCATGTATCTAATAGTTCATAAATTCATAAATCTAGTCCATGTATCTCATAGTTCAGAAATTCATAAATCTATTCCATGTATCTAATAGTTAATAAATTCATAAATCTAGTCCATGTATCTCATAGTTCATAAATTCATAAACCTAATCCATGTATCTCATAGTTCATAACTTCATAAATCTAGTCCATGTTTAATAGTGCATAAATTCATAAATCTAGTCCATGTATCTAATAGTTCAAGGATTCATAATTATAGTCCATGTAACAAATAGCTCAAAAATTCATTAATCTAGTCCATGTGTAATAGTTCATAGATCTAGTCCATGTATCTCATATTTCATCAATTCATAAATCGAGTCCATGTATCTAATAATTCAAGGATTCATATGTATTGTCCATGTATCTCATAGTACATAAATTCATAAATCGAGTCCATGTATCTCATATTTTAAAAATTTATAAATCTAGTCCATGTATCTCATACTTAATAAATTCATAAATCTAATTTAGGTATCTCATAGTTCATAAATCTAATCCATTTATCTCACAGTTCATAAATTCATAAATCTAGTCCATGTATCTAATAGTTCATAAATTAAAAAATCAAGTCAATGTATCTCATAGTTCATAAATTCATAACTCTAGTCCATGTATCACATTGTTCATAAATTTATAAATCCAGTCCATGTCTAATAGATCAAGGATTCATAAATCTAGTCCATGTATCTAATAGTTCAGAAATTCAGAAATCTAGTCCTTGTATCACATAGTTCATAAATTCATAAAGCTAGTCCATGTATCTCATAGTTTAAACATTGATAAATCTAGTCCATGTATCTTATATTTCATAAATTTATAAATTTAATCCATGTACCGTATCTAATAGTTCATAAATTCATAAATCTAGTCCATGTCTGATAGTTCATAAATTCATAAATCTAGTCCATGTATCTCATAGTTCATCAATTCATAAATCTAGTCCATGTATCTCATAGTACATAAATTCATAAATGAGTCCACGTATCTCATATTTTAAAAATTTATAAATCTAGTCCTTGTATCTCATAGTTTATAAATTCAAAAATCTAGTCCATGTATCTCATAGTTCATAAATTCAAAAATCTAGTCCATGTATCTCATAGTTCATAAATTCAGTTCATAGCTCAGTTCATTTAATGATAAATCTAGTCCATGTACCTAGCTCAGTTCATTTAATGATAAATCTAGTCCATGTACCTAGGGCTAGCTCAGTTCATTTAATGATAAATCTAGTCCATGTATTTAGCTCAGTTCATTTAATGATAAATCTAGTTCATGTACCTAGCTCAGTTCATTTAATGATAAATCTAGTCCATGTTAATAGGATTTTATAAAACGTCAATATATATAATAAATCTTTTTTAAAACTTTAATATGAGCCAATGTAAGGCGAAGTATCTGAGCCAATTTAAACGCATAAATAAGAGCACTTTAACATAGTTAAATATGAGCCACAAAATCTATTGGCAGAGAAATTTAAAGGCACAATAACGTGAGCCGATTGACAAATATGTAAAATTAACAATTTATAAGATTAAAAAATTAACAAAGTGACGTCATTTATATATTTATATTGATCATTGCAGAATGGCACTAAGCACCTCGATGTAAGTACTTACTAAGTACTGGTGTACTTACTTTAAGAAATACTATAGATCAACCTATACTACATCAAAATATAGATAAGCTAGATGAACTTAAGATAAATGGACAGTTAGATTAACTTAATATAAATGGACAGTTAGATGAACTTTATATAAATGGACAGTTAAATAACTTAATATAAATGAACAGTTAGATTAACTTAAGATGAATTTACAGAATAAATATGGTTGCGTTCCCATTGGACCGTCGACATATACTAAAGTTAAACATCTAGCCCAAAATAATCTAATCCATTTATCTAGCACTTCATACATTTATAAATCTAGTCCATGTATCTTACACTTCATAAATTCATTAATCTTTAGGTTCAATGGAGGTAGGCTCAAAGCTGTGCCGGGACTTTACCAGAAAAGTCAGTGACATCAAATGTGTGCCAAGACTTGACCAGACAAGTCAGTGACATCAAATGTGTGCCATGTGTATCACATTTCTGGTGTGACCAAAATTATTAAAATTTACGACAAAAAATAAGTTTTGCTTTTTTTTTATTATTATTAAATTAACACTCATTATTCTAATATTACATATATAGGTGTTAACTAAATTAACACTCATTACTCTAATATTACATATATAGGTGTTAACTAAATTAACACTCATTACTCTAATATTACATATATAGGTGTTAACTAAATTAACACTCATTACTCTAATATTACATATATAGGTGTTAACTAAATTAACACTCATTACTCTAATATTACATATATAGGTGTTAACTAAATTAACACTCATTACTCTAATATTACATATATAGGTGTTAACTAAATTAACACTCATTACTCTAATACCCGGGTGCGAATGGCGGCGCTGCGTGTCTGGGTCCATTTTGACTAATGCTATTCAGATGTCATTTGTAGTAGTTTATTTTAGTTAAAATGAAGAATTAAGTTTACAAACGTATAGTACATTCACTACCCACACACACACACACAACGCCAACAATGTTTCCTAATTACCATCACAGTGTTTCGTTGCTGCTAGACATCGCACTGGCAATAGTTATATTAAATATATAGCCCACCGTTTGATGTTCCGTGCGCATGAGGAACTATTTTGTTCGGTTGTGCCAGAGGTTCCTAACTATTACGTACCGTTATGAGATTATATAATTTAATCTCTTATTTAATTAAATGGCTCGTTCTAAAACATTACACAACAAAATACGATACCATAGGTTAAATACCATAACAAAGAAAATGATACCCAAACTAGGGTTAATTGCAATTTTATAATTTTATTTATGTTAATTATAAATGACAAAATTCAAAGAAATATAATTAAAGCTATTGACTTACATTATAAGGATTGGCTTGTACGGGTACAATGTTGGAATATACAATGTTGTAAAAAGGTACAATGATGAGAAGGAATCTACACACACACACAGTAAACAAATCTCTGACTCGTAGCAAAGCTCTATAGCAAAAATAGCACACGCTCAAAAATATATCTCGTCTGGTCTTCCTCCTCTCTATCTAGGCGTTTATATAGCATGTTTCATAGATACTTCTCGAACGGACTTACGCTTTGTATTCCGTTCACGATATTTGTACAGAATTCTAATGACAATACAGACCATAGATTTTAGTTAGTTGTAATCGAGGTCAAGGGAGACTATTTTTAGTTAGCCACGCCCTGATAGCGCTGCCGAACTTGGGGTCAGCTTAAGTTCATTCACCAGAAAAGATGAATGAAAAGTAAACGAGAGGCCTACAACACTAGCATATTTCGATTCTTGGCGAATTCGCCGAATTTAGTTAGTTGTTGTTGTTTCGTTTCTTTGTTTGCCCCAGGTGGCTGGTTTCAAACTTTGAACAAGTCAACTTTGAAATAGCGATTACAGTTTAAAAAAAATTAATTAGAAGGTTTGGTTAGAAATAAATAAAATAAGTTTTTGGTGTAAATGGCGGCATTGGAAAAAAGGGGGGGGGGGGTTTATAGAAAATTGACACTTTTTTTGCATATGTAATATATGGATAGAACAGATAACTAGCAACACAACAAAAGTTCCATTGGAACATTTAACCTTTAACCCAGAGATTGGGTGACCCTTGGGTGGAAAATATAAGTTCTTAAATCTCTAATGTGTGGATGATCGTAAATCTCTAATGTGTGGATAATCATAAATCTCTAATGTGTGGATAATCATAAATCTCTAATGAGTAGATGATCGTAAATCTATATGTGTATGCATGACATTTACACTCGTGAATCCTAAAGTGTGTAAAAGTATTCTGCTTGATGTCATTTGTATGCCACAAATCTGTAGCGCTGACACAGTGGCGTAGCGAGCTTAACTCGCGCCCGGGGCACAATACCTTTTTAGGGCCCCCCCCCTATTCAAAAACCATACAATATTATAGTAATATATACCATTTGGCGCCCCTTTGTGAGTAGCGCCCGGGGCATGATGCCCCCCTCACTACGCCACTGCGCTGACATCAATGCCAACGTTTTTGTTTTCACGTCTGCTGATGCTCCATGACGGGGGTGACCTCTCCAAACTCGCAACCCGGATGGTGGACGGTGACCTTGATTCTGTCCTCGTGCCGGATGTCATAGTTACTGTAAATGGTCTGATCATCGGACATGACCTGGTCAGTTCTCTCAATGAGCCAGTCGGTGCTGTCAGGGTCACCCAGCTGTAACGCAATAGAAAGAACATGTTACGGCAATGTCTGAATAAAGACACAAGTCAATCAAAGGAACGTTTTTCTTGTGCATATACATATTTATTTTTATGCTTATATATATATATATATCACATTAGATAGTTCTCTATATATATCACATTAGATAGTTCTATATATATATATCAGATTAGATAGTACTATATATATATATATCACATTAGATATTTCTTTATATAGATCACATTAGATAGTTCTTTATATATATATATATATAAATATATTACATTAGATAGTTCTCTATATATATATCACATTAGATAGTTCTCTATATATATCACATTAGATAGTTCTCTATATATATCACATTAGATAGTTCTATATATATATCACATTAGATAGTTCTATATATAACCCAATACTTAGTCACACAGTACAAAAATTCGACGAAAGCTCAAATGGTAATAAGGGGAAGAGGAGGCAATCAGGTTAGCAAACACTAACATGAGTGAAACAAGGTATGGGACAATCTCAACAACAACAAAAAAAGGAACGCAATACAACAACGAACGTGTCGACAGGAAGCCTTCATCGGCGAATAAGCAACAGTTAAACAGAATTAAATACAACTAGCACTTAGATGAAAAGTAGTGTCAGAGAGGGCAGCGATTCGGCATCAGTAAATTGTTTCAAACAAAATGGTTATAACTGTTTTTGACTTTGTTTTTTTTTTTTTTTTTTTTTTTTTTACATGGCTTGAAAGGACATTGGTCCTGCTTAGAATATTATCACTAGAACCAATCGGCTTCAAAGTTCATAAATCTCAAATCCCTTCTACAGTTATGAACTACTTATTGGATACGTAGTTCAATAGTTACGTTTAGCCTAAGGCAAATTAGTAATGACACCAAGATCAATATTCCATATGGTTCTTTATTCAACAATTAATCCCACATCGTGCCTTCTTCCTTCCACTATCTCCATGCAACTGGCTAACTACCAAAACCATAACAACGAACAACGTCATCTGTCATGCCCAATTACGTCACCAATACAAACCACACGGCAACAACTACAAAATTAATCTCCACACCAAATATGTCACCAATACAAATCACACAGCAACAACTGCAAAATTACACCAAATAAGCTCACAGACAATTATGCACCTAAAAAAATCGTATCCGGGAAATTTGATCGAATGAAATTTCGTCGACGGAAAATTGATCGACGGAAATTTGGTCGAATCTTTTTTTTAGTTTATACCTTAAAATTGTGCATCAAATTTCTTTTTGAACGCATTATTTTGTTTTACTTTATAGTACAGTGCGTTCAAAAAGAAATTTGACGAACATTTCAACGTGTGAACTGAAAAAAAGATTCGACTAAATTTCCGTTCGATCAAATTTCCGTCAATCAATTTTCCGTTGACGAAATTTCTTTCGATCAAATTTCCGGTAACCTTAAAAAATAGTTAATGTGACCATTCAAATAGATAAATGTGACCATTAAAGTTGATAAATCTGACCATTCAAGTAGATAAATGTGATTATTGAAATAGATAAATATGACCATTAAAATAGATAAATGTGACCATTAAAATAGATAAATGTGACCAATAAGTAGATAAATGTGACCATTAAAATTGATAAATGGGACAATTGAAATAGATAAATGTGACCATTAAAATAGATAAATGTGACCAATCAAGTAGATAAATGTGACCATTTAATAGATAAATGTGACTATTCATATAGATAAATGTGACCATTCAAATAGGTAAATGTGACTTTTAAAATAGAAAGCCAATGCTTGCCTCGTCTCGCAATTCGTCCTTCAAGTTCCTTATTAGCACCTGTCCAGGTAATTCTGCCTCGTGTTCTCTGATCTCACCGTCCCAGCTGTGAATTCTAAAAATAACCTTGACATACACTTCAACCTCGAGGTCACCATGACCTGAAACGGTTCAAATGTGAGCAAAGGTCCGGTTATTTAATGAATGCTTTATACTTTTAGCATGATGCTTAATTGGCATTGAATGTCATTTGGCTGTATGTCATGTGGATGAATGTCATGTGGCTGTACATGTCATTGACTGTATATCGTGTGGCTGTACATGTAATCGACTGTGTCAGACAGTTGTCGATGTCTTTAACTGTCTGTATGCCAGGTGGATGCACATGTCATAGTCATTGACTGTATGTGAGGTAGCTGAACATGTCATTAAGTGTATGTCAAGTATGTGAACATGTTATTTGCTATATGTCAGGTGGTTGCACATGTCACATATTGTGTCAGGCAGTTGCACATATCTTTAACTGTATGTCAGATGGCTGTAAATGTCACTGACTCATGCCTGGTTGTTGTACATGTCACTAACTCATGTCTGGTGGCTGTATATGTCACTGACTCATGTCTGATGGTTGTACATGTCCCTGACTGTATGTCATGTGATTGCATTCTTTCTATGATATGTCCATATTTTGTTTGGAATATTTTCTAATACTTTAACATACTGTTACATTCGTAAAATAGCTAGAGCATACTGTCACCTTGGTCAAATATCTTTAACATACTGTCACTTTGGTCAAATATCTTTAACATACTGTCACTTTTGTCAAATGCCTTTAGCATACTGTCACTTTGGTCAAATATCTTTAACATAATGTCACTTTGGTCAAATATCTTTCAGTACAGATCTACTCATTTAGTTCTCACCATTTGATGATGTGTCGAGTAATCTTGGTTCAAATGGTTGATCTCTCATCTTTTTTAACAGGTCAAATCTTGATTTGTTATTTTGTAACGTTTTTTGCGTAATTATACGGTAATTTATTGTTATATGTTATCTATAAAAATGTGTATCTCTCAACAAAATCAAGTCAATATTTGAAGATATGTGAAAATTTCTTGTTTATTTCAGATGCCAGCATCATCTCTGGTTACTCCTTCATCATCTTCATGAAGCTCTGTTACTATCAACAATGATTTTAAGCTTCAACTGACTTCCACGTCCACATACCTTGTAAAGCCTTGTTCTACTATTTTATTTTTAATTAATTTGAACATCTGATTGACATCTCCTTTGTTATCCACTTCTTACTCACGATCATATGCCTCAAAAACAAACAAACACATCTTAATTTCAGTCTGGTAACTGTTAAATAAGTATAGTCAAATTATAACGCCATGTCAGTATCATCAGTACGGTAAAAATTTGAATTAATCATCTTTTTTCTCAGAATTTTTTCATGTTCGGATTTTCCCCATAAAGTAAATATTATAAAAATTGTAAAACTATTTTTTAAAATGAAGAGTCACATTATTTCATATCCGTTTCCGTTATAAACGTCACTGGTTGCTTGTAAATAAATCAATTTTTCTTTACTAAATACAGTATAATAATATTGACTATCACTATTGGTATGTTTTTTAAGTACATTAACTTTGTATATTAGATTACCTCTTCAAAACGTATGTATATAACTATAGGCTAATATATAGGTATTCTTTAAAACAATAATAATCAGTAATAATCTGAGAAGATAGCACTAGCACCGTCCAAAACCCTGGTTCTGATGCCTGATAGTGATAGTATTTATGCTACCCAAAATAATATATAATATTTATTAAGCATAATTATAATAAGTAGGCCATTTTCATTTACTTATAGTTTAGAGATTGAGATAGACTTAGACTTTAGACTAAGTCATTGCCCATTTGATTTAGTCATTAGTATTTATTAGACTTCTGCAACTGCAAGTATAAGTATAAGGCTGCATTATTAATACACAAAATATAGACAATTATTATTAAAACTAACGTGAATTAGTTTAGTCTACCTCAGACGCCTTAGTGGGAATATTTGTTCCTCTGCATATTACATTATTTTTAAAAAATACTAGTCTATAATATATCGATTCATCAATATAGGTACTTTGACAGAAATTTTCAATATTAGGTACGTCGAAGGTCTCACGCGCATGCGGTCTGGGCATATGGAAAAATAACGCAAAACGTGTACGGCCATTTTAACATTCGTCTCAGTGGTTATCTTGTTTTTTTGTGTTTTACGTCACAGTTTTCTAATAATAAACTATTTAGTCATCAGTGACGTAGAGCACATATTTTTTCCAAACACGGAGGTATCATTTTTGCAGCATTGTGTATTTTGTAAGTGGCAACGGATTTATTTTTATGGATCGATATTTATTTATTATTATAACTTTTTAATGCAAGCTCGCGCCGCATAGCGCTTTACCCCGCCAGAGCTTGATTTTTTCACAAAGAGGAATAACTTTATTTCATTAATATTAGCAAATGCTGAAAAAAGTTATGCACCATCGAATTTTTTAAATTTGAGTATTTCATTAGTTATCCCCCCTCAATTAAAAAAAAATTGGGTTGTCGGAAATGGCTTCGTCATTAATATATAAATATGAAGATATAAAAAAGATGACTGTTATTGTTAATCTTCAAAATTCCGTGGAACACTTATCAGTTAATTAGTTGGATACATTTTAACAATATTATTAGAAATGAATGCAACCCAGTAAATTAAAGAATTTTTAAAAATTTTGTTTTGTGTAGTCTGTTGAATTTCGGACCAGTTTTGTCCCTTGATTTACATTAATATTATTCACTAATAATAACTAACTAATAATAATAATAATATGTATAATATCAAAGTTAAGAAATGTTATGAATGAATGGCGTAATGTTTTATCGGATCTTCTTTATTGAATCAATAATAGTTTAATAATTTTAATAATAATTGGTATTCTCTAGTTAGTGACATTTAACTAATAAGTTTAATCCAAATAATAAATAATGTAATAATACTAATTACTGTCACTGGACTGGTACAAATATTACTAATAATACTAAAACTATTTCATTATTACAACTGCATTTACATTTACAGGCATAATAGTATTGAAGTTAGTATTTTAAAAATATTAATAAGGCATTTAATTATAATTTAAAATAAATAACATCATCATAGTAATTATTTTTTTATTTAAGTGTAAAGCAGGCAAAAGGCATAGGCTACTATTTATTATTTCTAATAATATAAAAGTAAAAGAAATTAATAGTTATTAAACAAAAAACTTGAATAATATTAAAAAGCAGTAAGAAATTGTGTCTGTTCAGGATATGAATATGATTAGATGTTATTTCTAGGTTTCATTCAGACACAAGAGAAAATGTTAATTTCCATCGACAAGGAGGCATGTTTGGAAAAAGTATAGAGAGATTGTAGATTTATAAAAAAGATCAAGCAGTTTGAAGAGCAGTCTAAATAGAAAATGATAGACAGAACATCCCCATTACCTTTTAAAATTAAATCTTACATATCCCAGTACTGGTATTAGTCTTATTGGTGATATTTACCGTAGTTTTTATTTATAATCTTATACATTGAACAAAAAAGACTTCTACTAAACTTTCTAAAATATAAGAATTGATTTAAAATTTAACTTAAGCATATAATTCATTAAAATACAATTAACATTATTTAATAATAATATGTTGTTTTTTTTTCCTTTACAAATATTAATTTTTCCTTTTTACTGTTTGTTTTTCTTAACATACCCTCATATAAATATTTAAAAAAAATAATAGTCTTGATGCTATATAAAAGTTTTGATGTTTATTGTGTTGTATATTGCATTGATAATGTGTCCTGAAAATCTGGTAGCATTATCTCTTAAAATAAAGAAGTTTTGAGCAAAATAAGGCAGAAATTTGGAAAGTGAGTCACACGTTTTTTTAGTTAAATACAAAGATAAATAAGGAGGGTTTAAAAAATCACCAAAAAAATCATAACTCCACTTCTATAAAAGATAGAAAGATGAAATTGGTGTTTTTGTAAACCTTATAGCTAGCCCTTTAAAATGGTGCATCATTTATTTCAATATGACAATATTTAAATTTTCTGTCAAAGTACCTATCAATATTGTCCTATTGCCATAAATGATACATTATTTTAAAGGGCTAGCTATAAGCTTTGCAAAAATACCAATTTCATCTTTCTAGCTTTTATAGAAATGAAGTTATGATTTTTTTGGTGAATTTTTTTAACCCCCTTCTTTATCTTTGTATTTAATTGTAAAAACTTGTGACCGACTTTCCAAATTTCTGCCTTATTTTGCCAACAACTTTTTTATTTGAAAAGATAATGCAACCAAATTTTCAGGAAACATTCTCAATGCAATATACAACTCAATGAACAACAAAAATTTTACATAACATCAAGAATTTGCATTTTGGATAATTTTATTTGTGGGTATGTTACGAAAAAAGTGAATGGAAAAATTGAAACAATCATTATTTCTGAAGAAAAAAAGCAGAAAATAATATGTTTATTTAATTTAAACTAATTTTACTAAGCTTAAGCTATTGTTAAATTTTAAATCAATTGTCATATTTATAAAAAGGTAAGTATTCTTTTTTTATATCTAAAATTGATGGATATAATTATAAATAAAAATTACTCAAAAAAATTAAAATCATCCATAAGTCATAAGACTAATGGTAAGGACACACAGTAGGAAGGGTAAGTATTAGAATGTTACATTAACTTAACAATTATTTAAAATTTATATTTTAATATTTTATTAAATTAAAAGGATACTAATAGGCATAGGCATGTAAGTGTGGTTGTAATATTTAGTAATAGTTAAATTTAGTATAATGTAGTAAATATATTCTGTTTAATATCCCTAGCGAAAGGATAAAATTATTATTATTCCTATTATTGGTTCAGTAAAGGAGAACAGATAAAATGTTTAGACATTAAGTAAATAAACTTACAGTTTTTAACGTAATTTGATGCTATATTATGTATTAATTTACTATTATACCGTATAATAACTATTTATGTATATCAAGGGACAAAACTTGTCAGAAATTCAACAGATTACAAAAACTAAAATTTATATAAACTTCTTGAATTATTCGGTTGTATTAACTTCTAATAATATTGTAAAACTGTTTCTCATTTATTAATTGGTTAGTGCTTAGCGGATTTTTCGATATGAACAATAATAAAAATATTTTTATATCATTATATAAAATTGATGAGAAGAGCCATTTCCGACAACCCAAGTTTTATTTGTAAAGGGGGATAACTGGTGACAACTGATAATTTCATTGAAGTTTGAAAATTCATAACTTTTTCTTGCAAGAACCATTCTTAACGAAGTAAAGTTATTCTTTTGTGTGAAGGATCACAGCATTACTACGGTAAAACCACTATGTCCTACGACTTTACACAAAAAAGTATTAAGCCATTAAAGTATATACCGATACAAAATAATAAATTTGATGACAGTCTCAAAATTCACCATGATGCAAATATATCGCCGTGTTTGTAAAAATATGCGCTCTACGTCACTGATGACAAAACAATTTATTCTTAGAAAACTGTGACGTAAAACGCAAAACAACGAAGTCCTCCCCGAGCCGAATGTAAAATGGCCACAACAGTTTTTCCGTCATTTTTCGGATGCGCAAACCGCGTGCGCGTGAGACCTTCAAAGTACCTAATCAATATTGTCATTTCAGTCATCAACTTTAAGTTATTAAAGTTTAAGCCTATGTCTTTATGTTACTATTGACTATTTAGGTGGAGCCTTTTTGGATTGTTGTTGCCAAGAAGACAGAGCACTTTTCACAAGCCCTGCACTCACATTGCTAAAAATATTATAAAAATAAACTAAAAACTGTACCTTGGTAGGTACTCCAACTCAAATTTTCAAATACATCTGACATAGACAAAGAGCATATCATTGGAAAGAGCTGGCTTTAAGCTTTCCAATGACACCAAGATAATCTTTTTATCACTTATAGGAGAAAAGTTATGAATTTTTTAGTGATTTATTTTTCCCCACTATTCGGCTTTGTATTTAATTTTTAAAGCCGTGATCGCATTATTACTTTTTTGTACTATTTTTCTTGTATCTTTTTGGCTATTAAAGTTAGAGCTATCAAATTTGGAGGAGACATTTACAATACAATGTTTAACAAAATAAAACAAATGAATTATGAATTAAGTTGTTATACTTTTATTAAATATGACTTTATGAGCATATGGCGTGGAAAACGACAATTGGCGGAAAATTTAATTTTTCAAAAAGTGACATAATTACTAAACCAATATAGCTACTGCTATAAAATGTTCAATACAAACAGATAATGTCTATCTAAAAGTAAGGCACAATTAAAATAAATTAAATACAGATCAGAAAAATGTATGCAATTTTAGAAAAAATACTTCATGAAAAGCAACAACGGCCGAGACTTTTTTACATTTAAATACATAACTTTTAAACTAATAAAGCTACTGCAATCAAATTTTCAGTAATAATAGTTTGTGACAATCCAAATGTAACAGAATATTCAAATATTGCAAAAGCAATTAAAAATCCTGCTATACAAAATTCAAAAATGTCATTTAATCTTTCGACATTGATGTGCGTCTTTAAGCATAACTTTTAAACTAACAAAGCTAATTCAATAAAATCTTCAGTACAAATAGACAGTGACAATCTAAATATAATAAAACATCCAATGCAATATTGCAGTCCACAGCAACAGATAGCGTCCTGGTCCACAGCAACAGCTTGTATCCTTGTCCACCTGAAAATATACAAAATGTTAAAAATTAAACTTTAAAGAGTGAGCTGAAAATTCAAATGAATTTCATTATACTCAATTAAACAAAATTTAAATCTCCCATAAGAACATCAGAAATTAAATGTGACACTGTTGACCACCTGAAAGTATACAAAATATTAAAAATTAACATTAAAATGAGTGAGCTGAAAATTCAAATAAATTTCATCAAAACACACAATTAAACAAAATAAAAAATCTCCCATAAGAACATCAGAAACTAAATGTGACAATGTTGTCCACCTGAAAGTATACAAAATATTAAAAATTTAATTTTAAAATGAGTGAACTGAAAATTGAAATAAATTTCATCAAAACACAATTAAACAAAGTGAACATTTCCCAAAAGAACATCAGCAATTAAATGTGACATTGTTATTTCTTCATGATCTATGTCAAAAAATACCAACTTACAAAACAATTTCCCAGACTTCTTAACATACCTGACTAAATCTCCAATAAACTCCTTCTCTTCCCAGTCCATGGTTTTGTTGACCAGAGCTTTAACCTTGGCATCAACAAAACCGATTGAAGCATTAGGGGCTCTTTTAAATTGGGCATCGACAAAAAATCGTGGACATGGTTCGCGGCTCTGGAGCTCCAGCAACACTTCATCCTCATCGATTGTTAGATTAAAAACATCTTCCTCCATCATCAATATCAATTTGGGTTGTTTGTTGATCAGGAAATAATAATCAGTAAATCCGTTTTTCTGAAAAAAAAGATCAGGACTACTATTTAGGATTATTATGAATACATATAAATAATTAAATCATTTTAGATAGGCCACACAATGTTCTTTAGTTTATGTACATTTATAGTTCTTTAATAAATTAGTACTATAGGCTAGTCTATCTTTCTTACTAATTCATTGCTCATCGCATGTCAGCACACCTTGATCTCTTTTGGTCTTTGTTGTCTTATTTACTTGTATTATTGACCCAAAGCATGCTCTTATATATGAACTATATTAGGCCTAAAGTGTAATAATTAAAAACCAGTTATTAAAAGTGTATAATTTATTAAAGTTATAATGCAGGATTTATTATTAATTAAGTCATTTAAGTTGTTTCAAAAGTCTTTGCATGTAATAGTATTATTCAAAATGTTTGACCCAAAGCCTATTCTTATATATTAATTATATTCCCCTGAAAGTAAAAATATTATTAAAAATCGTGTTAAAATTGTATTTTTATAATAAAACTAGTAAGTTATAATACAGGAATAATTTTATTAAGTTGTTTGAACAACGTTTCTATTAATATTAATAATAAGAAATGACTGTTTACATTGACGATATACCACTTCCGGTAGATCGAGTGGAAAAAAAATGGCCATGACTTGGCTGCCGAAATTTTTAGTCACATAACTAAAGCTCTCATTAAGTTATTAGATAAGCAGTACTCTTTTAAATAAGTGATTTATTTTTAGCATATATAAACTATGCAACAAAGTATTTGCCAGGTCCGATAAAGCTTTAAAAAAAATAATTACAGGTACAGAGCTCTCACTTACCCAACGTCCACTTTCCAACTGATTGTCTCAGCGTGGTCGGATTTCCACTTTATTTATAACCCCCGTGACCGGCATGCATCGAGGATTTGAATTAAAACAAGGAAAGTCCTCTATTTTTAGAAATGACGCAAAACAACGCTAAATTCCGACATATACCGAAAACAAATAGCGCCGGCTGATCACAGCGATCAGCCCGCGTTTTTCTTAGCGGCGCAGGCGTTGGAGTGCCTATTAAAAACTATACACATATTCAAGGCATTGAATAAATATGATCTTTATGAATCTAACTGAAATCTCAATATTTCTGAAAATAAGATGTCTTGATTTGCATAATTTATTCACACAACGTTTTTTTTTAAATACTTTCAATAAACATGTATAAATTGAGAATTTTGTTGAATTTTCTGATCTTTGAAGCCTAAATAAGTCCTAACAAACATTTGAATGAGATTCAATGTGAAAACTGCATAAAATATACTCTTGTCCCTTGCTTTTTAGCATATTTCAATGTCACTTTTTTGAAGCAATTACAGGGGTCACTAGGTTTAAAAAAATAGATATAAATTGTCACATTTTTTGAAGCATTTACAGGGGTCACTAGGTTTAAAAAAATAGATATAAAATGACGGAACACTGTAAACTATCAATAGAAATCAGACTCACAAAAAAATCTCATAAAGTCAAGGATAGCCAAATGTGAACAAGTGGTAATCACAATACTAAGTCTTGGAATAAAACAATCAAAATGCCAAAAGGGGCAAAACAAATCATGACATTGTGAATTTAAGGTGGTATGAATTTTTCTTTCATTGGAACGTCTCTATTTATTTACAGGTTTTGGAGACAACAAAATGCCACCTAAATTTGCTAGAATGCCAGAAAGTGTTGACTTTTCAAGGTCTCATGATGCTGAAAGGGTAAAGGAGGGGGGCACATTTTTATTGTCAAATACTAAAACTGATTAAAACCATCATGTTTATAAAGAAGAAGAATCAACACACATATATACACCACCAAGTCATACCAAAGTTGTGATGATTATTGTAGTTTTATTTAAGTGAAAGATTTGTCATTCTAGCATTCCAAGGAAATGAAATATTTTTTATTATTGATCATGGATATATGAAAAGTTGGACTACTTAATATCTGCTGACTGGATTTATTATTTTTGTTCACCCATAAAAAAATCTTATGATGTTTTCTCTTCCCAGCTCTTGTCACCCACTCTTACATTACTAAAGATTGAAAACTATTTTCCATTCATCAAGTCAAAATGTTGTAACAAATATAATAAAACATATTTTTCTAGAATGTATTATTTTTAAAAAAGTTATTCATTATTGTCTTTAACTTTAATTATTTTTTTTTTGTTGCAGAGGGGCCTACTTGATGGCAATTCTGACGATGAAGATTTTTTCTTGAAGTAAGTTGATGAATCAAATGGGTTAAAATTAATAAATAAATGAGCTCTTTCCTTTGTGTATTCAATGGATTCATTAAAAGTGTTTGTTTGCAAAATATGGATAGTGTGTATGCAATATAATTAATATGCATGGCCCCTTTCTGTAAATAACATTTATTATCAACCAAACATTTTTCAGGGGCCCAAAAGTTAACACTGACAAACTTCGATCAGATCCAAAAATGAATAAGTAAGTATATCACATTGTTTTCTAACAGTGTCTGTTCATATCTGTATATCACATTGTTTTCTAACAGTGTCTGTTCATATCTGTATATCACATTGTTTTCTAACTGTCTGTTCATATCGGCATATTGCATTGTTTTTATCTTCATTTTCTCCTTACAATTTTTCTAGTAGCAGTTGTGTTAACAATGGTTGTTAAATTTGTCTTCTGCTTTCTTAATGAACTATATTTGAGCCCTTTAGTTCTGTATAAATAATATCATTATCTTCACTCTGTTTACTGGTATAGATCTCACTGATGAATAATTGATTTGATGAGTTCTTGTTTTCCTCAGGCTGCAAGGTCAAGTGGATGAAGTAGTGGACATCATGAAGTCAAATGTCAACAAAGTCATAGAGAGAGGGGACAGGCTTGAGGATCTTCAGGATAAGTCAGGTACTCAACACAAGGTCAGGTACTATAGGCCAGGTCAGGTACTCTACACTAGGTCAGGTACTCAACACTAGGTCAGGTACCTTGCATAAAGTCATGCACTAGAGATTAGGACAGGTACTCAACACTAGGTCATGTACATTACATAAAGTCATGCACTATAGGCCAGGTCATGCACTCTGCACTAGGTCAGATACTATAGGCCAGGTCCACTACTCTGCACTAGGTCAGGTACCTTGCATAAAGTCATGCACTAGATGAGATTAGGACAGGTACTTAAGCCGTATATATCAGGCTACATACAATAGATCAGGTACTCTACACTAGGTCAGGTACCTTACATAAAGTCATACACTAGAGATTAGGACAGGTACTTAAGCTGTATATATCAGGCTACATACAATAGATCAGGTACTCTACACTAGTTCAGGTACCTTACATAAAGTCATACACTAGAGATTAGGACAGGTACTTAAGCTGTATATATCAGGCTACATACAATAGATCAGGTACTAAAGGCCAGGTCTGGTAGTCTCTTTAGGACAAAGGTCCTCAAAATTTTCAATAGCTTAGGCCGCACCAAATCTAAATCCACTGGAAGCCCTCACTACTGTTGTGAGCCTGCACCTTGCCTGCCTTACAGTTTGTTTGTATTTGATTTAAAATAACTTCAAGTTCAAGACTTATCTAATTCATCTATTTGTGTTTATTGTCAAATGCCTTTGTTTTCAGAGAGTTTATCAAGTCATTCTGACATGTTCAGAACTAGAGCCAAAAGTCTACACAAAAACATGTGGTGGAAGAATTGCCGGGTGAGTGGCAGATTTTAGATTTTCTGTTGAGTCTTACAAAAATATTTGTTAAAAAACTGATTGTTTCGTTTGCCTGGTTTATATATTATAAGTTTTTTTACATGTTACAGCAATTTAGCACGTAGCTTTGAATTAGATGTTTCTATTTGTGTTGGTTCTGTTAGAGCAAAAACTGATGTAGTTTCACCACAATTTGTATGTTTGTTTTGTTCCAGATGCGTTTGATACTCGGGGGAGTGATTGTTGCCATCATCACAGTAATAATCAGTGAGTGTTTTCATTAATCTGCTGAAACCATAGATTTGTTAATGGTTGTTAAGGCAACTTAACATATTAACATTGCCATCCTATGTGAAATTTTGCCATAAGTGATGTGAATATTTGTAATTGTATTAACTACGCCCATATTTTTTATGCCTTTCCCAGGAAATATTATTTGAGGAGATAATTCCTGAAAAAATTATATAAATTTTTAATCTCTGTCAGTTGTTGTGGTGGTGCACTACTCTGGATCAAGTTAACTCTGCGGAAGGCTTCCCATCAGTGGCCTCTCTTTGACATGAATCATCTACTGTTCAACCAAACAAGACTGGGGATTTCTCATTTTCCTGATAAGTTTCCAACTGCAAGCTCTGGGTATGCTGACTGTGTACCAGTGGCCTACTGACACAACACAGCTGTTGTGCCAGCCAATGAAGTACTGACACAACCGGACAAATATAGTGTTGCATCAGTGACCCATTGAAATGTTTTGGCAAGTTGGCTTTGCTTCATCATCAGTTTTATCATTATAAAGAGGGTTGTTGTTGTTGTTGTTAATCCTTCATAGTAACTTTGCATGTGCTCATGGCTGGCAAAATCTTTGGACGTCTAATTGACCCAGTTCCCATCAAGCTGAAAATCGACACATAGAATCTTTGCAGATGACAACACATTCCATCAAATTTTCAACCCCAACCCCCCAAAAATCTGTTTTTCCTGGGCAGTATGTATGAACACTGATTTTACGAAATAAAATTTCTGATAACTGAGCTAAATGAAATTTTTTTTAAAAACATTGCAAATGCGTTTTAATTAGTTTTTCCGAAATATTTGTTGAAAAGCGGGTGTGTAATTAGAGAATTAAATAGTGAAAAAAATATGCCATTGCAAGCCTGTCGGGGAGCACTATTTGGGATTCTTATAAAGTGCTCTACTTGAATGCATTTTTTTTTCAAATTTTCCGCCCCGACCATATTGCTAGATATTAAATTTTATAAAGGATTTATATGAAAAACTTTCTTTTTCAGGGTTGTTTAATCTTTGACTCTGTGCTGGGTCTCCCAATACTTTACTCATCTTTGATTCTGTGCTGGGTCTCCCAATACTTTACTCATCTTTGACTCTGTGCTGGGTCTCCCAATACTTTACTCGTCTTTGACTCTGTGCTGGGTCTCCCAATACTTTACTCATCTTTGATTCTGTGCTGGGTCTCCCAATACTTTACTCATCTTTGACTCTGTGCTGGGTCTCCCAATACTTTACTTGTCTTTGACTCTGTGCTGGGTCTCCCAATACTTTACTCATCTTTGACTCTGTGCTGGGTCTCCCAATACTTTACTCATCTTTGACTCTGTGCTGGGTCTCCCAATACTTTACTCATCTTTGATTCTGTGCTGGGTCTCCCAATACTTTACTCATCTTTGACTCTGTGCTGGGTCTCCCAATACTTTACTCATCTTTGACTCTGTGCTGGGTCTCCCAGTACTTTACTCCTCTTTGACTCTGTGCTGGGTCTCCCAGTACTTTACTCCTCTTTGACTCTGTGCTGGGTCTCCCAGTACTTTACTCCTCTTTGACTCTGTGCTGGGTCTCCCAGTACTTTACTCATCTTTGACTCTGTGCTGGGTCTCCCAGTACTTTACTCCTCTTTGACTCTGTGTTTTGGCAAGTTGGCTTTGCTTCATCATCAGTTTTATCATTATAAAGAGGGTTGTTGTTGTTGTTGTTAATCCTTCATAGTAACTTTGCATGTGCTCATGGCTGGCAAAATCTTTGGACGTCTAATTGACCCAGTTCCCATCAAGCTGAAAATCGACACATAGAATCTTTGCAGATGACAACACATTCCATCAAATTTTCAACCCCAACCCCCCAAAAATCTGTTTTTCCTGGGCAGTATGTATGAACACTGATTTTACGAAATAAAATTTCTGATAACTGAGCTAAATGAAATTTTTTTTAAAAACATTGCAAATGCGTTTTAATTAGTTTTTCCGAAATATTTGTTGAAAAGCGGGTGTGTAATTAGAGAATTAAATAGTGAAAAAAATATGCCATTGCAAGCCTGTCGGGGAGCACTATTTGGGATTCTTATAAAGTGCTCTACTTGAATGCATTTTTTTTTCAAATTTTCCGCCCCGACCATATTGCTAGATATTAAATTTTATAAAGGATTTATATGAAAAACTTTCTTTTTCAGGGTTGTTTAATCTTTGACTCTGTGCTGGGTCTCCCAATACTTTACTCATCTTTGATTCTGTGCTGGGTCTCCCAATACTTTACTCATCTTTGACTCTGTGCTGGGTCTCCCAATACTTTACTCGTCTTTGACTCTGTGCTGGGTCTCCCAATACTTTACTCATCTTTGATTCTGTGCTGGGTCTCCCAATACTTTACTCATCTTTGACTCTGTGCTGGGTCTCCCAATACTTTACTTGTCTTTGACTCTGTGCTGGGTCTCCCAATACTTTACTCATCTTTGACTCTGTGCTGGGTCTCCCAATACTTTACTCATCTTTGACTCTGTGCTGGGTCTCCCAATACTTTACTCATCTTTGATTCTGTGCTGGGTCTCCCAATACTTTACTCATCTTTGACTCTGTGCTGGGTCTCCCAATACTTTACTCATCTTTGACTCTGTGCTGGGTCTCCCAGTACTTTACTCCTCTTTGACTCTGTGCTGGGTCTCCCAGTACTTTACTCCTCTTTGACTCTGTGCTGGGTCTCCCAGTACTTTACTCCTCTTTGACTCTGTGCTGGGTCTCCCAGTACTTTACTCATCTTTGACTCTGTGCTGGGTCTCCCAGTACTTTACTCCTCTTTGACTCTGTGCTGGGTCTCCCAGTACTTTACTCCTCTTTGACTCTGTGCTGGGTCTCCCAGTACTTTACTCCTCTTTGACTCTGTGCTGGATCTCCCAATACTTTACTCCTCTTTGACTCTGTGCTGGGTCTCCCAGTACTTAACTCCTCTTTGACTCTGTGCTGGGTCTCCCAGTACTTTACTCATCTTTGACTCTGTGCTGGGTCTCCCAGAAGCTGTGACATGTGTATCTCAGTGCAGATAGTTGAGATAAAACTGGTTGGTTCATCTCTGGCTATTGAAGGGAAACACTTTTTCTCCCACTTTAATCATTAAATGTAGCCATGAGGATGTAGTGGTAAATATTCGGGTCTATTTCCAGATGAGTACTACTGGAGTTTTGTGGAATAAATCTCACAAATTTAACATACAAACCGATAATGTTCTAGTTCAAGTGGAGGCTGCGTAATTACAAGTCAATAAAAGGGCTGTGATAGGTCATGTATGGCTGGTTACAATTTGTGTATGACTGCGGTAATTGCTTATGGCTTTGATATGTGATTTGTGGCTGGTATAAGTGCTGTGTGGCTGGTATAAGTGCTGTGTGGCTGCCCTGAGTTTTGATGTAAGACATGTTTCTATGAAGTTCTATTTCCACCTTTAATGTGGGCACTGAGCATGTTATATAATGTCAAAGATTTTATCATTTATTTTGTATTGATAATTGATTTTCTGTATTTCTGCTCAACTGTTTATGATACATTTGTATATAAATCAAGCTACATCAACAAAATTATTGATAAAAGGGTTGATCGTTATTACTGCAAAAATTTTTTGAAAAAATTAAGCAGTAAATTCAGTTAACCTTTGAAAAAAAAGAAATCCTTAATTTGCTGTATGATCAACAAAGTTTTGAAATCTATTTATATCAAAATTCATGTTGATATTTGATTAAATTATGCTTTTCTTCATTTAATTTTTTTTAATTAATCTATTATTGAATTATTTTTTTGCTGTTTTTTTTTTTTTTTTTTTTTTTTTTGTTGTTTGTAACAGACACTGCCACATGTATGTGTTGCCATCACAACACAAGATTTATATCAAGGTTTTGTGTCATGGTCTGTTATTAGACTTATGAGTTAATACACTTTGGTGTAAGGAGTAAGCTATCCATTTAAAACTACTAATCTTGTGTGGAAAAAGACCAAGGGAAGTAATCTAGTGGCAAGACTAAAGAGGGAAGTAATCCATGAAATGTTGAACACCATTACAGAATGGGTTTCTCCAATAAGGGGGGTTGTTTAAAAAGAAAAGAAAACTTTTTAAAAAATAAATTTCATAAATTTGGGTTGATATAGTATCATAAAAATATAATAGTGTTTGGGAGAGGGAGGGGGGGTGTTCAGTTGAACATAAAATCTGTTTAAATTTGAAGTACTGACCTAATTTTCTCATGAATTAAGGGACCAAATATGATTTAATTAAATGATTACCTTGATTGCTTTTTTTTTTCTTGTTTATCCAGTGTTTTGATTTGCTTGTTTTTTTGTGGTGTAATAACAGATAATGTACCCAAGATTGAAGTATTGTCTGTGTCTCTGCTACTGCTAGTATTCTGTGGCGTAATGACAGATAATGTAACAAAGGATTGAAGCATTTTCTGTGCCTCTGCTGGTATTCTGTGAAACTAGGGGATATTTTTAAATACGTGATTCAATAAAAAGAAATGATATAACTTGGTTTCTTTACTATATTTTAAGGACAATATATATTGCTCCGTAACATGAATCTTCTTGCTTGCTTCTACTTGGTACTCAAATGCTTTATTCTACTTGGTACTGCAATGCCTTACTAATGATAAAAAAGTAGCCCAAGCACCTCTCAACTCACACCAATGTTGTTTTTTTTTTAAATTACAAAACACCGCTACTTTACTTTCTCCAATGATTCACTTATTTTATAGATGTATCTCTGAATGATAATGGACCTTTAGGCAAAAGTTATCAACTATATGAATGCCACATACACAACATATGTTCAAATGAGATTAATTAGTTATCAACTTTATTACTGTCACCCATACACTTTCACAACATGCCAAATGATACAAATTTACAATCAACTTTAAAGTTACATCAACTGAGATGGTTGATTGAATTACCGTCACACACAACCTAAATATGTTCACATACATGCAATATAGTAACAGAAATTAATTTGCGATATTGGTAATTTGTTGAATAGTTGTACATTACCTTCGATAGCAACTGCTGACTAAACCTGTCACAGATAATGACAGCACCTTGCCCATAAGTTTATATGATGTCATGTGTGAGTGGAAATATCTCCGCATAAGATGGTTCAATGGATCTAAGAGAATTTCCTCATGCTTTATCCAGACACAGTAACACAAGGTCCAGACACAGTAACACAAGGTCCAGACATGGAAACACAAGGTTCAGACACTAACACAAGATCCAGACAATGTAACAAAAGGTCCAGACAATGCAACACAAGGTCCAGACACTGTAACAAAATGTCCAGACAATGCAACACAAGGTCCAGACACTGTAACAAAATGTCCAGACAATGTAACACAAGGTCCAGACATGGAAACACAAGGTTCAGACACTAACACAAGATCCAGACAATGTAGCAAAAGGTCCAGACAATGTAACACAAGGTCCAGACACTGTAACAAAATGTCCAGACAATGTAACACAAGGTCCAGACATGGAAACACAAGGTTCAGACACTAACACAAGATCCAGACAATGTAACAAAATGTCCAGACAATGCAACACAAGGTCCAGACACTGTAACAAAATGTCCAGACAATGTAACACAAGGTCCAGACATGGAAACACAAGGTTCAGACACTAACACAAGATCCAGACAATGTAGCAAAATGTCCAGACAATGTAACACAAGGTCCAGACACTGTAACAAAATGTCCAGACAATGCAACACAAGGTCCAGACACTGTAACAAAATGTCCAGAAAACATAACAAAAGGTCCAGACAACGTAACACAAGGTCCAAACACAGTAACACGAGATTCTTTCTCCAGTACATGGCCAATGTTCTAAAATTAAACTATTGTTATCTTATCCACATCAAACAAAAATGTCTTATCCATTACAATGACATTCAAATATTTTTCCAAGGCATGCAAATTTCCATGTAACACAAGCAGAATTACATGTATTATGCTTAATGTTATCCACATCACACAAAGGATGTTAACCACATCACACAAAAGATGTTATCCACATCACACAAAGGATGTTAACCACATCACACAAAAGATGTTATCCACATCACACAAAGGATGTTGCACAAAATGTATTAACCATATCACTCACACACTAAAAGATCTCATTTGTGTTATACAATTTGTATCACTTTCCATGGATATACATTATCCATGTCACCACATGACCCACTTCAGCCTCTGGATAATCCGCCTGTCTTTAAATGGAATTTTGGGCACCTCCACCAACAGACAGCTGACATTGGATACATCACCTGGATGCAGAGTTTAACTATCCAAATAATATGTTGGGTCACATGAACTTTACAAAATAATGATGCTTCATATAATTAATAATTTTATCAACTTTTAATCAATAAGCACCTAAAGTATAACCACATAAATACAGAAAATTAAGATTTGGTTTTAGATATTTAGAGCCGTCAATTGAGCACCTGAAAATCAAATGACCATGACATAATTATTTAAGGCAACTAGTCGCTCACGACTTACAGTTTTTGAGGACGAAATCTTCATGCCAGGTGCCTCTGACCAGGTCAAAATGCTCAGACTTGATGACAGGATCTCCCGTCTCCACAGACGTACCTCCCACGACATGGATCTTTTGACCTGCAGGAGGGAAAAAAAAGGTGGGGAGGTGTTAGTAGATCAAAAAATGTTTATGTTATTAAAATGAAAGTTCTCATCATATCACTATATACCATTGTAATCCCTTCAAAGTATACCATTGTAATCCCTTCAAAGTATACCATTGTAATCCCTTCAAAGTATACCATTGTAATCCCTTCAAAGTATACCATTGTAATCCCTTCAAAGTATACCATTGTAATCCCTTCAAAGTCTTCCCTAGAGGTTTTCTCATTATTCTACCGCCTATACGGTACCAATAATTCCAATCATGTTGATAGACCCATAGTTGTTGATAGACCCATTCATGCTGATAGACCCATTGTTGTTGATAGACCCATTCATGCTGATAGACCCATTAATGCTGATAGACCCATTCATGTTGATAGACCCTTTGCTGTTGATAGACCCATTCATGTTGATAGACCCATTCATGTCGATAGCCCCATTCATGCTGATAGAACCATTGTTGTTGATAGACCCATTCATGTTGATAGAACCATTCATGTGATAGACCCAATCATGTTGATAGACTCTTGTTTGTTTATAGACCCCTTCATTGTTGATAGATCCAATCATGTTGATAGAACCATTCATGTGATAGACCCAATCATGTTGATAGAACCATTCATGTGATAGACCCATTCATGTGATAGACCCAATCATGTTGATAGAACCATTCATGTGATAGACCCAATCATGTTGATAGACCCTTGTTGTTGATAGACCCATTCATGTTGATAGACCAATCATGTTAGTCAGTTCCCAGGTTTGTCTTGGTAGTGTATATCAATTAACGTTATATACATAGCCCACAAATGTTACCCACGCCTATCACAATTAATTATTACCCACACACATTACACCAGTGTTACCTATAGTTACTGCCCCTGCATTCTGCCGGGCGTGAATCATGGGAGGCAACTTTAAGTTCCATGGTGATATCAAGTCTAGTTGTGTCCCTTTGCCGTGCCCCTCCCCTGCGGATATCTGTGTTGTGTAAGAGAACATCCTCCTCTCTGTCTGTAACATGGTAACATAAACCTTCTCACCAGAGCCATCTTCAACATGTTGCTCTTTACTGGACGATCCTGGGAAAAATGTGCAACATACAAATTTTGTAGATTTAGTGTTATATATATGAATGTTATGACAGTATATAACATATGGTGGAACCCTGCTATAACACATCCCACTGTAATGCAAATTTGGATATAAAATTGTTGTCATGGCTCACAAAATTTAGTATATTCATTCACACACGAATGTTTTTTCAAAGTATCTGGAAAAAAATTATGTAATATGTATATTTTTGTAAAACACAATCACAATTCAACAAAAACTAGTCCAAGAATACTTTTTTAAAAAATCTTCCTATTTTTGTAAGAAATATTGTAAAACTCGGCATTAATCCAACCTCGTTTTAGCTCAATCTAATTTTATGGACCTCAAATATCCTGTTTAGCGATGTTTCACTATGCACCTTCTATGAAACTAATACAATAGTGAGTTTTATTATGAAAAGTGTTTTGTGATGGAGTCTGCCAGCGTAAGTAATATCAGTGCCACTCAAACTCACCACCAATAAAATATAAGGTGTTTTTGACTGCAGCAACTGCACATTTCTGTAGGCTGTAAGGTAACATATGAGGGTAATGTCTATCCATCTCTTGCCATGTGTGTTGCTCGTACACCCTGTAGGAATGCAATTGACATGAGTGCCAGGTGATCAACCATCTTTAAATGTCATGTACTGTTGCACATATGCCATCAATGTCCTTGCATGTCATGTGCATCAGGTGATCCATGTCATGCCATGTACATCATGCCATGTACATCATGCCATGTGCATCAGCTGTACTAATTTTTAATATATTGCAAAAAACTACCTACTCAGTCCTACTTCAAAAATACACCAGGTTGTACCACCACTTATTGTACCACCACTTATTGTACCACCACTTATTGTACCACTACTTATTGTACCACCACTTATTAGTAACACCTGTTTTAATCTACCATCTACATATTTATTAATGTAGACCGGCAGCCAAATACTTAGACCTTCACTCTAGAAACCAGATATCCCTTGTCTGATTGACACAAAACTGTTAAAAGGTTTTTGACTTTGACCTACCAAAGGTTATTATGAACTTTGCCATTGTGAAAGCCCCCAGCGCAAATGACTTCCTGGCCATACGCGGCACACACAGTGTCCGAACGCGGCGCCACCAGCATACCACACTTGGTCCAGATATCTGTCTCAGGGTCATACATCTCACAGCTGCCCGTTTGCTTGCCATCACTTCGCTGACCACCTGAAACAATAAATCAAAATATGACATACACAAATAAAGAAAAAATATATTTTCTCCTCTTTAAACATTAGCATCAAAAAAAGAGGGGGGTGTGAACACACCTGGTGACACCCTCTCCTGAGGTGATGACACCCTCTCCTGAGGTGATGACACCCTCTCCTGAGGTGGTGACACCCTCTCCTGAGGTGATGACACCCTCTCCTGAGGTGATGACACCCTCTCCTGGGGGTGGTGACACCCTCTCCTGGGGGTGGTGACACCCTCACCTGGGGGTGGCAGCAAATTAAACATTGAAAATGTAACAGAGCTGCCAGTTTTGTAAGAGATCCAAGTTAAATAAAACAGCAGTCTGCCACCAGAGCAGTCTGCCACCAGAGCAGTGTGCCACCAGAGCAGGGTGTCAACAAGCAGGTAGATTCGAAGGGGGTCAGTAAAGGAGTTTGGAGGATGTGTCCCCATGAGTTTTCCCCACTTGGATTACACCAACCCTTGTGAGACTACTGGTCTTTCAACTACTGTTCTTTCTATCAACCCTTTGTGAGACTACTGGTCTTTCAATACTGTTCTTTCTATCAACCCTTTGTGAGACTACTGGTCTTTCAATGCTGTTCTTTCTATCAACCCTTTGTGAGACTACTGGTCTTTCAATACTGTTCTTTCTATCAACCCTTTGTGAGACTACTGGTCTTTCAATGCTGTTCTTTCTATCAACCCTTTGTGAGACTACTGGTCTTTCAATGCTGTTCTTTCTATCAACCCTTTGTGAGACTACTGGTCTTTCAATGCTGTTCTTTCTATCAACCCTTTGTGAGACTACAGGTCTTTCAACTACTGTTCTTTCTGGTCTTCAAATACTGTTCTTTCTATCAACCCTTTGTGAGACTACTGGTCTTCAAATACTGTTCTTTCTATCAACCCTTTGTGAGACTACTGGTCTTCAAATACTGTTCTTTCTATCAACCCTTTGTGAGACTACTGGTCTTCAAATACTGTTCTTTCTATCAACCCTTTGTGAGACTACTGGTCTTCAAATACTGTTCTTTCTATCAACCCTTTGTGAGACTACTGGTCTTTCAATGCTGTTCTTTCTATGAACCCTTTGTGAGACTACTGGTCTTTCATTACTGTTCTTTCTATCTGCTGTCTGGGCAGGGAGCATTTTTTGTATCAGTCCAGAAGATAAATGTAGGACAAATGTTAACAGCCAGCAAGTCTGTGACCTAATTACATAACTAATGATTCATGTCCTCTACTTTGGAATATTTGCCTCATGAATCACGAGAGTGCCACAGTGGTCCCCAAACAGTTTCATCAAATCCACTTACCACATACAAAAATCTTCTTGGCCAACACACAGACTCCAAACTTGCACCTGGCCACCAACATGTTCCTGCATTCTGACCACTGGTCAGCTCGAGGCTCATACCTTGTACACAGTCAATGGTGGATCAGAATTATAAATAGATAAAAGCAAAGCTGCTATCTAAAAATGAACATTTCATGGTAACAAAATTATAGTGCACTGATAAATCTATCCAAATAATGGGGGAGAAAGAGAGTCATGAAGGAATGCTCAATGTGGTGTCTTTGTCAGGATCATATAAAACATTGAGCTGAATAAAAATGCCCTCGCTGACCACCCTTGACCCCCTGCCTTGCATACCTGCACCCCCTACCTTGCATACTGCATCCATGACCCCCTTCCTTGCATACTGCACCCATGACCACCTGCCTTGCATACAGCACCCATGACCCCCCTACCTCGCATACTCCACCCATCACCACTTACCTCGCATTTGCATACCTGATCTACCTACCTCATAACTCGGTCCAGACAAACACCTTGCACTTTGTGATATCCTCCTAAGACATAAATAAATTTCCCAAGGACGAGGACACCAAAATCCTGCAGGCCCTCGGTCTGCCTCCATCGCTCCGTGTGGACACGATACGACAGAATGGTAGAGAAGTTCTCTTTCATCAGCAGATAGCTCGCCTCGCCCGTCCCTGCGCGGTTGATGACGTACAGCCGGTACTCTGTGAACGGCGTTTCCCGCTCAGACTCAGTTTGCGCACCACCAGTCGTGGACGGCGACGCAATACCAGAGTCCTGAGTTGAACTTGTGGCGACTAGAAACTGATGGATGCCAGTCCTTGTTTGTACTGATTTCTTAGTCGACATGACGTCAGTCTGTGACCTCTGCTGATGTTCACTTACATGAGACTAGCTGATTGTAACGATGCATGCAGCACTGATGTGTCGGAGCTGGGTTCACGCGTGTTTCACAATTATTTAATAAAATAAAAGATATTAATGTATGATTTTTTTTAAATATCTTTTTGTATATTTCACCAAAATATATAGTCATTCGAGATCAAGTGACACGCTTACTGAGGTCAATCTAACTTATACTTAAATGTATTGGGCAGCTCTGGTTAGTGAATGTGATTATGTCTACCAGATTCAGATGAAATCACGATTTTGACTTCATGCTGTTGCTTCTCAGTGATAATCCGTGTGCTATTTCTCAGTGCTGATAATTTGTTTTGTATATTTTTTGGTGTCAAAGCGATTGTGTGTTGACGTCACGCTAACATCTCGTTGTGTGCCACGTGAGATTCCAAAATGACCGTATTTTAATTCTGCAGGCCGTGACGTCACATCTGAGGAATATACAAATGATAAAATAATTGTTCCAACTTACACACATATAGAGACACATCTGTACATTTATAGAGACACATTCATTTTATTTGCACGAATAAAACACAAATCAAACAGCTTGAAATGTAATCAGTAATTTTACAATGTAATAATGTATATTATAATGAAGCCAAAATTCTATTACTACTCGATGAGGGTTTCGCATTTTAACACGATTTTTTCGCACTTTCTCGTTTTTAATGTTATGTTTGTTTTGGGCCTAATGCATGTTGATGGCCGACTTATTTGATTGGTCCAATTATTGGATTGATCGACAGGACCTTTTTTATTTATTGTATTTATTATTATTATTATAACTTCGCTGAAAAGACTAGTTGATGTCTTTTATTTGTTATGTACCTCGCATTCAAAGTACACAATCAAAGGTCAAAGTTGGTAAACTAAAGTCAAGATTGTGACTTGTGTACCACGAAGCGCATAACAATGAGTTGTTCCACGGTAGTATCGCCAAAGTATCACTATTTATCAATTAATATTTCATCAGAGGCCACCGAGCAGCAGGCTGTCACAGTGAAACAATGAGTTCCTTTTTGGCGCGCACTTGACACATTCTAATAGTTCATGAGAATGCAAAATCCATTCTTAGCGACCTGGTCGCATAAAGAAGAGCCCATCTCGATCGATAATTTGCCAACCCTGGATTTAAACTAAAGATTTGGAGAATGTTTATAGGATTAGAATAATATTTACTTGAATCACTTGCCCGTTTTAACGCCGCCCCTGAATTATATTAATATTCTAATGTCACACCCCCTTTTACACCACATAATTATTACATACACTATTTCCGTAGAAGAAAAGAAAATATTACGCACCAAATGCGCTTAAATGAACCGTATTTAGCGCAGTTATCGGGAATTTTACTTAGCGCGCTATTGAACATCTGGTAGCCTAAGTGACATTAGTTAATTGTTACATAGAGAATTATCTATTTTTTTATGAAACATCTATTATTAATTTTTTTTAAAAAGCTTCTTTTTTTAATGTATTGGGGTTGCGAGTATCTTTACTTCTATAGATTGGGGTCGCGAGTATCTTTACTTCTATAGATTGGGGTCGCGAGTATCTTTACTTCTATAGAATGGGGTCGCGAGTCACTTTACTTCTATAGAATGGGGTCGCGAGTCACTTTACTTATATAAGATGGGGTCAAGCGTGTTCCCTTTTTCCCTCTCTTATGAATACTTTTCAGTGTAAAATGTTATGGTTGAGATAACATACCTGGGTTGTTGATATAACATACCTGGGTTGTTGAGATAACATACCTGGGTTGTTGATATAACATACCTGGGTTGTTGAGATAACATACCTGGGTTGTTGATATAACATACCTGGGTTGTTGATATAACATACCTGGGTTGTTGATATAACATACCTGGGTTGTTGTTATAACATACCTGGTGTTGTCTTATTGGAAATCACAACGCATATGTCAGGAATCAAAGGTCCTAATTATGTCACCGGTATAGCCATGAAATATAAAAATTCAAAGGTTTTGACCTGATGACCTCTGTAACGAATAATTTTACTTATTTAAACTGTGAATTTATGACTCACCGAAACGACCCGTTACACAAATGCAACATATCCACTAAGACACATCCACTAAAATAAGTCAAATCCACTAATCCACAACGTTGCAAGTGAATGCGTGGCCTTCATTCTGTTCTACGTTGTCCATGGTAAGCGATGGGAGCGGTGCGGTCTTATAGTAAGAGTGCTACCTCGAGGATTCTCAAATTGTGACAGCTAGTGTATACCGTACCCAGTGGCGTAGTGAGGGGGGGGGCAAGGGAGGTATAATGCCCCGGGCGCTACTCACAAAGGGGCGCCAAATGGTATATTTTACAATAATATTGTATGGTTTTCGAATGGGGGGCGCTAAAAAGGTATTGGGGGGCGCTAAAAAGATATTGTGCCCCGGGCGCGAGTTAAGCTCGCTACGCCACTGACCGTACCTCAATTTAAGTGAGGGACTCTCAAATGGCTAAATTAATTGAGTGCATGGGACGTGTAAATAGCACCTGGTTATATTAATAACCTCCCTTTTGTGAATAGGGCGCCTAAATCCATGCTGTGCCGCGAGCGTAGCTAGAAGTGTGCTCGAACCGGTTCGGGCGAACCGGTTGGCAAATTTTGACTAATTTCAAAATATTGTATGTTTAATTTTAAAAATATATTTATTATAATTTTTTCTATAACCCACAATTGACAAAAATAGTTGCTGCTTGATTGACAGAACACCCCTGGGCATGGCAGCACACCGCTGGGCGTGGCAGAACACCTCTGGGCGTGGCAGAACACCTCTGGGCATGGCAGAACACCTCTGGGCACGGCAGCACACCTCTGGGCGTGGCAGAACACCTCTGGGCGTGGCAGCACACCTCTGGGCGTGGCAGCACACCTCTGGGCGTGGCAGCACACCTTTGGGCGTGGCAGCACGCCTCTGGGCGTGGCAGCACATCGCTCGGCGTGGAACCACACTGCTGGGGGTGGCACGGAGGACAGTGTCAAAATTTCCGGATACGCTTTTGGATGAGTTGCCTTCTCTTAGATGAGTTGCCTTCTCTTAGATTAGTTGCCATCCGAGGTTAAGTCTAATCTACCCGGGGCGCTGTTGGTGTTGCATTTGCTGGGCATTGAACTCGAGTCCACTAGCTTGGGACTGACTCAGTTTAGACCACACGACCAACCACAATAAACAACACCGTAAAACAAATACGTAAGTTTACAAATAATATTATTTAAATAAATCGAAACGCCTTCAACGAAGATTATTATTTTTTTTTTAAAAACATTAGAACCTTTGTTAGTAGACTTAGAATTACGGGGTAATTCTACTAACAAAAGTTCTCATGTTTTTAAAAAAAAACAAAAAACATGAGAACCTTTGTTAGTAGAATTACGGGGTTGATCAGTAAAAAATGTGCACACCGGCTCACAAGAGACCGCACATTTTCGCACTGCACACGGAACGCTACAGTACTGGTACTAACCACTCGACATTTCCGCTCATCGAGCTACCATCTACACCGTGCCACGCTAAAGGCGAGGTTCGTTCCTTTTCCCTACAAATCAATATGTATCGACTTATCGAGAGTTCGATCAGTAGCCATTGAATGGAGCGATAAATAAAAGTCATGACATGGGGCTTACATGGGGGAGGACTCGTGGTGTGAGGCCTTTTTTTAAGTACCGGTATTGACAAATTGACAGTGAATGGCAGCAATTGAGTAGACACTGCTGTCAATGACGACTGAACTACGTCCATTCAGAACTCAATGTAACCTGTTGGTCAGGGTTGTTAAAACTTAAGTTTAAAAAAAAAATTAAATTACGGACAAATGTTTAAAATTTTCAAATTTTTTCGGAAAACTTATTCTTTGACTGACACATTTATTTATTTACTTTTAATTATGGGGCAAACGCAAAAGAAATCAGAGTCGTCTCATGCCATATGATCATATATTAAGTTTATTGAATGGTAAATTCATTCGTTTTTAATTTCTCCTGCTTAAGAACGTACAAGATCATATTAAGAAAATAACAAATCAAAAATGCTGCGAATTGTAGACTTATTTAGCACGAAAGGTATTTTTTTTTAAAAACTATCTTGAAGTTCATACGGAATTTTCGGATAAGTCATTTTATGTCATATTTTTAGAGACTGTCCGGAAATTGACGGAGAGTTGAAAACCGTGCTTGTTCGATCAAATATCTCATCACTTTACAGAAATGTAGAATATCATGAACGCGCGATACACTGACTCGGTAATTGGAGTAGGCTTCTGTCCAGACGATAAAAAATTTTAAAAAGGGTTTTTGGGATTGGGGTTGGAAGTGAGCTGTAGGGGCGTACACACAGAGGGAGGGTGAGGAGGAAGTTTGTTTTTGTTAAGATTTAAAAAAAAAAAATGTTTGAATAAGCTGTCAGGCTAAGCCTGTGTATTGAACTCAAACCCCCTAGGAATAACAACCAATATAAAAATTACAGGTCTTAAGAAAATTCATTTAAAAAAAATTAATGACAGGATTTGATGATTTGATTAGCTGACATAATATGATAAGAGTTATTGCGCTATTAAAGAAATTGTAATTGTAATAGTTTGTCATTATTATTATATATTATTATAGAACAGTCAACAAAGTTCGAACAATTTTTAAACTATAAAATTTCGTACACTATATATAATATGACTACAAATATTCATAATGAACTCACGATCAAACAACACGGATCAATACCATGACTGGCATGACCCACATAAGGTCGTTGGTGTGGGGCGGGGGGTGTACGGCACCTACCACTTAGGGGGATAGGCGCCCCTGGTGGCCACAAGGCCGTGCAGAGGATTTGGGAGCGTCGAGCCTTTTGCTCGGGTTTCTCGGCCTCTGTACGGCCCTGAATGGCCGTTCTTATTGACTAAGTCGTGTTATTGCTTACATCCACCAATGTCACTGCACGCAATCTATTGGTCAAGACACCAGTGTCACTGCAAGAAATCTATTGGTCAAGACGTCGGTGTCACTGCAAGCAATCTATTGGTCAAAACGTCGGTGTCACTGCAAGCAATCTATTGGTCAAGACATCGGTGTCACTGCAAGCAATCTATTGGTCAAGACGTCGGTGTCACTGCAAGCAATCTATTGGTCAAGACATCGGTGTCACTGCAAGCAATCTATTGGTCAAGACGTCGGTGTCACTGCAAGCAATCTATTGGTCAAGACGTCGGTGTCACTGCAAGCAATCTATTGGTCAAGACGTCGGTGTCACTGCAAGAAATATATTGGTCAAGACGTCGGTGTCACTGCAAGAAATATATTGGTCAAGACGTCGGTGTCACTGCAAGCAATCTATTGGTCAAGACATCGGTGTCACTGCAAGCAATCTATTGGTCAAGATGTCGGTGTCACTGCAAGAAATCTATTGGTCAAGACAGCTTTCATGTAGCCACTAATTAAAAACTATCCGCTGAAAATTGTACAAGACTTAGAGATCCCCTTCCCCAAACATGCTAAGAACCCCTGGCGTAAGCGGTGACTCCTAGTTAACACCAGGATAATGTACCCTATAACCCAAAGCGGTTCTAATATCATCATGTACTCCACATACCTCAGTGGTTCATCTATAGCTGTCTGGAAAGCACATAATTTATCTTGCCGCTTTTTAAGTTCAAGCTAAACATTATTATACCCACTGAAAGTGCACAGTATTAATATAAATATGAGGCGGCCTGGTTTAAGGCCAACGAGTGTGGGAAACAGTGGTTGGTGGAAAAGGGGGGGGGGGGATAAAAGTTGACAAGTTCTCAGTCACGGAATAGTGGCATTAATGACAGGATCCAATATTAGGAGAACAATGGTGAAAGGTAATCGAACACTGCAACCTGTTTCTGGTTAGATCGCTGGGTATGTTCTATGGTGGGACTGATGGTTCTTGTGGGATTGATGGGCCTGATCTATGGTGGGACTGATGGTTCTGGTGGGATTGATGGGCCTGATCTATGGTGGGACTGATGGTTCTGGTGGGATTGATGGGCCTGATCTATGGTGGGACTGATGGTTCTGGTGGGATTGATGGGTCTGATCTATGGTGGGACTGATGGTTCTGGTGGCATTGCTGGGTCTGATTTATTGTGGGACTGATGGGTCTGATCTGTGGTGGGACTGGTGGTTCTGGTGGGATTGCTGGGTCTGACCTATGGTGGGACTGATGGGTCTGGTGAAACTGCGGGACTGGTGGGTCCGGTGAAACTGTGGCACTGGTGGGTCCGGTGAAACTGTGGGACTGGTGAATCTGGTACTGGTGCTTGGAAAAACATGAACTCTTCGCAATTTAAATCTATAAATAAAACACAGACTGGTTTCTAAACGCATAGGTAATCACTTACCTACACACGCTTAAATCTTGCACTAAAGCAATGTAAACACAGACCATCACGTTGTTAATCCTACACCAAACAGTGAGTCTAGAGTCGGTAGTGATCAGCATAGTAGTTGACAAACATGCGTGCTGTGAATATCTCTCAGCCCTAAGTTGCTTTGAGCACAACAAGCCCGGTAGATAAGGTCTCGAAGAGATATGGACCCGGGTTGGGGAGGGGATTACAGCATATTAGTTTAATACCAGTGGGCCGAGTAATCAGTGCAACTACAAACAGGAAGCAACGCTTGTGTCAGTTAAACCAACTCAAATAGATACACACACTTTAGTCACTAGAGCCGAATTAGGGGCCTAATACCTTTATGATAAATGCTGGATATGGGGGAGGAGGCCTAATGATACCTTTATCATAATTGCTGGATTTGGGGGAGGAGGCCTAATGATACCTTTATGATAATTGCTGGATTTGGGGGAGGGGGCCTAATGATACAGTTATGATAATTGCTGGTTATGGTGAAGAGGCCTAATGACACCTTTAAGATAATTGCTGGATATGGGGGAAGAGGCCCGATACCTTTATGATAATTGCTGGATTTGGGGAAGGAGGCCTAATGATACCTTTATGATAATTGCTGAATATGGGGGAAGAGGCCCGATACCTTTATGATAATTGCTGGTTATGGTGAAGAGGCCTAATGACACCTTTATGATAATTGCTGGATATGTGGGAAGAGGTGGATTTTGGGAGGAGGGCCATGAGACACATTTGTTTTAGTTTTATTAAGTTCATTATTGCTTGGGGTTCCAATGACACCAATTTTAGTGTGCTAGATGTGTGTGGGGTGGGATTCACTGATCAAAATTTTTTAGTAAATAGATTAGGGGAGTGCGAGACCAGCCATATGAATATTTTTTATATGAATATTTTCCTTCCTGTGCCCCAATGAAGCATATTTTAAAAGCTGTTGTTTGCCACCACAACAGCAGCGTCACTCTATGATCTCACCGCATTGCTGCCTGGGTTGTCCACTTTATTAAAGATCGGATGACAGTACAGGCACAGTGATCAGAACATGTCAAGCCAATTTCAGTGCTGGTGAACTGATCTATTATTAGATATAAACACTGAACACATCATGATGTTTGACAAGGTCTCCCAAATCTGGTGCGTGGCAGTGAGGGGGGGGGGGGGGTCAGGAAAAGTGATGATAAGGACAGATAACTTTGATAGGCACCTCATTGTTTGATAGGCACCTCATTGTTTGATAGGCACCTCATTGTTTGATAGGCACCTCATTGTTTGATAGGCACCTCCTTGTTTGATAGGCACCTCGTTGTTTGATAGGCACCTCCTTGTTTGATAGGCACCTCCTTGTTTGATAGGCACCTCCTTGTTTGATAGGCACCTCCTTGTTTGATAGGCACCTCCTTATTTGATAGGCACCTCCTTGGTTGATAGGCACCTCCTTGTTTGATAGGCACCTCCTTGTTTGATAGGCACCTCCTTGTTTGAGAGGCACCTCCTTGTTTGAGAGGCACCTCCTTGTTTGATAGGCACCTCCTTGTTTGATAGCCACCTCCTTGTTTGAGAGGCACCTCCTTGTTTGATAGGCACCTCCTTGTTTGAGAGGCACCTCCTTGTATGTCACGATACATATGTAAATATCATACTTTATATACCAAGGTATACTATAAGCCACACGTTTATTGGACAACTTTTCTTTGGATTTCAGTCAAAACAAAACTTTCCATTTTTCCCCAAAAATTTATAAAGACATTGTTACTTTTGTAGGGGGTGCATAATTTGCTCAAACAATTTGAAGGGGTGCAGACAGGACATTCCTAAGTGTTGCGAAATTTCATCAAACAATTTGTATAAGATATGAGACTTAGAGTTTAACAAATCGTATAGGGTGCGGAATATAGAAATGGTTGAGAAGCCCTGACCAAAAGTGGTGACAGTTCTGTTCAAACTATGTACTGTAGACATGTTCTGATCTAACTATCTACTGTAGACATGTTCTGATTATCTTGTTTTACTATATAGTATAGTGCGTTCAAAAAGAAATTTGAAGCAAAATTTAATCATGTTAATTGAAAAAAAAAATTCGACCAAATTCAATTAAATTTCCGTTCTATCAAACTTCTGTCGATCAATTTTCCGTCGTGAAATTTCTTTTAATCAAAATGCCGGTAACCAATTTAGACATGTTCTGATCTAAATAGAGAAATCTTTCTATATAACACACGCCACCTCAAATGCTGTGTGTCATCCATCTTGTTTGAAACACAACACACACGAATCAGTTAATAGACAGACAAATTTATTAAATTTTAACAGAATAATTGTGACAAACTGGAACAGAGTACAGCAAGCCTCATATTTTAGATCATACTTCACACGTAACTGACAGATCATTTCTCATACTTCTTTGACAGATCATTTGTTTTCTCAATCAATTTTTCTCATGCACAACTAAAAGTTCATAATTTTGACATTCACAATTGACAGGTCATTTTCTCACACTTAATGACTTAATGAACAAGTAATGTTTGTCCATGTAAATGATGAGCCATTTTTGTGTACATGGTAATTGTTAATTTAACAAAACAAAGTATGCACTCATTATAATGGCAACCAAATTCAACAATTATTTCAATTAAAATATCCAGCCAACTGTTTGAAAGTTGATGCAGGTAGGACAAGGTTCAACACTTGCATACATTCTGTCATTCATTTATATTTAGTACATTAATGTTTCTCCTTAAATGACTGACATACTGCATACACATACTGGTACCACTGAATCATTCCCCTGACATATAGAGATTTATTTTATGTAAAGACAAATTGTCAAGAAGCTTTCTGTAATAAATTTGGCTCACAATGATCGCTTCTGTCAGCCATTGCAGTAGTGGTGGCAGTATACAATTATGTCAGCCTATTGCAACTTGAGTAGTGTCGCTATAGAGTTGGTGATTGTGTCCAGCTGGGACTTCAACTCAATCATCTGGAACATAAGGAAATAAACCTTAACTTGGAACAAGCAATGTGTTAGTGAACAATGTAACTTTAACCCATGCAGTGCATTTGTGTTGTAGAACAATGTAACTTTAACCCATGCAGTGGATTTGTGTTGTAGAACAATGTAACTTTAACCCATGCAGTGCATTTGTGTTGTAGAACAATGTAACTTTAACCCATGCAGTGCATTTGTGTTGTAGAAAGGTGAAAGGTTATATCCTAGTTTTTGTGTTTATATTAGTTACCCCTCTATGTGGCAAATAGACGCTCTTGGGCACAAGGGTAAAAAATCGGCTGGTGAAAAAAGACACGCTTGGGGCTCAGGGAAAAAGTAGGTCACTGCAGAAAGATGCGCTGGGTTAACAGAAGTGTCAACAATGAAAACATTGGGCAGTATTAGTTGCCATCAAGGACAAACACTCATGCCACAATGGCATCTATGACTTACCTTCTCTTCATTCTTTAGTCTGACTTCTTCAGGCACTTTGCTGCTGTAGTCCGGGACCTTGCCAGCTTCTTCCAACTTGACCAGGCTTTTGGACAAAGTTTCTTTTTTAGCTTCCAGCCTTTCTTTCTCTTTTGGGATATCAATCTGGCCCTGAACAAAAAAGGAAATGACATTTAAAACAATATGTCTTCTTGTTTCAAATTGTTTTTTCAAGATGTTTTTTTTTCACTAATTTATTGTAAGTGTTAAACAAATGGGGTCAGCCCTAAATTGTGTCAGTGCTGAGAGATTATAAGATTATACTTATAGCTGTGTGAAGGATGGATGATGTGTGTGTTGAGCAAAAAATGTGACAATCATAACTTATTTACTAAAAAGGATTGTCCTCTACAATGTGTGTGGTTTTGCTGGCTGATCTTATTTTAAGTGTGCAATAAAGTCTCACACTCATGTCATTTTGAGATATACTGCAAACAAGCAAAAATTATCTCTGCCATTTTCTTAATCATTTTTTTTATTTAAATTCTAGAATGACAGTTTCATTTACTTTGGACATAATTTATTGTAAATGTAACTTTTTTATTTCCTTGTTTTATAACCAAAATTAATATTTTATACTAGATTAAGAAATAGTTCTCCAAATTTCAAAAGTTCAATTTCAGTGAAATGAAAGTTGACCTTTTTAAATGGAATGAAAATAAAAACATTTTAAAATCATGAAGTTTTGTTGATTCTGATTTATTTTCTTTAAAAAATGTAGTAATTAAAATGTGTGTAATATATGGATGCCCCCAAACCTTAAAGCAATAGTTCCATTTAAGAGGTACCTGAAATAAATGTGAGATTCATCAACTGTTGAAAAGCATTGTCAGTTACTGTTACCTTGAGCATGATGTGGGTCTCACACCTGGCTGAGACCGTCATCACAGCACAGCCAGCGGGTGGCTCCTCATTGACATTGTAGGTTATGTTGCTGGTGTTGCCCATGGTGGACACAACACTTTCAAATGATGTCAGGACTTGAGCTGTTTCTATGTCTGCACACTTGAGATACACTAGGGAGATAAGTTACAAGACGCTCACTGCATTTGTCCCTGATCAAAAAGTCTAATGCTTTTCTCATGTGTAAAATCTAAGCATTGATCCTAGGTGTAAAATATAAAAGTTTTCTCAAATGTAAAATCTAAACATAGTCCCAAGGTGTAAAATGTAAAAGTTTTCTCAAATGTAAAATCTAAACATAGTCGAAAGGTGTAAAATGTAAAAGTTTTCTCAAATGTAAAAGTTTTCTCAAATGTAAAATCTAAACATAGTCCCAAGGTGTAAAATGTAAAAGTTTTCTCAAATGTAAAATCTAAACATAGTCGAAAGGTGTAAAATGTAAAAGTTTTCTCAAATGTAAAAGTTTTCTCAAATGTAAAATCTAAACATAGTCCCAAGGTGTAAAATGTAAAAGTTTTCTCAAATGTAAAATCTAAACATAGTCCCAAGATGTAAAATTTAAAAGTTTTCTCAAATGTAAAATCTAAACATAGTCCCAAAAGTTTTCTTAGGTGTATGACCCATCCTTACCTTCCACTTTAGTTTTGGGCAGCAGTTGGTAGTCAGCCCTGATTGACCTGATGCTCTTGACAATATTCTGGACAAACTCAACATTGGACTCAAGGGGTGGGTTGTATGGAATGGCCTGGCAAGTACACAATGATACACATTCAACACACCAAGTTAAACAAACCAGGTTCTCCATAATGTCAGCTATCATTTTCTATCAACTTAACAACTAGTTCAACCATCCTACTGGTCCTCACTTCAGACTTTATTTACAAACTTAACAATGCTCTTAGCATAGTACTATAATACAATGACCCAATAACTCAATACAATCAAATATGAAATGACACACTTCCAAATCATTCCTGATTATTTCATTTAAGAATTCAAGCAAAACAGAATCTGAATACGCTGTAAAATATTTGTAGGTTTAGCACTGAATGCCTAATACTACGCTGATCCTTAGTTTCTGTCTCATATGGTAATCTTCACTTACCTCAGAGAGCTCAGGGTAGGGCGTGACACAGATACTGGGTGGAGAATTAGGTGATCGCCGCGGCAACCTCTGGAACAGCTCCTCTGTGAGGAAGGGCATGGCGGGATGGAGCAGGCGGAGGCCTACGTCCAGGCATGTGAACAATGTGTTACGACAGATCGTGATGGCCTCTGTGTTGCTGCCATTGATGACTGGCTTGATACACTCCTGAGATAAACACGGGACCAATTTAGTGATGGTTGCTTTAGAAAACTTTATTGTTTGCTGATTTGATTACTCATGATAATGTCAGCTAAAGAGGTGGGTGATTTGATCATACATGGTAATGATTATACATGGTAATGTCACATTTAGTGCTGGTTGATTTAATTTCAGTTGAAATTTTCACTTTCATCGCTAAGCCAGACCCTGTCTTAAAATAGTGTACGGTACAGAGAGAAGTAAGCCAAAATGTTCCAGATGTAAGTCTGGATATAGAATGTGTACAAAAGTACAAAGGGGAGTAAGCCAAGTAACCAAGATAAAAAGAGTGCAAAGGGAAGTAAGCCACTGACCAAGTACCAGTCACAGAGCTCGTACAGCCAGAAGTTGTAGATGGCATTAGTCATGACAGGGAACTCGTAGTTCTCCATGCCCTGGTTACACAGTTTGATGGCTTGTGACAAACGGCTCAAGATCCAGAGGTCCATCAGACTTTCTCGTCCTGTCAACTGAGGACACACAGACAAATAAATTTATGTCAATATTTTTTCATGGAATATTTTAAGTTCTTTATGTCTCAGACTTTTAAAAACTATAATAGTACAGAGTACACAGAAGTGATAGTACATACTAATCTAAAGGCAATACATTATTCTATGTACACACTTGTGTTAGTACATACTAATCTAAAGGTCATACGTTATTTTATGTACACACTTGGATTAGTATATACTAATCTAAAGGCAATACGCTATTCAAGTACACAGTAGTGATAATACACAATAAGCTAAATGCAATATGTTATTCTTTGTACACAGTGGTGATAGTACATACTAATCTAAAGGCAATATGTTATTCTATGTAATTAAATCATCAGTTACATACCTAAATAAAAGACTTCTTTAACTATACGGACACACTTGAAGACTTTATAAACTATAACTGTTTACTCACCTGTAAGATAGGATAACTTTAACAGCTTACTCACCTGTAAGATAGGATAACTTTAACAGCTTACTCACCTGTAAGATAGGATAACTTTAACAGCTTACTCACCTGTAAGATAGGATAACTTTAACAGCTTACTCACCTGTAAGATAGGATAACTTTAACAGCTTACTCACCTGTAAGGTAGGATATGGTTGGAAATTCTCTCCCAGATTTCCCAGGGCAAACTTAGTGGCATTCCACAACTTATTACAGAAGAATCTATAGCCTTGGACACGCATCACGTCCATGTTCATGTCTCTTCCTATTTACAAACAAAGCATTAAAGTTGTCAGGGACACAGTGGCGTGAAGAAATCATGTTTTTCAATCTAAAACATGACATTTTCTTTGGTCTATTTATTTCCTCTGTTGATGTATTTATAAGTATTGTCATATATATATATATATCATGTTTGCATTTTTTAAGTGACTGTAAAACTGTTAATTTATGTTTCAGCAAAATAGTTCTTTAATGTGTTTCTTTATAAATGTCAGGCCTGCCTCATTAAAATGTCATAAACTACACATCCTTCACTTGAAGAGCTATTTGAAGAAAGATGTTATTGTAAAACTAAACACATTTTGGATGAGACATCCCACCCTCTTCATCACAGACACAAATTCTATCTCTCAGGGCAAGGACTAAAAGATATAAAAATTCTTTTGTTCCCCAATATGTACAAATTGACCAGCGTGCTCCCCCTGCAGTCACAGATCTTAATGAGAACTAATAAGTCCCTGATATGTCTAAGAGAATTCACTGAATGGCTGTTTTTTTATTATTACTAGTGAAATCACTTAATAGAAATGTCTTGTGTTCAAACTGTTTTATTTATGTGCTGAAAATGTACAATGCAATCGAAAAAAATGTCCATTTGTTTGGATCAATAAAAGAATCTTATCTTATATAATGTGTATGTCTCTGACCTTGTGTTGTGTATGAGATGAGAGCAAATCTCAGGGCATCAACTCCACACTCAGGAATACCATTGGGGTAGTCCACTTTCTGAAAGAGGAATCCATGAAATTAACATAATCTTGCTTCACAGATTAGACCAGAGACAAACTAGTGAAAATTACTCCTTAAATAGCAAGAATATTTATTAACAGGGATAATTGTGACCACAGATTGGTGGAAGGAATAAATGTGACCACCAATAGGTGGCAGGAATAAATGTTACCACAAATTAATAGAGATTAATTTAGAGATTGTTTAGAGATGAATAGTTGAGTACCTGTCCCTCTATGGCTTTGATGATCTCCTTCTCATCCAGATTGTATTCATTCAGTTTCTTGTTGAGATCCTGCAATCAAGGGTGGGAGAAGTCTTATATGTAAACCATCAACGGTAACCATGTGTAAAGGTCATTCTAAAACTACACAGCAGTCAAAGACATCACATTTAAATGTATGGGCAAACTTTCTCTGAAAACCTAATATATAGAAAACCACTCAACAAATAGCCCATCTATACAACTCCTGATTTTTAAGTATGTAGCATGTAAACAAATGAACAATTTCTTAAAACTTTAGAACACATTAACACAAACACACACCACCAACACATCAACATCACATTGACAAGCCACCAACACATCAACATCACATTGACAAGCCACCAACACATCAACATCACATTGACAAGCCACCAACACATCAACATCACATTGACAAGCCACCAACACATCAACATCACATTGACAAGCCACCAACACATCAACATCACATTGACAAGCCAACAACACATCAACATCACATTGACAAGCCACCAACACATCAACATCACATTGACAAGCCACCAACACATCAACATCACATTGACAAGCCACCAACACATCAACATCACATTGACAAGCCACCAACACATCAACATCACATTGACAAGCCAACAACACATCAACATCACATTGACAAGCCACCAACACATCAACATCACATTGACAAGCCACCAACACATCAACATCACATTGACAGGCCACCAACACATCATAAGTGTAGAGTGTACAGACATCATGGACACTTACATCCAAGGTTATACCAAGAATGACATCCACAGGGTCAATGATATTCCCCAGAGATTTACTCATCTTACGGCCATGGGCATCCCTCACCATAGCATGTAGGTACACCTGGAATGGTCAGACATGATTAAATCTGTGTGTGGGTTTGGTCGGCAATAGATGTGTAGATCTATGTGTTAGGGGTCTGTTGTTCAATGGGTAGGTGTGCAGTGCTTTGTGTGAGGTCAATGTTGTACAATGGGTAGGTGTGCAGTGCTTTGTGTGAGGTCAATGTTGTAAAATGGGTAGGTGTGCAGTGCTTTGTGTGAGGTCATTGTTGTTCAATGGGTAGGTGTGCAGTGCTTTATGTGACAGTGTGAAGTCAATGTTGTTCAATGGGTAGGTGTGCAGTGCTTTGTGTGAGGCCAATGTTGTTCAATTGGTAGGTGTGCAGTGCTTTGTGTGAGGGTATGTTGTACAATGGGTAGGTGTGCAGTGCTTTGTGTGAGGTCAATGTTGTACAATGGGTAGGTGTGCAGTGCTTTGTGAGGTCATTGTTGTTCAATGGGTAGATGTGCAGTGCTTTGTGTGAGGTCAATGTTGTACAATGGGTAGGTGTGCAATGCTTTGTGTGAGGTCATTGTTGTTCAATGGGTAGGTGTGCAGTGCTTTATGTGACAGTGTGAGGTCAATGTTGTTCAATGGGTAGGTGTGCAGTGCTTTGTGTGAGGCCAATGTTGTTCAATTGGTAGGTGTGCAGTGCTTTGTGTGAGGGTATGTTGTACAATGGGTAGGTGTGCAGTGCTTTGTGTGAGGCCAATGTTGTTCAATTGGTAGGTGTGCAGTGCTTTGTGTGAGGGTATGTTGTACAATGGGTAGGTGTGCAGTGCTTTGTGTGAGGCCAATGTTGTTCAATTGGTAGGTGTGCAGTGCTTTGTGTAAGGCCAATGTTGTTCAATTGGTAGGTGTGCAGTGCTTTGTGTGAGGCCAATGTTGTTCAATTGGTAGGTGTGCAGTGCTTTGTGTGAGGGTATGTTGTACAATGGGTAGGTGTGCAGTGCTTTGTGTGAGGCCAATGTTGTTCAATGGGTAGGTGTGCAGTGCTTTGTGTGAGGGTATGTTGTACAATAGGTAGGTGTGCAGTGCTTTGTGTGAGGCCAATGTTGTTCAATGGGTAGGTGTGCATCAGTATGCAACTAAAATAAAGAAATAAATATAACACCACAATTAAATCTTATCAGCTTACTTCTTTGAAGGGCAGCTTGTCTGTTAAGGTCAAGGCTAACTGAACCATCCTGGCCACCCAGAAAAACAAAATATCATGACCTGTCTCCAGTAGAGTGTTGGGGAAATACAGCTGGAAATCACTGGTCTGTAGAGATGTAGGTTAGAAAATAGCTCTATCAGTAAAGTTTATCTTCTGTAAGACAATTTATGTAAGAAAAATAACTTTACCAATAAAGTTTCTGATCTGTACACAAGTTATGTTAGAAAATAAATGCATGTCGGTTGGCTTAAGGTGGTATATTTCTTATTTAAATGTCTTTGTGTTCCACTGAGAACTATTCCTCATTGGACAACATTGACTGGCATATTTATCTCAGCACCAGGAACTTTTGTTTAAGCTCAGGATATCTTATCTTATTACATATTAAATATCTTAATGCACCATTTCATTACATCTGTTATTTCATTACATCTAACTCACATTTTCTGGCCAGCCAAACACAGACATTGGGAAGAATCCAGATGAAAACCAGGTGTCCAATACATCTTCATCTGTTTATTAATAGGAAAGATATTGAACATGATTTATTTACTCATAGACCAATCAAAGATCCTGTCTCATGGACCCATCACTCACCTTTATTGATAGAGACATCACTAACCATGTCTCATGGACCAATCACTTCCATTGTCTCATGGACCAATCACTAACCTTGTCTCATGGATCAATCACTAACCTTGTCTCATGGACCAATCACTAACCTTGTCTCAAGGTAATTTTGCTGATGTCCACTCCAAATTTTTTAGCTGCATTTTCTTTAGCTTCAGCTTCATTTCTACCAGAGACCCAGTAGTGGTCATCTATGTCCTGTCAGAGATTAAACAAGAGTAGTGGCCATCTATGTTTGATCAAGATAAAATGTAGTGGTCATCTATGTTTGGTCAAAGATAAAATGTAGTAGTCAACTATATTTGGTTAAAGATAGATTAAATAGACACGAACAATCTGTGTCAATATAACAATATATATTAAGATTTAATAATAATTTTACAATACACATAAGAAGAATTCTTCTTTACTTTATTTCTGTTTTCATCTCTCTTTCTTTTTTAGGTAGGATATTCTTTATATATAAGTACATTTGATTTATACTTATTTCTTGTCTTGTTGTACTGATGAAGGCAGGTAGGATATTCTTTATATATAAGTACATTTGATTTATACTTATTTCTTGTCTTGTTGTACTGATGAAGGCAGGTAGGATATTCTTTATATATAAGTACATTTGATTTATACTTATTTCTTGTCTTGTTGTACCGATGAAGGCATGTGCTGAAACGTTGACTTATATGTATTGTAAAATTATTATTAAAGCTTAATATATATTGTTATATCGACACAGATTGTTTGTGTCTATTTAATCTATTTTAAAGCTTTATCGCAGTCCAACACTTTTATAATTGGTTAAAGATAAAAAGTAGTAGTGGTCATCTATCTTTGTTCAAAGATAACATGGAGTGGTCATCTGTGCTTGGTCAAAGATTAAAATTTAGTAGTCATCTATGTTTGGTCAAAGATACAAATTAGTGGTGGTCATCTATATTGGGTCAAAGATACAAATTAGTGGTGGTCATCTATATTGGGTCAAAGATACAAATTAGTTGAGGTCATAATATGAATAAAACACATACATCATCATCAAACGACAAGTAGGTCAAAAGTTTAACATCCAGAAATGATCCATTCAGATAAAGATGTGGATACCCTGGCGTGAAATAATATCTCTATCTTATGTTTCCCAAACCATCAACTTCAAAGCTAGCTGACTTTGTGTACTTGACTCTTCTTGCCTAGACAGATTGGACACAACAAGGGCTTTTAAACTGACAGACACAATATACCTGTCCCCTATCTTGGCCCTCCACGCTGACAAAGTAGGCAGGTATCCTGTGGCCCCACCAGAGTTGCCGGGATATGCACCAATCTCTGTTGATAGGAGAACATTAAGTTGGCTTTAAGGTGCTGAAATCACTAGTTACAACCTAGCACCTTCTCACCCAGCACCTCATCACCCCATCCCTTACCAACCAACACCTCAGCGCTCCACATTATATCACCATGTACCTCACCCATCAACCAGCATCTCATAACTCCCACCTTACCACCACCACCTCACCACTCAAAAATCTCATAACCACAACCCACCACACCTCACCCCTCAGATAACTCATCACCACAACCCACCACACCTTACCACCCAGCACCTCTTCTGTGGGTCCTTTAATTTTAATAATAACATGGGAATGTGATGTGGAGTTATTTTGTCTCTGGCTTTGGTTTGATGAGGGACAACAGACACTTGCTCTAGACCAGCGGTTCTCAACCTGTGGGTCGTAACCCCTTTAGGGGTCGAACGCCTTTTAAAAAGGAAGGGGTCGCCTAAGACCATCGGAAAACACATTTTTGAAGCAGCAACAAAAATAATTTTATGGTTGGGGGTCACCACAACATGAGGAACTGTATTAAACGTTCGCAGCATTAGGAAGGTTGAAAACCACTAATCTAGACAGACCTGTGTGGGTTTCTTTAAGTTGAGTGTGCTTTGATAAAAGATGTACATATTGTACAAGCATTTGTGTACCAGAGTTGTCCATTTAGAGGCTTTTCTTTACATTGAACATTATTAAGTGGGTTATGGTGTGATGCTTTTTGACTGTGGTTTTGGTTTTAAGGCGGGAACAAAAACACGCTACTCTGACCCCCAACATATGCTACTCTGACCCCCAACATATGCTACTCTGACCCCCAACATATGCTACCCTGAACCCCAACATATGCTACCCTGACCCCCAACATATGCTACCCTGACCCCCAACATATGCTACCCTGACCCCCAACATATGCTACCCTGACCCCCAACATATGCTACTCTGACCCCCAACATATGCTACCCTGACCCCCAACATATGCTACCCTGACCCCTAACATATGCTACTCTGACCCCCAACATATGCTACCCTGACCCCCAACATATGCTACCCTGACCCCCAACATATGCTACCCTGACCCCCAACATATGCTACTCTGATCCCCAACGTATGCTACTCTGACCCCCAACATATGCTACCCTGACCCCCAACATATGCTACTCTGACCCCCAACATATGCTACCCTGACCCCCAACATATGCTACCCTGACCCCCAACATATGCTACTCTGACCCCCAACATATGCTACCCTGATCCCCAACGTATGCTACCCTGATCCCCAACGTATGCTACTCTGACCCCCAACATATGCTACCCTGACCCCCAACATATGCTACCCTGACCCCCAAAATATGTGCTTTACAAAATACAACAGACCCACCTTGTATTCTCCAGCCATGAAAACCAGGTCTTCTGAAACATTTCTGGAATGATGCGGAGCTCTCCTTCTCTCACCGCCCTGACTGACCGCTCTGACATGTCCTTGACATCAACATACCACTGCGGTTTAAGAAGTGGCTCTATCACATCCTTGGATCGACTGGAGAGAATCAAAAGAATCTACACTAACAGAGTGGGACAAAAGGAATTTGTGCATGTACATAATAAGATAAATAGATCTAGTACACAACAGAATGGGACAAACAGATTTTATAAAACTAACAGATGGGGAAAAACAGAATGTGTACACTAACAGATTGGGACAAACATAATTTGTACACTAACAGATTTAGAAAAACAGAATTTGTACACCAACAACTGAGACAAATTGAGTTTGTACACCAAGATAACTTTTAACACATATCAAATAAGATAAGATCATTTGAACATTTAACAGATTGAGAAATTTGTTCATTAACATTGGCACAATTTCTACCACAAACTGCATCAGTCCTAATGCACAAATATTTCGGTCAATCGGTCACAGAAGGTATTTCACTTTAATTGTATGCACATATTTAGCATGGTCTGCCCAAAACACGAACAATTAGTCAGCCCAGCCCCCCCCCCCCCACACCCCAACTGACAACAAGCAGTTAATGCTGGTTCCTGGTGTGAATTCTTCAAACCCCACTCCCCCACCCCTCTTCAAACCCCACTCCCCCACCCCTCTTTGTTTCTTTCAAGGACAACAAAAACATTGTCATAAGTATAATCTACACTTTCCAGGTGAATTATTTCTCTTGGAGGGACAAAATAAAGTGTAGAGTAGTGTAGAAGCAGACACAACAAAAGGTTTCAAATAGACTCCAGTCACTAAAGACAACAAGAGGTTTCAAATAGAGACTCCAGTCAATAAAGACAACAAGAGGTTTCAAATAGACAACAGTCAATAAAGACAGCAAGAGGTTTCAAATAGACACCAGTTAATAAAGACAACAAAATGTTTCAAATAGAGACTCCAGTCAATAAAGACAACAAAAGGTTTCAAATAGACATTAGTCAATAAAGACAACAAAAGGTTTCAAATAGAGACTCCAGTCAATAAAGACAACAAAAGGTTTCAAATAGACACCAGTCAACAAAGACAACAAGAGGTTTCAAATATAAACTGCAGTCAATAAAGACAACAAGAGGTTTCAAATATAGACTCCAGTCAATAAAGACAACAAGAGGTTTCAAATAGAGACTGCAGTCAATAAAGACAACATTACAAGATGGATGAACGGAAAATATTCCCATGCAAACTGCAAACACCACAATGATGAGTGGCCAAGTTTTTGCACATTAAAAGCATTAGCTATCTTATTAAGATGCAATTTCTATACTTTGAACTATCTAAGCTAAATCCTGGTGGTCTACATGAAAACAACTTAAACACAGCTATGTTGGCATGTTAGGGTTCTCAACTTAAAGACAGCTATGTTGGCATGTTAGGGTTCTCAACTTAAAGACAGCTATGTTGGCATGTTAGGGTTCTCAACTTAAAGACAGCTATGTTAGCATGTTAGGGTTCTCAAATTAAAGACAGCTATGTTGGCATGTTAGGGTTCTCAACTTAAAGACAGCTATGTTAGCATGTTAGGGTTCTCAACTTAAAGACAGCCATGTTGGCATGTTAGGGTTCTCAACTTAAACACAGCTATGTTGGCATGTTAGGGTTCTCAACTTAAAGACAGCCATGTTGGCATGTTAGGGTTCTCAACTTAAAGACAGCTATGTTGGCATGTTAGGGTTCTCAACTTAAACACAGCCATGTTGGCATGTTAGGGTTCTCAACTTAAAGACAGCCATGTTGGCATGTTAGGGTTCTCAACTTAAAGACAGCCATGTTGGCATGTTAGGGTTCTCAACTTAAAGACAGCTATGTTGGCATGTTAGGGTTCTCAACTTAAACACAGCCATGTTGGCATGTTAGGGTTCTCAACTTAAAGACAGCCATGTTGGCATGTTAGGGTTCTCAACTTAAAGACAGCCATGTTGGCATGTTAGGGTTCTCAACTTAAAGACAGCTATGTTGGCATGTTAGGGTTCTCAACTTAAACACAGCCATGTTGGCATGTTAGGGTTCTCAACTTAAAGACAGCCATGTTAGCATGTTAGGGTTCTCAACTTAAACACACGGCATGTTAGGGTTCTCAATCTCTGTTGATAGGAGAACATTAAGTTGGCTTTAAGGTGCTGAAATCACTAGATACAACCTAGCACCTTCTCACCAAGCAACTCATCACCCCATCCCTTACCAACCAAAACCTCACCGATCCTCATTACATCACCCTGTACCTTACCCATCAACCAGCATCTCATAACTCCCACCTTACCACCACCACCTCACCACACAAAAAAGTCATCACCACATTTAAAAAATATGATAAAATGATATTTTGATTGTCAACAGGATTTAAATAAGCCTTGTGGATTGACCTATGTAACAGATATTATGCCGATGGATTATTATATTTTTAGGTAATTTCAATCAATATGTGCTTTATTTTCTATTTCCAACTCAGAAAACTATAAAGATAAACTCATCTGTACAGGGTTTCCCAGACTGGGTGCCCGCACATATGGGGATGTCCATAAATGATGCCACACCATCTTGGCCCATTTTTTTTACCCACCCCCCTGTATGACATCAGTTAAGGATGGCCCTTAAGGAAATATTTTGACATAATGAGAGCATTGAGAAACAAACAAAGGTTTCTCAGGTAAGTCTTCTACACACCATGTCCTCTAGTGTTTTGTTTAGGGTCAGTGGGAGTTGACCTACCTGCATGTGGGCACAACCATGGGGTTGTCTTTGGTCCCTCTGTAAAGACCCTTTTCTTTCAAGGCTTCAAGAACAGCTTTCCTGGCGTCAAACCTCTTCATACCCTGTTAGATGAGACAATAACTTCTATCAATGACATGGTGTCAAACCTCTTCATACCCTATTAGATGAGACTTCTATCAATGACATGGTGTCAAACCTCTTCATACGCTGTTAGATGAGACAATAACTTCTATCAATGACATGGCGTCAAATCTCTTCATACCCTGTTAGACCAGACAATAACTTCTATCAATGACATGGTGTCAAATCTCTTCATACCCTGTTAGACCAGACAATAACTTCTATCAATGACATGGTGTCAAATCTCTTCATACCCTGTTAGACTAGACAATAACTTCTATCAATGACATGGTGTCAAATCTCTTCATACCCTGTTAGACCAGACAATAACTTCTATCAATGACATGGTGTCAAATCTCTTCATACCCTGTTAGACCAGACAATAACTTCTATCAATGACATGGTGTCAAATCTCTTCATACCCTGTTAGACCAGACAATAATCAAAGGCTTAGGACAATAACTTCTATCAATGACATGGTGTCAAATCTCTTCATACCCTGTTAGACCAGACAATAACTTCTATCAATGACATGGTGTCAAATCTCTTCATACCCTGTTAGACCAGACAATAATCAAAGGCTTAGGACAATAACTTCTATCAATGACATGGTGTCAAATCTCTTCATACCCTGTTAGACCAGACAATAACTTCTATCAATGACATGGTGTCAAATCTCTTCATACCCTGTTAGACTAGACAATAACTTCTATCAATGACATGGTGTCAAATCTCTTCATACCCTGTTAGACCAGACAATAATCAAAGGCTTAGGACAATAACTTCCAACAATTTCAGCTGTGCATTATTCTTATAGTGAGTCAGTGTGATTGAATGCTATGATGCACATAAAATAGCTAATGTGGGACTGGGTTCATTGTTCCTGTGTGTGTGTTGTAAGAAGTGAAGAGGTGTTATAGCATGAATATAAACAGAAGAAAGTTATTTGTACAAAGTGTCATTGGTCCCATTCGATGTGACAATAATTGTCTCTCTCTCTTCCTGAAACGCGTAATTACTAAGGAGAGATTGTAACACAGCTTTGTCTTACAACTCGACACATTTACTCTAAGACTTGTAGTTTAAGTGGGCCATGAAACCATGTTTTGGGTGATGAGGACACAGATGTAGTGGCTCGTGCCGGGACACAAAACGTGTAGTAGACCTGAGAGTGGCTCACAAAGGGCCCAACAATGTGTGGGGGTGGGCGGGTTGATGATGGTGGGTGTGTGTGTGGGGGGGGGGTTAAAAAGGAGAGTACCAAATGGACCTTGTTCTGTATCGTTTATATGTGTAGTAAACATTGAGAGAGACGGAGGGAGATGGAGGGAGTGAGGAGGGGGTAGTTGGTGTTAGCTGGTGTCACGTGTAACCCAGTACCCAGTTGCGTGTAGGGGTGCATGGGTTTGGACATGGATCGCTATGAGCTCGTCTAGACTAGCATTGTACTGCAGACCAGATCACATTTGCATATCAAGTTCCAGAACTGTGTGTGGAAATGAGCTGCAGACCAGACGACCATGACATGGAAAGTTCCATAACTGTGTTCCAACTATTTGGGTACAAGAAAATAGTGCGCACCAAATGCGTTAGAGGTTTTTTTTTTTTTTTTTTTTTTTTTTTTTTTTAAATTATTATTTTGAAGAATCTCATTTAGCGCAGTAATCAGGAATTTTATTTAGTGAAAGCTTTAGCTGCATTATTTGATTGTTAAATTGTTACATAGATAATTGTTGATGTTGGGGAAATGGCAATTCGTCTTGTTCATGAATAGTTGGCGAATCGGCTTTTAAAAAATTTGACTGGAATTCATCAGATAACTAAACAATAGGAGGGAGGGGGGGGGGAGGAGGGGGGGCAACTTATAAATCTGGGGTATTTCCAAAAAGGAGCAGAGAATGGAGGAGAAAAGGACACGGGGGGGGGGGGGGGAAACTCACAATATGTTTAGTATAAACTATTATGTGTTGTAATATGATTCAACTATAATGCTATTTGTAAGTCCGTCTAAATGATGATCATCGCCCGAATGACAGTAAACAGCAAACAGCAGCACTCTCATCGTGTTGCGATTCTCTCTGGGGTTAAACCGGCTGTTCAAATGTTAACTTTGCTTTTGTTCGTGGCTAGCCGGCTGGCAAAAAGTCTTCGGACAGCTTATCGACCCACTTCCCGTCAACCGATCGAGCTGTAACTTGACAAATAGACTCGTTGCCGATGACAACACATTCTACAAAATTTTCAGCCCCATCCCGATCTGTTTTTCAAGGGGAACAAGAAGGAAAATTCCCGATAACTGCGCTCAATGAGATTCTTTTAAAAAATGTGTTGCAAGTGCGTTTGGTGCGTCATATTTTCTTTTGTTTTTCTGAAATAGTTGGTGAAATAAATATGCGCTGTAAAAGCGGGTGGGGGTGTCATTAAAATTTTAATATAGCTCAGGGGCGTGAACAAAATGTGCGGTTTTATTTCGAAAAACTTTTTTATGGGTTGTTTAATTATAGGCTGCATATTGTAATTCACACATTTAACTATATGATTTATTCACACTTTGTAATAAACACATATAATAAAGATTGAAACACAATGAATGAGTAAGCGATTGTGCTAGATTAATCTCGTCCAAGAGGATCGTTTGACTATATGATTTATTAACACTTTGTAATAAACACATATAATAAAGATTGAAACACAATGAATGAGTAAGCGATTGTGCTAGATTAGTCCAAGAGGATCGTTTGACTATATGATTTATTCACACTTTGTAATAAACACATATAATAAAGATAATCATGTCATAGTCGCTAGGTGTAAAAGATGTTTTTTTTTTGTTTTTTTTTTGTAAGCGTGTGCGACTGTGGTTTAAACGAATATGTCTCTGATCTCATGGACACGTCTGATATAGTAACTGGATCTTAGGAAAGCAAGGGGCGTCGTGGTACTCGTTTAGTGATAACACTGTTTAGACCAGTCACAGGGGTCGCCTAAAACCACCGAAAAACACACATACGTAATTGTAATGAAGAGCAACAGACATAATTTTGTGGTTGGGGGTCGCCACATTATGAGGAACTGTATTAAAGGGTCACGCCTTTAGGAAGGTTGAGAACCACTGATTTAGACAAATCATCAATGTCTTCAATGTGACCAATGCGGCGTGTGACCAAAAGATATCAAAATTCATTTGTTCCCCAATCTATCTTAATGTACTAGCGTGATCGGCCGTTTGTTGTCAAATCCACTACCTGTAATCAATCTAAAACTGATGACTGTCACGATTGTTGTCAAATCCACTACCTGTAATCACTCTAAAACCGATGACTGTCACGATTGTTGTCAAATCCACTACCTGTAATCACTCTAAAACTGATGACTGTCACGATTGTTGTCAAATCCACTAGCTGTAATCACTCTTAAACTGATGACTGTCACGATTGTTGTCAAATCCACTACCTGTAATCACTCTTAAACTGATGACTGTCCCGATTGTTGTCAAATCCACTACCTGTAATCATTCTAAAACTGATGACTGTCACGATTGTTGTCAAATTCACTACCTGTAATCAATCAAAAACTGATGACTGTCACGATTGTTGTCAAATCCCCTACACGGTACCTGCAATCAATCTAAAACTGATGACTGTCACGATTGTTGTCAAATCCACTACACGGTACCTGCAATCAATCTAAAACTGATGACTGTCACGATTGTTGTCAAATCCACTACCTGCAATCAATCTAAAACTGATGACTGTCACGATTGTTGTCAAATCCACTACCTGTAATCAATCTAAAACTGATGACTGTCACAATTGTTGTCAAATCCACTACCTGTAATCACTCTAAAACTGATGACTGTCACGATTGTTGTCAAATCCACTACCTGCAATCACTCTAAAACCGATGACTGTCACGATTGTTGTCAAATCCACTACCTGCAATCACTCTAAAACTGATGACTGTCACGATTGTTGTCAAATCCACTACCCGGTACCTGCAATCACTCTAAAACTGATGACTGTCACGATTGTTGTCAAATCAACTACCCTGTACCTGCAATCACTCTAAAACTGATGACTGTCACGATTGTTGTCAAATCCACTACCCGGTACCTGCAATCATTCTAAAACTGATGACTGTCACGATTGTTGTCAAATCCACTGCCTGCAATCACTCTAAAACTGATGACTGTCACGATTGTTGTCAAATCCACTACCTGTAATCACTCTAAAACTGATGACTGTCACGATTGTTGTCAAATCCACTACCTGCAATCACTCTAAAACTGATGTCTGTCACGATTGTTGTCTATTCCACTGCCTGCAATCACTCTAAAACTGATGACTGTCACGATTGTTGTCAAATCCACTACCTGTAATCACTCTAAAACTGATGACTGTCACGATTGCTGTCAAATCCACTACCTGCAATCACTCTAAAACTGATGTCTGTCACGATTGTTGTCAAATCCACTACCTGTAATCACTCTTAAAGTGATGACTGTCACGTTTGTTGTCAAATCCACTACCTGTAATCACTCTAAAACTGATGACTGTCACGATTGTTGTCAAATCCACTACCTGTAATCACTCTTAAAGTGATGACTGTCACGTTTGTTGTCAAATCCACTACCTGCAATCACTCTAAAACTGATGACTGTCACGATTGTTGTCAAATCCACTACCTGTAATCACTCTTAAAGTGATGACTGTCACGTTTGTTGTCAAATCCACTACCTGCAATCACTCTAAAACTGATGTCTGTCACGATTGTTGTCAAATCCACTACCTGTAATCACTCTTAAAGTGATGACTGTCACGTTTGTTGTCAAATCCACTACCTGCAATCACTCTAAAACTGATGTCTGTCACGATTGTTGTCAAATCCACTACCTGTAATCACTCTTAAAGTGATGACTGTCACGTTTGTCGTCAAATCCACTACCTGCAATCACTCTAAAACTGATGACTGTAACGATTGTTGTCAAATCCACTACCTGTAATCACTCTAAAACTGATGACTGTCACGTTTGTTGTCAAATCCACTACCTGCAATCACTCTAAAACTGATGACTGTCAGAATTTTTTTTTTCAAATTATATGGGTTACTTTTAGCCTCGGAAATTAATTGATTTTTTTAAAAAACTTTTTTTTACCCGTTTTTTTCCCCCGTGACTTAGAAAAAAAATTAATGGGAGTACATTTTGGGGGGAATTTGAAATGTAAAGTGGTACTATAGATTGAAGTGTAAGGTCCCACAGATTGAAATGTAAGGTCCCACAGATTGAAGTGTAAGGTGGTCCCACAGATTGAAGAGTAGGGTGGTCCCACAGATTAAAGAGTAGGGTGGTCCCACAGATTGAAGAGTAAGGTGGTCCCACAGATTGAAGAGTAAGGTGGTCCAATAGATTGAAGTGTAAGGTGGTCCCACAGATTGAAATGTAAGGTGGTCCCACAGATTGAAGTGTAAGGTGGTCCCACAGATTGAAGTGTAAGGTGGTCCCACAGATTGAAGTGTAAGGTGGTCCCACAGATTGAAGTGTAAGGTGGTCCCATAGATTGAAGTGTAGTGTCCCCATTCATTGATGGGAAGTTCCACGTGTGATGACCGCCGGTGTCCCCTGTGTCAAGTTCAATACAAGGGAGCCACAAAGCGTAACTAAGCCCGCTTAAACCCCCTGTTAGTTAGAACCCATTCAACTCCCCACAGTAGTTCAACCAGGACACTGTAACCAGACGGTGGAAAAGGGAATGTCCCCCCTACTCATTGCCGTCTCGTCACCTACGCCCGGCGCCTGTGGGTGAAAATAAGCCATCTATACAGCCCACATATAATAAGGATAAGACATTTCCACTTGCACAGTCAAAGTGTCGGCCGTGTGCTTGAATCAGACTCGACAGACGAGGGTAAACGAGGAACGGCACCCCCACTACCCCTCCACTCCCAGTCACGTATAGAAAAAATAAGGAAACACCTCACATTCTTAGCATTGACTGGAAGGGGAGGAATTCTGAGGTAAGCCTTTGTGTACGTCATCGTGTGTCAAATCTTAGGCTGTCATCTAATGATGACCAATTCAAGTATTGGATTGTTCTAATGTGTAAAATAGAACTGACCATCTCATGGTGACAAAGCAATGGGTTGTCCTAATGTCAGACATGGGACTGACCATCTCATGTTTTTTCTGGATAGTTCTTACCTTCTAGGCATTATCTGCCTTCGTAGCGAGACCACAGTATATAATTAGGAGTAGCTCTAACTGGTGTGTGGTTCAAACCGATCCTGACAAGATCATTGAAATCTTGTTTAAAGTAGATGTTTCATTCCAGCAGATCACCACAATAAGTTGTGATGACAAGGCATCTGGACGTAGTCTGTATCACAGAAATATTCTTTTTTTTTACAATGTACAAGTTAAATATATTTATGCGGCTAACTGACCCTATTATAAGTTGTTTAGGGCACATTTAAAACAGTGTAATACTTTCTATCAGTGCCGGAAAGATGTCTAACGGTGCCGGGAAATGGTTAAAATGTCTTCTAGTGCCGGGAAGTGGTTAAAATGTCTTCTAGTGCCGGGAAATGGGTAACATGTCTATGAGTGCCGAGAAATTGTTAAAATGGCTATCAGTGTCGGGAAATGGTTTTAAAAAATGTCTTCGAGCGCCGGGAAATGGTTAAAATGTCTTCTAGTGCCGAGAACTGGTTAAAATGCCTACCAGTGTCGGAAAGCGATTATAATGTCTACGGGAGCGGAAAATGGTTATATATATATACGTATACCGTTACTGGGAAAGGTTTTCTTGGCGGGATATTGTTATAATCTCTACCAGTGGCATGAAAGAGATGTAACTCATACTAAGTAGTTTTCCACTGCGAGGTAGGGAACTACAAAATTAGAATTTAATCGGTATAAATAATCTGCAGACCCCCTCCCCGATCCACAATATGATTCATTTGGTAACTATTGCATTGGCTCTTATCTATATCTACTTCTGACATATGCGAGGTCCCGTGACAATGTCTTTAAGTCACTAAGCTCTATCCTACACCCTACCCCAATGAGATTATCCTACACCACATCCCAATGTGACTCGCCCACGGTAGCCTGGTTGTCCATAAGGCCCACGGGAGCCTGGTTGTCCATAAGACTCACGGTAGCCTGGTTGTCCATAAGGCCCACGGTAGCCTAATTGTCCATAAGGCCCACGGTAGCCTAGTTGTCCATAAGGCCCACGGTAGCCTAATTGTCCATAAGGCCCACGGTAGCCTAGTTGTCCATAAGGCCCACAGTAGCCTAGTTGTCCATAAGGCACACAGTAGCCTGGTTGTCCATAAGGCCCACGGTAGCCTGGTTGTCCATAAGGCCCACGGTAGCCTAAGTGTCCATAAGGCCCATGGTAGCCTAGTTGTCCATAAGGCCCACGGTAGCCTAATTGTCCATAAGGCCCACGGTAGCCTAGTTGTCCATAAGGCCCACGGTAGCCTAGTTGTCCATAAGGCCCACGGTAACCTGGTTGTCCATAAGGTCCACCGTAGCCTGGTTGTCCATAAGACCCACGGTAGGCTAATTGTCAATAAGGCCCACGGTAGCCTAATTGTCCATAAGGCCCACGGTAGCCTAGTTGTCCATAAGGCCCACAGTAGCCTAGTTGTCCATAAGGCACACAGTAGCCTGGTTGTCCATAAGGCCCACGGTAGCCTGGTTGTCCATAAGGCCCACGGTAGCCTAAGTGTCCATAAGGCCCATGGTAGCCTAGTTGTCCATAAGGCCCACGGTAGCCTAGTTGTTCATAAGGCCCACGGTAGCCTAAGTGTCCATAAGGCCCATGGTAGCCTAAGTGTCCATAAGGCCCACGGTAGGCTAATTTCCCATAAAGCCCACGGTAGCCTAATTGTCCATAAAGCCCACGGTAGCCTAATTGTCCATAAGGCCCACGGTAGCCTAATTGTCCATAAGGCCCACGGTAGCCTGGTTGTCCATAAGGCCCACGGTAGACTAGTTGTCCATAAGGCCCACGGTAGCCTAGTTGTCCATAAGGCCCACGGTAGCCTAGTTGTCCATAAGGCCCACGGTAACCTAGTTGTCCATAAGGCCCACGGTAGCCTAAGTGTCCATAAGGCCCACGGTAGCCTAGTTGTCCATAAGGCCCACGGTAGCCTAGTTGTCCATAAGGCCCACGGTAGGCTAATTGTCCATAAGGCCCACGGTAGCCTAATTGTCCATAAGGCTCACGGTAGTTTAGTTGTCCATTAGGCCCATGGTAGCCTAGTTGTCCATAAGGCCCACGGTAGGCTAATTGTCCATAAGGCCCATGTTAGCCTAAGTGTCCATAAAGCCCACGGTAGGCTAATTGTTCATACTGTCCAAATACAAGTTAAGAGAAAAAAATTATTGTTCATTGATTTTTTAATAGAAAACCCCCTTAAAAACCTAGTCAACAAACTTATTACCTAAACTTCAGTTGTTTTTTTTTCTGGCACACATTTTTTCTGGCACACATTTGTATGATTATACTTAAAAGGGGCGCCAAAGTTGAGCTTGCCCGGGGCGCAGCAACCGTGGGGCCGGTCCTGCCTACAACCCACACCAATGAGACTATACCCAACCCAAATGAAATTCTATCCTATACTCAACCCAAATGAAACTTTATCCTACACCCAACCCAATGAAACTCTATCCTATTCCCAACCCAATGAAACTCTACCCTATACCCAACCCAAATGAAACTCTATCCTATACCCAACCCAATGAAACTCTATCCTACACCCAACCCAAATGGAACTCTATCCTATACCCAACCCAATGAAACTCTATCCTATACCCAACCCAATGAAACTCTATCCTATATCCAAACCAATGAAACTCTATCCTATACCATAACCCTAACGAGGGCGGCTAGAGTGTAGAAACTCCATTTTGACCACACTTAAAACTTGCCCATCATCCAATCGATATGTAAATAAATGCTGTGACTAACGTCTTATCTACAGCTGCAAGTAAACACGCCTCTCACCAACACCACACCATCTCATCACGTTGGAAGTCTACCATCAGCCAAATTCTACAATTCTATCAGATTAGTGTAACGGTCGGCAAATGACTCTTTGGAGATGACCCAATAGTGAATATATTACTAAGACATTGCGGGCCAAGGGGTGAATCAAATAGTGAATATGTTAGGCACTGCGGGCCAAGAGGTGAATCAAATAGTGAATATGTTAGGCACTGCGGGCCAAGAGGTGAATCAAATAGTGAATATGTTAGGCACTGCGGGCCAAGAGGTGAATCAAATAGTGAATATGTTAGGCACTGTGGGCCAAGAGGTGAATCAAATAGTGAATATGTTAGGCACTGCGGGCCAAGAGGTGAATCAAATAGTGAATATGTTAGGCACTGCGGGCCAAGAGGTGAATCAAATAGTGAATATGTTAGGCACTGCGGGCCAAGAGGTGAATCAAATAGTGAATATGTTAGGCACTGTGGGCCAAGAGGTGAATCAAATAGTGAATATGTTAGGCACTGCGGGCCAAGAGGTGAATCAAATAGTGAATATGTTAGGCACTGCGGGCCAAGAGGTGAATCAAATAGTGAATATGTTAGGCACTGCGGGCCAAGAGGTGAATCAAATAGTGAATATGTTAGGCACTGCGGGCCAAGAGGTGAATCAAATAGTGAATATGTTAGGCACTGCGGGCCAAGAGGTGAGATTTTGTGGACATTATAACAAGCTTTGTATTTATTTATTTGTAGCAAAAGTCACGAGGAGTCTTGAAACTATTATTTTCTACTTACCGTACACACTAGACCAGTCGTTCTCAACCTTCCAATGGCCGCGACCCTTTAATACAGTTCATAGTGTTGTGGCGACCCCCAGCCAAAAATTATGTTCGGTTATACTTCATAACTATAGAGCATATGTGTTTTCAGTTGGTCTTTGGCGACCCCTGTGAAAGGGTCGGGACCCACAGCTTGAGAACCGCTGCACTAGACAGACATAAGTAAATGAATATCAAGTTTTGTAACTAGAGGGAGTGGGGGTCTTAAACTGGCGGAGTCGGAGCGGGGGCGGGTGTTATTGGGAATCAATTTTTTGGTATTTAGTTGAAAAGAAGAAACTACAAAAATATAACAGCGAGGTCTTTCAACCGCGTTCAACTAGCAACGTTCGAATGTAGCTAAAAATGATTCGAACATGGCTAAACTTACGCTCGAATTGCATCAAGAACCAGAAGATTTAAATCAAATAAAAGATCAAATCTTGACTCGTGGGCCGTTCGGAATGCGGTGGCGGGACACATTTTTCCCACAGGCTGCAAGTGTTCTTTTGTTTTAATGCAATTGAGATGGTAAATATCAGCCCTCAGGGGACTGCAGTGGTAAATGAAGCTAAGATAGTTGTGGAGACCTCGGTCTCCCGAGGGGAATTCACGAGCCCCGTGACGGGGAACTAAAGAGTTACGTGAGTCCGCAAGGGAAACAAATAGTTACATGAGTCCGCAAGGGAACCAAAGAGCGGCGTGACCCCGCAAAGGAACCAAAGATGTAAAACAAAAACCTATGCCTCGAACCAGTACAGGGCTTACATTGAAGTAGGTAATAAACTGAAAGTAAGACTGGCCAGATGACTAGAAGTGAATACGAGGTTCTTACAAGCATCGTCAGATGTTCTTACAAGCATCGTCAGATGTTCTTACAAGCATCATCAGATTTTCTTACAAGCATCGTCAGATGTTCTTACAAGCATCGTCAGATGTTCTTACAAGCATCATCAGATGTTCTTACAAGCATCGTCAGATGTTCTTATAAGCATCATCAGATGTTCTTACAAGCATTCATAAGATGTTCTTACAAGCATCATCAGATGTTCTTACAAGCATCATCAGATGTTCTTACAAGCATCATCAGATTTTCTTACAAGCATCGTCAGATGTTCTTACAAGCATCGTCAGATGTTCTTACAAGCATCATCAGATGTTCTTACAAGCATCATCAGATTTTCTTACAAGCATCGTCAGATGTTCTTACAAGCATCATCAGATGTTCTTTTACAAGCATTCATAAGATGTTCTTACAAGCATCGTTAGATGTTCTTACAAGCATCATCAGATGTTCTTACAAGCATCATCAGATGTTCTTACAAGCATTCATAAGCTGTTCTTACAAGCTTCGTCAGATGTTCTTACAAGCATCATCAGATGTTCTTACAAGCATCATCAGTTTTTCTTACAAGCATCGTCAGATGTTCTTACAAGCATCATCAGATGTTCTTACAAGCATCGTCAGATTTTCTTACAAGCATCGTCAGATGTTCTTACAAGCACATCAGATGTTCTTCCAAACATCATCAGATATTTTTCCAAGCATCGTCAGATGTTCTTCCAAACATCGTCAGATGTTCTTACAAGCATCGTCAGATGTTCTTACAAGCATCATCAGATGTTCTTACAAACAGAATTCATGTGATAAGATCATGTGTTTCTTTTGCAAGATGACGCATGCTACGTGATGTGTTTATGTGACAAAATAATGTGTTTATGTGAGAAGTCGGAATAATAGTGTTTATGTGACAAGTTAGAATAATATGTTTATGTGACAAGTCAGAATAATATGTTTATGTGACAAGTGAGAATAATATGTTTATGTGACAGTCAGAATAATATGTTTATGTGACAGTCAGAATAATGTGTTTTTTGTGACAATATGTTTTCATCCTACAAGATAATGTTTTATACTTCAACTTCAAGATAATACTATTTATGCTACAAAATAATTTGTTTATGTTTCAGCCTGTATGTTATATGAAAAATTGTTCATTCACAAAATTAATTCCATTGGCAGACCCCATGACATGTGGGAGTGGCTGCTCCCCGCCCTGATGATCCTGTGCGGCTACACTCCCTGTGATGGAGCCCAGACACCAAACATTGTGGTCATCATGGCAGACGACTTGGGATACAACGACGTGGGATATCACGGCTCTGTCATCAAGTAAACAACCAATCACTGCACTTCATACATTGCATTCACATAAACCAATCACTGCCCGCATACATTGCATTCACATAAACCAATCACTGCACTTCATATATAACATTCACATAAACCAATCACTGCATGCATACATCACATTCATATAAACCAATCACTGCACTTCATATATCACATTCACATAAATCAATCATTGCACTTCATATATCACATTCACATAAACCAATCACTACACTTCATATATTACATTCACATAAACCAATCACTGCACTTCATATATCACATTCACATAAACCAATCACTGCACTTCATATATCACATTCACATAAACCAATCATTGCACTTCATATATCACATTCACAAAAACCAATCACTGCACTCCATATATCACATTCACATAAACCAATCACTACACTTCATATATCACATTCACATAAAGCAATCTCTGCACTTTATACATTATATTCACATAAAGCAATCATTGCACTTTATAAATTATATTCACATAAAGCAATCACTGCACTTTATACATTATATTCACATAAAGCAGTTAATGCACTTCATACAAAAAAGTAAATAGTGGCACAAGATATGATATGGCTTGAAATGAAGTCAAGACAGTCAAATGAACATTTCTGCTAGATGCCTGCTTGAGCAGGCAAGATAAAACAAGAAACAACAAAGATAATAGATATACATTCACATAAAGCAACCATTATCCTTCATACAAAAAGTAGACAACTCTCCATTGCACTTTATGGATTAAGTGTCACAGAATATAATCACCAAATAATGTATTTTCCAAGAAAGTCATCAGTGTAGTAAGGGGGCAGAAGGGGCGATATCCTCGAGCCATGCGTTTTTCTTTATATGGAGGGGCAGTATTTTCTGCCTGCTGCAGACTTTTTTTTTCATTGAAGGGTAGCAGCAAAAATCTTGACACGACCTGTTGGCATTAACTCTGGGCTACGCCACTGATCAGTTAACAAAAAATATAATCTCATTAAAAAAATGTGTATAGTTTTATGTCACATAACTGATATCTGAACATGTGTCAATAAAGTTTCCATTTTTTTACTTAGGACCCCAAATATTGATCGACTGGCCAAAGAAGGTGTACGTCTAGAGAACTACTATGTCCAGCCTATCTGTACTCCCAGCAGAAGTCAGTTCATGTCTGGCCGTTACCAAATCCACACAGGTAAAGCTGATCCTTATGGTATAGAGACCAGCCACCTTCACACACAAGTAGATCAGTTTCTTGAACAATATGAGAACATTTGAGTTTGACAGTTCTCAAACCATGTTCAATATTCAGCAACACTACACTAAACATTTTACTAAAAATTAACATTTTACCACTTTAAACATCAACAGTGCTAAACTCAACATTTTACCACTTTAAACGACAACAGTGCTAAACTAAACATTTTACCACTTTAAATGTCAACAGTGCTAAACTAAACATTTTACCACCTTAAACGTCAACAGTGCTAAACTAAAAATTTTACCACTTTAAACGTCAACCTTGCTAAACTAAACATTTTACTAAAAAAATAAACATTTTCACCTGTTCAAACTTCAACAGTACTAAAATAAACGTGACTCCAACACCCAAACTACAGGTCTGCAGCATGGTGTCATCCTACCTACTCAACCCTTTGCACTGCCATTGGACTCTCCCACTCTTGCTGATAAACTCAAGGAGGCAGGCTATTCCACCTACGGGGTGGGGAAATGGCATCTAGGATTTTATATGAAGAAATACCTACCAACACGGAGAGGCTTCGATAGGTTTTTTGGCTTTTACATGGGCAGTCAGGACCACTACACCCACAGGTAAGTTATATATATGGGCAGTCAGGGCCACTACACCCACAGGTAAGTTATATATATGGGCAGTCAGGGCCACTACACCCACAGGTAAGTTATATATATGGGCAGTGAGAACCACTGTATACACAGGTAAGTTATATATATGGGCAGTCAGGACCACTACACCCACAGGTAAGTTACATATGGGCAGTCAGGACCACTACACCCACAGGTAAGTTATATATATGGGCAGTCAGGACCACTACACCCACAGGTAAGTTATATATATGGGCAGTCAGGGCAACTACACCCACAGGTAAGTTATATATATGGGCAGTCAGGACCACTGTATCCACAGGTAAGATATATATATGGACAGTCAGGACCACTACACCCACAGGTAAGTTATATATATGGGCAGTGAGAACCACTGTATCCACAGGTAGGGTCTACATAAGGAATATCACGGCCATTACACCCTCCAGGTAATGTCTTTTTATGGTTCAGACAGTGATGACATTTGTGATAACTTCACAGCAATAAACATTCAAAGAAACACAGGCAAGTAAAGCTATAGGCACACTCATAGAGACAAATCAAAATAGTGGCTTTAGATTTCAAGTAAACTGATTTTGTTGTCTTGACGCAGCCGATGCATCTACAACCGATGTGCTGTTGACCTTCACGATGACACCCCAACGACATTTAGAAACGTGTTCAACGAGAGCGGCTCATACTCCACACACATGTACACACAGAAAGCAGTGGACCTCATCAACACACAGAACAAGAAGAAGCCATTTTTCATGTACCTGGCCTACCAGGCAGTGCATGCTCCATTACAGGTGAGAAATTCAGTTATTTTGTGCAGGCACACCTAACCACAAAAATGTTCTTACAGTAATATATACTAGGACTAAACAACACAAATAGACCAAATAGGTCCTTGAGAGTTATTAAATTATGAAATTATCAACATTACATTGAATAGGTCGTATCACACATCAAGGTATAAAAGAAATTATTACATAAACAGGGTTACATTTCATATGCCCCACCCTGGTAAAAAAGACATAACAAAGACAGTATAACATAATCAGCCTCACAACAAGGTACAACAGACATTACCAAAACATTATGCCATATGCAACACTATATCCAATAGGTCCCACTCAGGTACGACAGACATTACCAAAACTTTATGCCATATGCATCATTACATCCAATAGGTACCACCCAGGTACAAAAGACATTATCAAGATATATCCAATCCAAAGAGAAGGAAATTTGCTGCCATGACAACAGCTATGGATGAAGGAGTGGGTGATGTGGTAGGGGCTTTGAAGAGGAGGGGATTTTGGAAAAATACAGGTAAATAATGAATGTTATTTATTTATGTTTGCTGTTGACTAGGTAACACAAGTTGTAAACAGCTTTTCTACAGCTCAATCCAATTACTGTTTAAAATTCTTCATTTCTACTATGGGGGTGTCCATTAATTATGTCAACAAAATAGGGGGGGGGGGGGGGAGTTGGAAATGTTTGACAGTTGTTGACAAGGGGAAGGGAGGGGGGGGGGGTTAGATTAGTTGAAGTCAACAATCATGTTTTCTCCATTAAAATTTTAATCTTAAAAATTGACTGTTTATTACATTATTTTAAAAGAGTTTAAATAGTCATATAATTTTTAGGCTTTTAACAATATAAGATTTATTTAATGTGTGTCTGTCTGTGCACTGCACACGCTTTTATTAGTGCAAGAGAATTCAAAAGTAGACCTCTCTTCACCTGTAGATTCTGTTTGTCTCAAATGACTAGGGCAGTATGTTTGCAATCATATTGCAGGTGTGGAACAAGGTTCAAGTGTCATGTGCAGTCAAGATAAATCTTATTGATAGAGTAGGAATACGATATTTTTAGAATTAGGGGCAAGTAAACGTAAAAATAATAAGATTGCTGCTTGAACAGATTTGCATCTATTTTGCATCACAAGTCATGTTGTAAAAGCATCTTCAACAGCAAAGACAATGCCCTCATGAGCATAGGCATAAGAAATTAGCCCCTGCGCCTCAACAAAAAAGGATTCGACCACTGCAAGTAGCTGCAAGGAGACAGAGAGAGCTTATGGCAATTATTGCTCACACAGACAATGCCTCTATTTTAAGTGGATGAATGGTTTCGCAAGATGAAAATGATAAATCAGCTACTAAAGACTATGCACATCAGGGGCGTCAATTCAGGCTTTTTTTTCCAGAAAGGGGGGGGGGAGACGCAAAAACCAAAACTTGGTCAGCTTGTTAAGTTGTTTATTACTGGAGGTGCAACAGTACATAGCAATTTAAATAAAACCTGCAAATACTGGGCGGCGACGAAAATGCCCTCTGCCCCACCAAAATGACGTCCCTGATGCCCATTGTTATGATAGACCAACACCTGGCTGCTCCGTTTGAAGATGATAGCAGCTAGAAACTATACTATAATTGTCAGCTTTACTGACAATAATCATATATATTTATACTGCCACAAACAAAGATATTTAGTCTTTAACAACCTTTCCATTGATTCTGCATTACAAAATTTAAAATTAAAAACTTTTTAACTTGTTGATTAACAAGCTAAAGAAGAAATAAAATGTTTTTCTACAATGTTGTGTCATTAAAATACATCAGCACAAAGTAAAATGTTTTTATATATTTATTTATATAATAAATTCATTGTGGGGGGGGGGGGGGGGGGGTGTTTTGACAATTAAATAGCTGGGTCATTGAAAGTTTGAGAGTTGGGGGTGCAAGGGGGGTAAAAAATTGGTTAAAAATTGCTGAGGTAATTAATGTTGAATCAAACCATTTGTATGACTTTCCTACCATGTTTTCCTGTCAATGCTTTTGTCTCACCAATGTGCTATTTTTCCCACTCATCAGTTCTAGTGTTCACAACTGACAACGGAGGTATTCCCAGTGAAGGTGGATCAAATTATCCACTGAGGGGCAAAAAGTCTCTTTTGTTGGAAGGAGGAATCAAAGGGGTGGCATTTGTAGCAAGTCCACTTCTCAAAGAAAAGGTAAACACATTATCAGCTGCATAGCTTTATGACCATTGAGGAAACTCTAACTGTAGGCCAGCCTTACAGAAATACTGCTAACATATTCTTCTTTGGAATTTTTAGTATATTTTTAAAATCCACATAAGTAAAATGATATAGAACCAAAATGGCCCAGTCACATATGTCTCTCAAAATAAGGATACGGGCTTCACATTTGTCCAGCTGTGGGGAAAATAACTAGTTGGAATTGAGAGGAAGGATATCTATTCTTGTGGAGGGGTAAGCCACAACTGAAAAACGCTTAAACCACCCAAGTCAAAAGAAGCTGAAATTAAAAATCCTGTACCCAGGACATCTAAGTCCTGTACCTAGGACATCTAAATCCTGTACATATGCCATCTAAATCCTGTAACAAGGCCATCTAAATCCTGTAACTAGGTTATCTAAATCCTGTAACTAGGTCATCTAAATCCTGTTACTAGGCCATCTAAATCCTGTACATAGGCCATCTAAATCCTGTACCTAGGCCATCTAAATCCTGTATCTAGGCCATCTAACACACACACACACAATAGAGATGGGGGTCAAAATATATATTTTAAAACAAAGGAAAGATGCCTAAATTGTGAGCTGGACATGTAAAGACATTTTTTTTTTCCATTACAGGGCTACATCAACAAGGGCCTGATGCACATCTCAGATTGGTTCCCTACTTTGATCCGTCTGGCTAAAGGAAACATGTACAACACACATGATCTGGCCGGGATCGACCAATGGAACATGATTAGTAAAAGGATACCAACCCGAAGAGAACATATCCTACACAATATAGATCCACTGGATGTTGCCTCTGCAAAATCACTGGGACAGTATGTATATCAGACTAATCAAGAAAGCTAAGAACATAACACAAACTAAACTTGAAGAACTATTTGAAGAAAGATGTTATTGTAAAACTAAACAAATATTGGATGATACATCACACTCTCTTCATCACAAACATGGGACAAATTCTATCTCTCAGGGCAAGGACTGAAAGACATAAAAATTCTTTTGTTCCCCAATCTGTATGAATTTACCAGCGTGCTCCCCCTGAAGTCACAAATCTTAATGAGAACTAATAAGTCCCTGGTATGGCTAAGAGAATTCACTAAATGGATGTTTTTTCACTGGGACAGTATGTATATTGGTATAATCACTGGGACAGTATGTATATTGGCGAAATCACTGGGACAGGATGTATATTGGCAAAATCACTGGGACAGGATGTATATTGGCAAATCACTGTGACAGTATGTATATTGGCAAAATCACTGGGACAGTATGTATATTGGCAAATCACTGGGACAGTATGTATATTGGCAAATCACTGGGACAGTATGTATATTGGCAAAATCACTGGGACAGTATGTATATTGGCAAATCACTGGGACAGTATGTATATTGGCAAAATCACTGGGACAGTATGTATATTGGCAAATCACTGGGACAGTATGTATATTGGCAAAATCACTGGGACAGTATGTATATTGGCAAATCACTGGGACAGTATGTATATTGGCAAATCACTGGGACAGTATGTATATTGGCAAAATCACTGGGACAGTATGTATATTGGCAAATCACTGGGACAGTATGTATATTGGCAAAATCACTGGAACAGTATGTATATTGGCAAATCACTGTGACAGTATGTATATTGGCTAAATTACTGTGATAGTATGTATATTGGCAAAATCACTGGGACAGTATGTATATTGGCAAATCACTGGGACAGTATGTATATTGGCAAAATCACTGGGACAGTATGTATATTGTCAAATCACTGGGACAGTATGTATATTGGCAAATCACTGGGACAGTATGTATATTGGCAAAATCACTGAGACAGTATGTATATTGGCAAATCACTGTGACAGTATGTATATTGGCAAAATCACTGGGACAGTATGTATATTGGCAAATCACTGGGACAGTATGTATATTGGCAAATCACTGGGACAGTATGTATATTGGCAAAATCACTGGGACAGTATGTATATTGGCAAATCACTGTGACAGTATGTATATTGGCAAAATCACTGGGACAGTATGTATATTGGCAAATCACTGGGACAGTGTGTATATTGGCAAAATCACTGGGACAGTATATATATTGGCAAAATCATTGGGACAGTATGTATATTGGCAAAATCACTGGGACAGTATGTATATTGGCAAATCACTGGGACAGTGTGTATATTGGCAAAATCACTCGGACAGTATATATATTGGCAAAATCACTGGGACAGTATGTATATTGGCAAAATCACTGAGACAGTATGTATATTGGCAAAATCATTGGGACAGTATGTATATTGGTATAATCACTGGGACAGTATGTATATTGGCAAAATCACTGGGACAGTATGTATATTGGCTAAATCACTGGGACAGTATATATATTGGCTAAATCACTGGGACAGTATGTATATTGGCTAAATCACTGGGACAGTATGCATCATTAAGACAGTTTGCACAGTAGACACACCATAAATTAAAGACAGATTTTATAGCATCTAGATCATCAGGATCATTGATTGATTGATTGATTGATTGATTGGATACTTCTATAACGCTGGTCTTCATGTCTTACAGTCTAGTAGCAAACGCTATTGAGACAGGATACATAGCTGAGTGCTTTGATCTTCTGTTTTCAAATTTTACTTCTCTTAACATGAAATAAAATGTCATCATTTTAGACAAAATATTTAATTATTTTCTTATCAAGTTTAACAGGAAATTGTGAAACAAGGTATGCTGAAGCTTGAAATGAAAACGTTAGGGTTAAAAGGCTTTTTCACCAGACAAGAAGAATTTCAGCCAGAACTCTCTCTTATGATTGTCCTGTCTTTTCATTTGGGGCTACCAAATACCTAGTTCCACGCAGTCCTTGACACGGCTTGAAAGCAGACCTTCATTTATCATCCTTAATTATAACACAATGAAGACCGGATCAATTTACTTTTAACTTTGCCGTGACAGTTTTAAAGCCATTCAGTAGCGTTTGAAAACACCAAGGCATCTTCAACATACATACTCTACAGCAAAGCTAACTACCAATGTTCTTTTACCCCCTAGGAGAGATTCTCTTTACTTTGTGACCCACATACAAAACATAATTTGTTGTCTTGTTCTGTGGCCAGGTATGGGAAAACATTTGACATCAGAATCACGGCCGCTATACGCGTGGGAAACTATAAACTGTTAACCGGAGCAAGTAAGTCATAGAGACATGGAGTTTTTACTTTCTTTCTTATTATTGTTATAGTTTCTAAATATAAAAATAATGGTCAAAACTCAAATTTTAGTGATTGGTACGAATAAATATAAGAAATAAGTCATGTTAAATTGTTAAACAAAACAAGTTTGGCATTTGTATATTTGTCATCAGAAGTGACAAACTTTGTATGAAAGTTAATTTATCCCTATAAATATGATTTTTAAAAGAAATATCTAGCTATAAAACTAAGTTTGTGTCAACTTTGATACCTGATTACTAAAGACAAATAATACAAACAGAATTAAATACTATATGCATGAAAGTACAATTACTATTATAAAGTGGAAGGCTATAAGTCTTGTAAGTTACAGTGAGTCATTATTACAACTTGTCTGTTACCGTAGAACACAGGATAAAAAAGAGGGAAAAGATCTACAAGCCATTAGACCTGGTACAATTGTACAACATACGGCGTGATCCTCGAGAGAAACGGGACCTATCCAGGTACCAGCCGGCTAGAGTGAGGGACATGCTGGCGATGTTACAGGCATACAACAGCACAGCCGTACCTGCCATGGACCCACTTCGTGAGATTGTTCGACCAAGAAACAGTGCGTGGGGACCCTGGCGCTAGACCACCCTATGCAGTGCATGGGGACCCTGGCGCTAGATCACCCTATGCAGTGCATGGGGACCCTGGCGCTAGATCACCCAATGCAGTGCATGGGGACCCTGGCGCTAGATCACCCAATGCAGTGCATGGGGACCCTGGCGCTATATCACCCAATGCAGTGCATGGGGACCCTGGTGCTAGATCACCCAATGCATTGCATGGGGACCCTGGCGCTAGATCACCCAATGCAGTGCATGGGGACCATGGCGCTAGATCAACCTATGCAGTGCATGGGGACCCTGGCGCTAGATCACCCTATGCAGTGCATGGGGACCCTGACGCTAGATCACCCAATGCATTGCATGGGGACCATGGCGCTAGATCACCCAATGCAGTGCATGGGGACCCTGGCGCTAGATCACCCAATGTAGTGCATGGGCACCCTGGTGCTAGATCACCCAATGCATTGCATAGGGACCCTGGCGCTAGATCACCCAATGCAGTGCATGGGGACCATGGCGCTAGATCACCCTATGCAGTGCATGGGGACCCTGGCGCTAGATCACCCAATGCAGTGCATGGGGACCCTGACGCTAGATCACCCAATGCATTGCATGGGGACCATGGCGCTAGATCAACCTATGCAGTGCATGGGGACCATGGCGCTAGATCACCCAATGCATTGCATGGGGACCCTGACGCTAGATCACCCAATGCAGTGCATGGGGACCATGGCGCTAGATCAACCTATGCAGTGCATGGGGACCCTGGCGCTAGATCAACCTATGCAGTGCATGGGGGTAGCGCTTGTTAAATCGCATCTTGCATCGTGGGGCCCATAAGGCATGATGACATTTTAGTCATTGGGGACCCTGTTGTAAGATGGCATCTTGTTGTCTATGGGGACCCTTATATTAGATGGCATCTTGTTGTCTATGGGGACCCTTATATTAGATGGCATCTTGTTGTCTATGGGGACCCTTATATTAGATGGCACAGGACAGTGTCTACTAAACAGTTCTCAATGACACTGTCCACTGGCTTTGTGGCACCCATCACAAGATCAAATGCATACTACAAAGTATTGGACAGCAGAGCTACAATAACAAGTCAATAATATGGGATATTGAGTTTATCAATGAATCTAGTCTGTAAGACACAAAGGAATATATGCTTGGTGTCATGACAGTGTATGTTACAGTCTGATGGCCATTTTTTTAATACTACTATGTTAGTGACAAGATGTTATTTAGCACTATGTCTGTCATGTTGTACAGTCTGCATATCCCTACCATTATGTTCACATATTATGTCCTTAAACTCATCCATCTGTGATCCATGAAAGTTGACAAAGACAAGTGAAATAATTGTTTCATTTTGTAATCAATCAAACTCAGCAATAAGGATGTTGGAAGACTATGTATGTGATTTGAATGGTTGCCAAGTGATTATAGACAGGGAGAATATGGACATGTTAATTACTGTGACAAACTGAATGTCCACATGACCTGGGGGGAGGGGAATTATATATGGACAAGTTAATTACCGGGGCTAACTCAATGTCCACTTACCGTAAACTGACCACAATCCCCAGTGATGAGTCCATTGTTGTCGATTATTGTTATAAAGGGGAGATTATGCCTCTTGCCGACCTCGTAGTCATTATGATCATGGGCTGGCGTAATCTTCACAGCACCTGAATCAACGAGAATTGCTAAATTAGTACCTCAGTGTTTTACATGTCAATGAATAAAAGAATATAAAATATAATCTAATTGAAATTCAAGAATTTGCTATTTTTAATCAGTATATATCATACTAGTTGTGTTTTATATATAAATAAACTAGCCTATGTTACCCAATGTTACTCCGGTTACAAACTTTATTAAGTAGAAAGAGTAGATAATCCTGTGGTGAATTGGACCGAGAAATATGATTGGTGGGAGGTGAATGATCAAAGAACTATGATTTGTCGATGGTGAATGGACAGAGATTCCACTAGTTATAACGCAATATCAAATTTGGTTACAATCCATTGTTTGGATTCTTGTTATAAAGTAAACCATTAAATAAACATTGTCCCTGAGCTTAATATGGTATTAATCATCTTTAAATAGCTTTAGACAGTAACTAATGGTATCCCATCTTTTAATAGTTATGGATTATATTTAGTGGTGCTCCATCTTTAAATAGCTATAGACAGTAACTAGTGGTGGACCGTCTTTTCATAGTTATAGACCATATTTTGTGGTGTCCCATCTTTAAATAGTTATAGTGGTGTCATTTCTTTTTTTAAAAAATAGGCAGTAAGTAATGGATTCATTTCTACAACACTGGCAAAACACATGATCCATCTCATAGAGATACCAAATTATACTTTGTGTGGTAGGAAGGGTCACAAGTAATCTATACACTGCCCCAATCACTTGGAACAGGGCCGGCCTTAGGCCACTGCAACCTGTGTGGCCGCAATGGGCCCCGCACTTTCATAGGCCCCGCCCGATTTTATTTTCTAATACAAAATCTTAATTTTCACTTATTATCCTTATCCTCTACCCAGAATGGGCCCCCCGCAATCCGTTTTGCATAGGGCCCCGCAATTGTTAGGGTCCGCCCTGCTTGGAAACACAGACAATACTGCAGGTCTGAACAAAAGATATCTTTTTTTGAAAGCCTGCACTTTGCAGCGGTGGTCGGCCGCTTTGTCCACTATGCTTCAACATGGGGGCAGGAGTAAGACCAGGGATCATAATAAGGTCTGCACTTCTAGTCAATGTTTTTTTCCAAGTAATAGTTATGTTATTGCTTAATATTAGTTCGAGACAGCACCGAAGCTCTTCAACAGTTTATGATGTTTTAAGATGACAATATAAACAAGAGACCAGCATGGTGAATATTTGTTTCCTTTGTACTTATGTTATGAAATGCTTCTCTTACTGTCTTGTTGGGGCAAGAAATGAATGTCTGACAAAGTATTTAACTAAAAGTAGCAAGCTATACATACTTTACTCATGTGCTACTTATTTGTCTTATTGAGACGTGCTGTGAAATTTCAAGTGAATATGTTCCATTGATGTGAGGTGAGGAATAATTTAACACCATGACCCTATCCACCACCATGACCCTATCCACCACCATGACCCTATCCACCACCATGACCTTATCCACCACCATTACTATAATCACTATGACCCTATCCACCACCATGACCCTATCGACCCCCATGACCTTATCCACCATGACCCTATTCACCTGTTATCAAGTGAGAAAATAACTTCTGTGCTATTTCGCGATTCAATAAACTGGCTATCGCAAGGAGACTAACAGCATTATTTATAATTGTTGATATACCCAGTAAGAAAAGTTATAAATAGTCTCTCATTAACTGTTAAATTGTCTTGTGTAATATTTTACACATCAGCCATGTAGAGGCTAAAGTTATTTGTTCTCTGTGGCTGTTGAAAAAGGGGAGCCAACCTTTAGACAACCTGCCGCCTGAACCTACCTGTGCCAAAGCTCATGTCAACAAAGTCATCAAACACAATGGGCAGTTTCCTGTTCTGACAGAATGGATGCTGGACAAACTTTCCTTTCAAGTGTTTGTACCTGTCATCACTGGGGTGGACGGCCACACCAGAATCTCCCAGCATGGTCTCTATACGGGTGGTGGCAACAACAACCTCCTCATCTGGGAAATTTAAGCATAACATTCCATTATTTGGCAACACAGATTAATGTTGTAGTAAGCATATGAACATACATGTTTTGAGCTGACCCCAGATATATAACAATAGGCCACTATATGAAACAGTAATATGAAATGTGTTTTTAAAAACATAAAAATAAAATATTTCCATGACATTATTTTTTACATAAATGCTTAGGGCAGCGGTTCTCAACCTGTGGGTCACTAGCCCTTTTGGGGGTCGAACGAGCCTTTTACAGGGGTCGCCTAAGACCATTGGAAAACACATATATTATGCAGTTATGAAGTAGCTACAAAAATAATTTAGTGGTTGGGGGACAACACAACATGAGGAACTGTATTAAAGGGACGCTGCAATAGGAAGGTTGAGAACCAGTGGCTTAGGGAATCTTTTTTTCTAAATGAAAGAGACCAGTAAACATCCAAATATCTGTGACACAACCAAAGTTATTGGTGTAAGAGGGTTGGCCCATATTTCATTATAAGTGTATTTAGAACCGGAGGCTTCACCCTGAGGTCTGTGGATCAACTTCAGTGAGTTCATGAATGGGGGGAAAAAAAATGTTACTTGTTTTGCTAGCACTATCCTTCTAACAAAATTTATCATTTAGGAGGATCCACAACTACAAGGGACTGCTGTACAATTATGCTTAAATATTTAGAAGATATCACATTCTCATACATTTAAAAATATGTGTAAAGATTTTTTTTGAAGATTTAACACAAAAAAATGTGTAATTTAAATCAATGCTAAAGGAATAGTAATGACGAAATATCTCTGCAATGTTAACTAATGGGAATTATTTGGTCTATATATACATTATCAAATATCTCTGTAGTGCTATCTAATATGAATTACTAAGACTTGGTCTAAATATGTACTATTAAATATCTCTGCAATGTTATCTAAAAGGAATTATTTGATCTATATATACACTATCAAATATCTCTGCATTGCTAATAGGAATAATTTGGTATATATATAGTTTTTACTGTTGTTTTTTCACCAAAGTAGGCTTCTTGCCCACACGTTTGTTGTTTTGTTCCGTCCTTTTCAAGTTTTCCCATACTTTGTTTCGCCCATTTTCTTTACACAAAAGAAGCAAGAGGCTCATCAGAAGTGTGAGCTCCATGTCAGAATACAATGCAGACTTTCCATATCTACTCACCAGAGTCTATGACTTTGTAGGCAAATGAGACCAAAACACCAAACTCAACTTTCTCTGTGTAGCCAGGGACTTCAATCAGAGTTCTGCCTTCAATTTCTTTCTTGTCCACCTGATGGGATCAGTTTTTATAATAGTGACATGTCATCATAGGACAGTAAGTTTCAGTCTTACTTTAACTAAATAGAAGAACAAGGTGTGTGGATGCTTGAAATAGAAAGGCAGGACAATAAAAGAAGAATGTTTCGGCTAAATGCCTTCCTCAGCAGATAGGAAATAGAAAGTATTTTAAAAACTTAAATCTTCGCCATATTCATGTCATGAAAAGAACACTTAAGCTATTCCCCAATAAAATTATACAACAAGTATTCCCCGCAATACCCCAAATAAACAGTGGCTTGAAATAAACATTTTCTGTTAAATTATAATGAACACATTGTTTTATGTAAGACTCACATGACCCTAGCTTGGGGAGATTGACACAAGATATTTTACCAAACAACTTATCTTTAAATATTTCTTGAATATTTGCATAAAAATGAAGGTCATTTGAAACTAGCATCACATACCTCAATATCAGAGATAGCAGAACGTAAAGTACAAGACCAGTTGACCAGGCGGACACTGCGATAAATCAGTCCCCTTTCATGAAGTTGACAGAAACCCTCAATGACGCAATGGTAACGATCCTAAAATTTAAAATTTGAAAAAAGAAGACATTCTTGGTTAAAATCCAATATGTGTTATTACAATCACTAAAGGTGCGGAACATTTCTGTTATAGTTATTTTTCATATATTACTATTAATTTTTTACTATAAATATAACACACAGTGATAGATAAACAGTTCTTTTTCTTTAGCAGATTTGGACATACAACTCACTTCATCCATAGTGAAAGCAACCCTGTCCCAGTCATAAGATCCCCCCAACAAATGAAGCTGATCATAGATTCTGTGGCCTTTTCTAGGAAAACGTTATCAAAATATTAGTCAGAAATATTTTTATTAACAAAAATAAAGGGGGGTGTGGGGTGTGTGTGTGTGTGTATGTTTGTTTCTTTGCTTTTCTTTCCTACATTTCATTTTTATTCGGCAGCAGTAACTTAACTGGTCAGACTACAATTATATGTAGACGGCAGATTTTTTATCCCAAGTTAAGTAGGCCACTGTCTTCCTACTTCTGTGCTGGAGTATTTTTACCCAGAGTTTACCAGCATTACCTCTGAACAAAGTGTGTTGAAACAGCTTTAAAAAGGACCATTGTAACGGATCAACCAGACTTTGTGATTATTGTTACTTAAATGTGCACGTATTCATTAGAAGCTCATATTACCAACCCAGAACCGTTTCATAAGGGACAAAAACAAATCTGATACAAATGACATACTCATTCTTCCATTTCCACACTTCATCAACAAAGGCATCGCGTCCAAGATCGTGCCTAGACTTTTTCTGCTCACGCCACAGTTTCTTTTCCACAACGACTTGTGTGGCTATCCCAGCATGATCACATCCAGGAACCCAGAGCACTGCCTTCCCCTTCATGCGATGCCTGTATGTGTTAAGAGACACTATGCAGTACATCATTAACATATTAATTCAAATTATTTTTAAAAATCATTTTACATGTTGCAGTAAAAAAATAATATTAAAACAGAAAAATAAACTCTTTTGAATAAAATTACAATATTCCCATTGATCTAGAAAGGACAACAAAATCTAGGAAAGAAAATGTGAAAAGTTTGAATAAATTTATTGTGAATACATCTCTTGCTTGAGTAGACATTAGTAGTTGTTTTTTTTATTTGAATGTAACCTACCATCTAGCTAAGCCAATGTAACCTACCATCTAGCTAAGCCAATGTAACCTACCATCTAGCTAAGCCAATGTAACCTACCATCTAGCTAAGCCAATGTAACCTACCATCTAGCTAAGCCAATGTAACCTACCATCTAGCTAAGCCAATGTAACCTACCATCTAGCTAAGCCAATGTAACTTACCATCTAGCTAAGCCAATGTAACCTACCATCTAGCTAAGCCAATGTAACTTACCACCTAGCTATGCCAATGTAACTTACCATCTAGCTAAGCCAATGTAATTTACCATCTAGCTAAGCCAATGTAATTTACCATCTAGCTATGCCAATGTAACTTACCATCTAGCTAAGCCAATGTAATTTACCATCTAGCTAAGCCAATGTAATTTACCATCTAGCTAAGCCAATGTAATTTACCATCTAGCTAAGCCAATGTAATTTACCATCTAGCTAAGCCAATGTAATTTACCATCTAGCTATGCCAATGTAACTTACCACCTAGCTATGCCAATGTAACTTACCATCTAGCTAAGCCAATGTAATTTACCATCTAGCTAAGCCAATGTAATTTACCATCTAGCTAAGCCAATGTAATTTACCATCTAGCTAAGCCAATGTAATTTACCATCTAGCTAAGCCAATGTAATTTACCATCTAGCTATGCCAATGTAACTTACCACCTAGCTATGCCAATGTAACTTACCATCTAGCTAAGCCAATGTAATTTACCATCTAGCTATGCCAATGTAACTTACCACCTAGCTATGCCAATGTAACTTACCATCTAGCTAAGCCAATGTAACTTACCATCTAGCTAAGCCAATGTAATTTACCATCTAGCTATGCCAATGTAATTTACCATCTAGCTATGCCAATGTAACTTACCATCTAGCTAAGCCAATGTAATTTACCATCTAGCTATGCCAATGTAACTTACCATCTAGCTAAGCCAATGTAATTTACCATCTAGCTATGCCAATGTAACTTACCACCTAGCTATGCCAATGTAACTTACCATCTAGCTAAGCCAATGTAACTTACCATCTAGCTAAGCCAATGTAATTTACCATCTAGCTATGCCAATGTAACTTACCATCTAGCTAAGCCAATGTAATTTACCATCTAGCTATGCCAATGTAACTTACCACCTAGCTATGCCAATGTAACTTACCATCTAGCTATGCCAATGTAACTTACCATCTAGCTAAGCCAATGTAACTTACCATCTAGCTAAGCCAATGTAACTTACCATCTAGCTAAGCCAATGTAACTTACCATCTAGCTAACCCAATGTAACTTACCATCTAGCTAAGCCAATGTAACTTACCATCTAGCTAAGCCAATGTAACTTACCATCTAGCTAAGCCAATGTAACTTACCATCTAGCTAACCCAATGTACCTTACCATCTAGCTAAGCCAATGTAATTTACCATCTAGCTAAGCCAATGTAACTTACCATCTAGCTAAGCCAATGTAACTTACCATCTAGCTAAGCCAATGTAACTTACCATCTAGCTAAGCCAATGTAACTTACCATCTAGCTAAGCCAATGTAACTTACCATCTAGCTAACCCAATGTAACTTACCATCTAGCTAACCCAATGTAACTTACCATCTAGCTAAGCCAATGTAACTTACCATCTAGCTAAGCCAATGTAACTTACCATCTAGCTATGCCAATGTAACTTACCATCTAGCTAAGCCAATGTAATTTATCATCTAGCTAAGCCAATGTAATTTACCATCTAGCTAAGCCAATGTAATTTACCATCTAGCTATGCCAATGTAACTTACCATCTAGCTAAGCCAATGTAACTTACCATCTAGCTATGCCAATGTAATTTACAATCTAGCTAAGCCAATGTAACTTACCATCTAGCTAAGCCAATGTAACTTACCATCTAGCTATGCAGTCTTCAATTGAATTGGTCAGTCCATGACCCAAATGTAGAGATCCCGTGACATTGGGAGGGGGGATGACCATGATGAACTTATCTTCATACTTTAGACTCTTGACATCTCGGCCCTGTTCAATGTTTAAGCAAGAGTTAATGCAACATGACTCTACTTAGACTCTTGACATCTCTGCCCTGATCAATGTTTGAGCAAGAGTTAAAGCAACATGACTCTACTTAGACTCTTGACATCTCTGCCCTGTTCAATATTTAAGCAAGAGTTAATGCAACATGACTCTACTTAGACTCTTGACATCTCTGCCCTGTTCAATATTTAAGCAAGAGTTAATGCAACATGACTCTACTTAGACTCTTGACATCTATGCCCTGTTCAATATTTAAGCAAGAGTTAATGCAACATGACTCTACTTAGACTCTTGACATCTCTGCCCTGTTCAATATTTAAGCAAGAGTTAATGCAACATCTTAGACTCTTGACATCTCTGCCCTGTTCAATGTTTAAGCAAGAGTTAATGCAACATGACTCTACTTAGACTCTTGACATCTCTGCCCTGTTCAATATTTAAGCAAGAGTTAATGCAACATGACTCTACTTAAGATTCTTGACATCTCTGCCCTGTTCAATGTTTGAGCAAGAGTTAATGCAACATGACTCTACTTAAGATTCTTGACATCTCTGCCCTGTTCAATATTTAAGCAAGAGTTAATGCAACATCTTAGACTCTTGACATCTCTGCCCTGATCAATGTTTAAGCAAGAGTTAATGCAACATGACTCTACTTAGACTCTTGACATCTCTGCCCTGTTCAATGTTTGAGCAAGAGTTAAAGCAACATGACTCTACTTAGACTCTTGACATCTCTGCCCCGTTCAATATTTGAGCAAGAGTTAAAGCAACATGACTCTACTTAGACTCTTGACATCTCTGCCCCGTTCAATGTTTGAGCAAGAGTTAAAGCAACATGACTCTACTTAGACTCTTGACATCTCTGCCCTGTTCAATGTTTGAGCAAGAGTTAATGCAACATGACTCTACTTAAGATTCTTGACATCTCTGCCCTGTTCAATGTTTGAGCAAGAGTTAATGCAACATGACTCCCCAAGTAACACACTAGCAGATTTTACAACAACAAAAAAAACCCAACAACATGTTACACTATATGTGTCACGTAAAATCAGGTATGGGGTTGCTTATGCTTTTATAATGAAATATTCAAGTTCATAACAAAATTCATGATTAAGAACAAGTCATAAAATTTTATAGTGGTAACCAAGAAGTTGATGGTAGTTCATTTTTAAGATAACACCTGCCAAATCATTGCTAACAGCAGTTCATTCAATGAAATCAGGACTCATTTCATTGATAACCCCAGCCAATTTACTGATACTGTCAGTTCACAGCAGAGCCTTCATTGATATAACCAGCCATTTCACTGATATTGTCAGTTCACAGCAGAGCCTTCATTGATATAACCAGCCATTTCACTGATATTGTCAGTTCACAGCAGAGCCTTCATTGATATAACCAGCCATTTCACTGATATTGTCAGTTCACAGCAGAGCCTACATTGATATAACCAGCTATTTCACTGATACTGTCAGTTCACAGCAGAGCCTACATTGATATAACCAGCCATTTCACTGATACTGTCAGTTCACAGCAGAGTTTTCATTGATGAAAGTGACTTTCTGAAAAGCCTAATGCCTACTAGATCAGTGATTCTCAAATTTTTTTAGACTGCACCCCCCCCCCCTCCCATTGGTGCTATATATAAACTGATCATGAGCGCCCCCCTGTCCTGCCCTATTTTTAGCATTATCAGAATAGTTTGCAAGATCCTCAAATGAAGATATTACAAATGCACAATCTAATGTAAAAGTGTAATGTATTATATTATGGCATTTAATCAAAATACAATATAAGATTTTACTTTTTTTTTTAAATTTGAGACTTAACTGATCAATTTGATCTAGTGATACCTCGTATCTTTTTTTTGGATACCTTACACCTTCACCTGGCAATTATTTTTAAGTGACGCGTGGGCTCATTAAATGCATAGTTTGTAAATGTCTATAGTTACACCTTAAAGCAGAAACTCAATTCATCAGGTCCGTATTGTATGTTATCTTTTTTCCTTGGAACAATTTTGGATGGCAACACTAAACTACTTTCCAACAAATGCAATGCTAGAATGCAATAATGAACACCTTAACCACCTTCCTTTGTAAAGGATTGCAACCTAAATTTCCATCTGAAGTCCTAATCCTTGAATGCTATTTCTCAAACCTTGCTCAATATTCTTTGAGCTGAGATAGTCCCTCCTAAACTTTAACGACCATGTCAATCATGAAATGGGTTCATCACTGAATATGTGATTTCTATCAATAGTAGTTCTTACATTCCTGTACTTTAACTATTAGTAGCAAATAAATATGTTTGGGAAAATACTGGTATATCACCTTTCCCTCATAGTTCAAACAGGCTTTGAAATTAGTATAACATGAGATGTCTAATATAACTTTGAAATTAGTACAACATGAGACAACTAATGTAGCACTTGAAAAGAATTTATTTTGATACCAATTAAAACAATTGTTTGCATTAAGAAAATAATTCGAATAAATGAGCAATGTGTAGTGAGATGTATTTGAGTTCAACACCAAGTGAAGCCTTTAAGTTTTCAAAAATCTCCACAACATTGTCAAATTACTTTAAAAGTTAATTATTTTCTGCCTATGGCAACGTACTTAAATATGGACCTGCTAATGCTGAAAATATTTGATCCTCAAGAGTAGCCCTTCAATTGAGAATGAGGGTTAAAATTAAACTCCCTGCAGAGAATGGCAATGTTTAATAAAGTGATCACTGAGTTTTTACCAATCAAATGTTTGCAATGAATGTCATTTAACATGTTTCTTCTCACTTATAAGCAACAAACCATGGTTGTAACCTGTCATTGACGGTGATCCATCCATTGCAATGAATGTCATTTAACATGTTTCTTCTCACTTATAAGCAACAAACCATGGTTGTAACCTGTCATTGACGGTGATCCATCCATTGCAATGAATGTCATTTAACATGTTTCTTCTCACTTATAAGCAACAAACCATGGTTGTAACCTGTCATTGACGGTGATCCATCCATTGCAATGAATGTCATTTAACATGTTTCTTCTCACTTATAAGCAACAAACCATGGTTGTAACCTGTCATTGACGGTGATCCATCCATTGCAATGAATGTCATTTAACATGTTTGTTCTCACGTATAAGCAACAAACCATGGTTGTAACCTGTCACTGACGGTGATCCATCCATTGCACTGAATGTCATTTAACATGTGTGTTCTCACTTATAAGCAACAAACCATGGTTGTAACCTGTCACTGACGGTGATCCATCCATTGCAACAGAATGTTACCATGTGTAATTTTGAGGTCGAAGAACTGTACCACAACAACCAAATTTATTGACAACCCCCTCATAATATGTTTCTAGCTGTCTTGCCAATCTGGTAAGTTGGCTCAACCAGTTGTAAACCAAACTCTGACTACAACTAATTAGCACAGACTAGTTTATACTATTAAGTGTTGTTAGCTCACAGCGTATAGCTATGTATATATGTTTCCAGGCTGCATGTAATTCAAAGAAGTTTTCTCTCTCCCTGTTGTGTTTAAATCTTTAAAAATTATCTCAGTTTGTTTATCATTGTCTATAATTTTATGCCCACAATCAAAAGTATATCTTTATTTAAATCTTTAAAAATTATCTGTTTGTTTATCATTGTCTATAATTTTATGCCCACAATCAAAAGTATATCTTTATTTAAATCTTTAAAAATTATCTCAGTTTGTTTATCATTGTCTATAATTTTATACCCACAATCAAAAGTATATCTTTATTTAAATTTTTAAAAATTATCTGTTTGTTTATCATTGTCTATAATTTTATGCCCACAATCAAAAGTATATCTTTATTTAAATCTTTAAAAATTATCTCAGTTTGTTTATCATTGTCTATAATTTTATACCCACAATCAAAAGTATATCTTTATTTAAATCTTTAAAAATTATCTGTTTGTTTATCATTGTCTATAATTTTATGCCCACAATCAAAAGTATATCTTTATTTAAATCTTTAAAAATTATCTCAGTTTGTTTATCATTGTCTATAATTCTATGCCCACAATCAAAAGTATATCTTTATTTACATCTTTAAAAATTATCTCAGTTTGTTTATCATTGTCTATAATTTTATGCCCACAATCAAAAGTATATCTTTATTTAAATCTTTAAAAATTACTTGAACGCCTTTGGGAGTCCCACCCCACATAAAAAAATCTCCAAAGCCTTTCATCACCCCCTCCCCAGGGGGGGGAGGGGGGAGCTCTTTGAGAACCGCTGTACTAGATTAAGAGACTCTTAGATATTTGTACTTACCCCATACTCAGGCTTGAAAAAACCTTCCTGGACCCACCAATCATACCAGGCAGCTTCAACATATCTAGGACTGTAAGCATCAGGCATGGGGCATTTCGTATCTTAAATAAACAGTTTTATTATTGTTTATATGTTTTGTTAGTGTGTTGAGTGACATTGCTAAGAAGAATCTTCATATCACTCTATAATGAGTGTCAAACATTTATGATTTGAACATTCTTCCTCATTTTTTGTGTGCCCTTAAAACTGAACTCAAATCCATTCTACAGGATCAGTTAAGTCATACGTCAAAGTAAACAGATGATACCTTTTTTCTGACCCTTTTCTGTTGGTATATCATAAGTGACGACTTGCTTCTCATCTGTACCTTTCTTCTTACTTTTGGCTTTGCTCTGAAAAAGCCACAAAGTTCATTTTATCATTTACTTTATAAAATTATAATTTTAAATTAAGCGTGAGAAGAATGCCTGGCCTAAAATTACTAATCTTTTAATAACATGTAGAGATCTTAATACATTTAGGGGGATTTTGTGGTAAACAGGTTTTATTTTATACTATCTGTTTTATTGGCTTTCATGTCGGTACACTAATATTTTCTTAACAGGCCCTATAAAGCCTTCATCCATAATAAAAGCAACACTGACCCAGTTATAAGAACCCACCAACACATGGAGCAGGTCACAGATTCTGTGGCCTTTTCTAGTCATGCATTATCAAAATATTTTCAATACAAGTATTTTCATAACAGATTGTTAAAGCCAGCAAACTTTTTGGTAATGCACATCAAATAAGGAACATTAACATTTTAAAATTATTTTTGTTTTAAATAATTACTAACTTTAATATTTCAGTTTTAGTGTGAATTGTAATGATATTATTATATTTAAATATCAATTGGCACATGACAGGACACCAAAATGTCGCTATGGTGGCTGCAGCTATACTGTGAATCCATAGTGATACTAGCTAGTTGAGTAGTACTAAGGGTGAAGAGTGTAGACCTAATTAGTAGCCTAGTCATACTATGCCTGTAGGCATGGGGAAGGGTCTTTTTTTTAAATTTTGTTTGAACCTTGTAAGTTGAATTTTAATAAAAACAAATGGAAAAGTTCATTTTTATATATAAATATTTCATATTAACTGTATAGACTGAAGCGATCATTAGATTTAGTTTAAGAAGACATCAAAGTTGTTAACTTATTATCATACACATCGTTTCCCCAAAGTGAAGTCACTGTGCTTAGGGTGAGATACCTCTTGGCAAAACCCATGCCGGTAACTACAACTTTATCTGTATAGAGTCTGTATAAGGGGCCATACATAAATGATGTCATGCGTCTAGAGGGGGGGGTCACATTTTTGTGACGATGTGTGACGAAGTGGAGGCTTAAGCAATGTGACGTCACATGAAAAGCCGAATATTATAGTAAAGAATTGCACTTAATAAACCTAAATTATAGACATTTTTAACATTATTCTTTTATACAACAATTATAATTATTTTATTTTTAAACAACGATCACTCAGAGAATCAGTAAAGGTATGCAAAGTCCGAGAAATGTGCTTGATCAAGTTACAGGACACCACGGAGGAGGAGAAAATGAGTGTAGTGACTTTGACAGTTGTGAGAATTTATGTCATGTGGAGACTGGAGTCATAGAATTAGGGCTACTATTAAAAGTGGGATGGAACGGGAAAAAAATGGGTGATGGGGTGGGGATTTTTAGTAAATGCTCTAGGGCAGGGATTCTTAACAGTTTTAAAAATTCCACCCAAAGGTATAAATTATATTGTAATAAAATTTAAAATATGAAAATAATTTAGTTATCATAGTTTTATTTCTTTAATTAACTTTTTTTAAAAAAGGAAAAATATTACCAATACAGTGGTATCTCGACATACTAGTGCCCTGACATACGAGATTTTTTAGATATGAGCCATTACGAGAAATATTTTAGATACGAGGAACTGGATCCGCGGGTCGGCTGGCTGCAGTGATGAAAATTAAGCGAAAGTAACAAAAAAATTTACAGTGGCATTTAATTTCAATTAAGTTCAGTGAAGTTTGGTTATGTTCCATTAAGTTTATAGATAAAGTGTAGCATTAAGAGTGTAACAAGAAAGTGAATTAAAGTGACCGAAAGAGTTTAGCATTAACAGTGAAGCCAGTAAGTGAATTTCCTTTGCCTATCTCCTCCACCCTACACCTCCGCCAGCATCTTCCGTAAGCTAAAGTCGGCTGATTTCCAAGGTAAATACACTTTATAAAACCAGTTTATTTCTTTACATTCTCTTTTATTATGTTTAGATACAATATTTGTCATCTATAAATACATTTTTCTTATTAAAAAACACATAACAAAAACAACTGAGGTGGCATTTTGGGGGCTGGAACGGATTTGTTTCAGACTGTTATCAATATGGAGAAACTAATCTCTTATTTAAGTGTATGGCTCGTTCTAAAACAGTACATACCAAATGATAAATAAAATAACAAAGAATACGATATTCAAAGCAGGGCTAATTACAATTAATAAGTTTTAATGTGTTAATTATAATAAATTAAAAAATCAAAAGAAAATATATTAAACTATTGACTTACAGTATATTTGTTTGGCTGGTACCGGTATGATGTTAATAAAAATACAATGTGCAAAAGTGGTACAATGGTGAAAAGAAATCTACACATATACAGTAAACACAAGCGCTGTCTCGTAGTGAAAATACACACGATAGAATCTTGTGATAAATGATCTGCCTCTACGTCATTTGTATTTATAGTCTATTCTACTCATCTTTCGAGAACCGCCTGGAGCATTGTTTTGCTTTCCAGTTTTATCCAGATTCTTCTATAAAATTCTGAATGAAACTGACAATACTTAACCTTGTTGTAAACAATGTTAAAGGGAGACTATTAGTTTGCTACCCACATCCTAATACTAGCGCAGTACAGCCTAATTGGGTCAAACACAGTTCACAGCACATGGAAAGAATGAAGCAAAAAGGTCGCCTACATAACAGATTAATGGCATTTCTATTAATTTCAATGGGGAAAATTGCTTTGAGATTCGAGCAAATTGACTTACGAACAAAGTTACGGAACAAATTAAATTTGTATCTCAAGGTACCACTGTATAAATAATTTGTAAAAATATTCACCAGGAAAACAAAACATTTACTGCTATTAATCAAAATGCATAAAAATCTTGTTTTAAAAAGCAGCAGCAAAACTAGCAATGGCAGCAAATACAATTTGCTGGAGTTCCGCACCTCAGGGCAGGGGAGGTGCTTTTACCCCTGGTTAAGAATAACTGTTCTAGTGAAATGTTTATGACACAGGTGCAATAATCTGATATCCATGAGAGATGAATTTCTTAAACTTAAGGGTTTATAAAGGACAGTACTTTTTGTGATGATTTGTGGCAATTTGGAAAGGGGGGGAGGGGTGTAAATAATCTGCAAAATTTGTATGACATCGATGATGGTCAGTTATGGATGGCCTCTAACTTAGTAACTATTCAAATCCTTGGCTAATTAAGATAGATCGTACCTCATTTCATTAGGTTAGGTTTAGATTTAGGGTTCAGGTTAGGTTTAGGGTTCAGGTTAGGTTTAGGGATACATTTAGGAAATTTTTTCATTATTTTTTAAAGTTTTATTCTTAATTTTACGGGTCACAGCAATCAAGTTGGCGGCCATGGTAAAAAAAAACGCGGTACGATCTATTCGAATTTACCAAATCCTTGAATAAAAAGACAGTAATAATTAAACTGAGCCTGAGCCAGCGTCTGAATTTTAACGGCCAAAAAGGGGAATACAGTGGCCTGGATTGTACAAAATTACGGTAAATGTGTAGCTGTAGGGCCACTCTTTTTTAACATTGCCGCCATCTTGGTTGCCCCGACCCGCGCACTTTTACGTGTTCACGGGTCGGGACAACCAAGATGGCGGCCGAGGAAAAATAAAATAACTCATGTTTTTGATATAATGACGAACAAAACGTTTTTAAAAATGAAAAAATGATCTAAATCTATCCCTCACCCTAACCTGAACCCTAAATTCCTCCCTAACCCGGTTTTGACCCTCTCCCTAACAGGGTTTTGACCCTCTCCCTAACAGGGTTTTGACCCTCTCCCTAAAAGGGTTTTGACCCTCTCCCTAACAGGGTTTTGACCCTCTCCCTAACAGGGTTTTGACCCTCTCCCTAACCAGGGTTTTGACCCTCTCCCTAAAAGGGTTTTGACCCTCTCCCTAACAGGGTTTTGACCCTCTCCCTAACAGGATTTTGACCCTCTCCCTAACAGGGTTTTGACCCTCTCCCTAACCAGGGTTTTGACCCTATCGGAACCAGCGTTTTGACACTCTCCTTAGCCTAACGTGGCGCTGGGTTTTGACCCTGAAAAGTAGGAAAATTTAAAAAAAAACAAAGAAAAGTGGCCAAAATTAATTATAAAATAAAGAAGTAATGAAAACACAACTTACATTTTCATGGAATACACTTTTACACACTTTATTTCAGGTTCCAACAAAAAGAATATCCAAAAATTAATGAAACACACCGTGGTCAACCTCTAAGATTATCTTAAAAAATGGCGCCGCTTGGCGGCGCTTTTTAACATATTTAATAGGCCAACCAATGAAATTTTTAAAATTATAATTAATCAACCAATAAAAATTTGCGGTTATTGCATGCTACTGGTCCCTCTGTCGCTCACCCTAACCAGAACCCTAAATCTATCATAAACAAAGGGAAGTGACTCCCAATAAGGGGACCACAACAGCACATTAGCCAAATTTGCCACCGTCATATGAATGAAAATGTAACTCTATTTTAAAAAATATTTAAAAAATAAGGGGAGTGAATCCATGCAAATGACGCCATGGCCATACAGCTACACATTAGCCAAAATTACTTTATGTTTAATACTTTTACAAAATTTTCATACCTCTGTGCCCTCTGTACTAGTCTTAGTTTGCTGTTTTTCTTGTTTTGCTTTGAACTTTTCGAGTTTCGCTAATCGAGCAGCTTCTTTCTTGAGCTCTTTTTCACTCTTTGGCTTTCCTGAATCACCAGTTGCGTTTTGTCCCAGATCCGACATAATTTTAACAAAGGTATTTTTAAATTGATTAAAAAGGAAATTAAACAATACTACTAAGACGATAACGTCTTAAAATTACCAGTGGTTTCTCTTATATAGTTATATTTATAGGAAATGTGGTCACTGTTTGAGTTAAACACCAGGTTGTAAACAGGTTGCATCACATCGTTTATCGTCTGCAGTCTTTCAATCAAAAAAGTTAACGAATATTTTACGGCACATTTCAACCTTGTTAATTAAATAAAAAAATGTTTAAGTTACTAGACAAAAATGAAACACGATTAAATATTTAAAATATTAATTTTAGAAAATATTTGTAACATATATTTTTTTAAAAGGCATGTTTACAAACGTGTTTAATTGTGAAAAGGTATCGGCATAGGGTGACAAAAGTACGAAATATCGATACGGTACACTTAAATAGTTCAGATCATACTTTTTTAATATGTATGTAGTTGCTAGCGGTTGGAAAAGATTAAAAGCTATTAATAGTTACTGGTGGTTACAATTAATTTCGTCACATTTGCGGACAAAATTATTTTTCTAATCACTAATCAGAATTATTTAACAGCTATTTTAACAACTAGTTACCTCGCTCGAAGTTGCATATATAATAAATACTTGGCTTCAATAGGCATAGTCACTACTGATACTACAACACTAACACTTAATTATTAAGTTAATAAAACAATGAATTAATTGTGTTGAACTACGGTAACTACGTCACGACGACTATACAACACAAGAAGTTATAAGACTATAACTATAGTAGACTTCATCGTCCTTTGGCATGCAAATCAGTGCAGAAAAGACAAAAATGATGACAATCAAATAGCACCACTGGCATCACCACTGAAATTAAGGTCGGTGAGGAAAGATTAGAGACAGTTGGCAGCTTCAAGTCTCTCGGAGCAATAGTTTCGGAAGAAGGCTTCAAGCCCGAATTGATGGCCAGGATTGTGCAGACCACAACAGCACTAAAGAGGCTCAATAAAATATGGAACGACAAAAATATAGCTCCCAGCATCAAAATCAGGCTGATGCGCTCATTAATCCTCTCCATTTTCTTATATGCCTGTGAGTCCTGTACATTAACAGCAGAACTTGAAAAGAAAATAAAGGCGATGGAGATGAGATGTTTCAGAGGCATTCTTGGCATCTGCTATAGAGACCATATATCACCAATGAACAAGTAAAAGAAAGGATTCGTCAAGCAACTGGGCAGTACGATGACCTCCTGTCGTCTGTAAAAAAGCGCAAACTTGAGTGGTATGGCCACGTGACCAGAAAACAAGGGCTCGCCAAAGAGATCTTGCAGGGCGCAACTAGAGGAGGAAGAAGAAGAGGAAGACAGAGAAAAAGATGGGAAGATAACATCAAAGAATGGGCGGGATTACAACTAGGCGATGCTATGCATAGGGCAGGAGACCGAGAGGAATGGAGAAGAATAGTTTTAATGTCACCTGTGGCGTCCCAACGGGACATGATGATGAACTATAGTAGTCTAGGTCCCTCCAAAAATTTACAATTACGTTAACAATCATTTTTTTTTTCATCATCCAACACTGGCTATGGGCTGGGCACTTGCTGACTAAGTAAACTATAGTTACTAGTATATGATATAAAAACATTTTTAAAAACACAGCCTAAGGCTAGATGATTAGAATTATTAGAAAAGACGGCATTGCACAACAGAAATAACAGGTATAAATAGCAAATATAAATAATTGAAGCATACCAAGAAAAAAGTCCAGTTTTTTAAATGTTTGTTCTTGCTGCCGGGCTTTTGCTTTGCTTGCAATTTGTTGATTGAGATATTATAATATAATTTATATAGTCTTAGTAAAGATTGGTTCAGCCGAAACCTCCATGTTATTTTGTTATTCAAGCTTCCATATTCTTGTTCTGAATATTTGGTTGACCAATAGGGCAAAAACTAGTCTCATGCTAAATAGATATTCTAATGTAAGAGTAAGAGCTAAAATTGCAGTCACGACGGCATTTCCAGGGGACGGTAGATGTTCTTCCATAGGCAATAATTTTATGTAGATACATTTTATGATTCATGGGTGGCTAATTCCAACCCACAACCACTAATTAACATACTGTATATTAAAGCAACTGTGTAAACAAGTCAAAAGAAATATTGAAAGAAAAAAGCAGCTGTCATTCAAAACACTTTTCCACAATCCATACTAATACTAATAGCATCTACAGAAACAATAAATAAACTCACAAGAACGTCTAAACATACAAGTTACCAGAAAGTCAAGAAACAAACAAAAATAATCAAATCACAAAAAGGACATAATGAAGTTGTTTTAATTATTTATTGTTTATTGTTTGTCCTTATCAAGATAAATTTGGGCAGGGGAAATACATTGAATATAATGGACAAATTTACAGTCAGAAATTGTAGAAGTAAAATGTTCACATTTAAGATAAATATCTGTCAGAAGCAACATTAGAAGATACATATCTGTCACAGGCTCTCATATGCAGAAGTCAATTTTTATTTGAAGCAAACCTTACTTTGATTTGAATCCAATCATATTTTTACTTAAAAGTTATATAGAATAATCTAGTCAGTGGGGGGATATATTGAGGTTTCACTTCACCCTTTCAGAGAACAAAATGTTTATCTGTGCTAATACATCCATTATTGCTAACAAATTCTTTTATAAAATTGAATGTGTAGAGAACATTGGGAATCAGACAAATTATCTTGGGTTCATACCCTGTGTTTATGAGAAGCTACAAGATAAGAAATTTATACAAATACAACAATAGATGATAACAAAAGTATGAATTTTGCACCCTAGAGCAGATGAAATCAGAAAGGTTTTACTAACTTAACTATCTAACCTAAATATGTTACTCTATGTGCTCTATAAACAATAATCAATAGTCTAAAATTGACCATTGTTCAGAGTGTGCTTTTTTCTTAGGTACCAGTATATACTCCCTATTTAACACACATAATAAATACCAGTAGAACTGTACAGGTATATATATATATCATAGTTATCTTAACATTTCTTATCTTATCATTAATACTAGTTTTCTCTTGTTTGGTCCAGAGATTAAAATTAATGCTACATATGAATTGCACAGGATAAGTATCAGAAAAGGATAAATAAATCTCACTTAAACATAAATCTCATTGAATGAAATATTTAATCAATTTTCTGCAAGCGTACAAATATTTGTTCTTTAAAAAAATTTGTTCTTAAAAAAGAAAATTTCAATAACTCATAAAGGCATAAACTAGAATCAATAGTTCATACTCACACATCTTGGTCAATTTTGTATTGTTGCCAAAGTAACACTATGAATTTTAGTAATACAGACTAGTAGTAGTAGTAGTCATACACAAATTTATGGTTAAAAAATTGTTAGCACATTGTTGACTATTCAAAATGTTGATAACCATTTCCTTTTTTCAGCAAATGAAATGATCAAATGCTGCAATATTTAAATAATGAATTTTAGTTGGCCTAATATTTAATATTCTTTGATAGACAGGTGTCAGTGCTTTATACTAGATAGAGTTAAGCCTAAGCCTGACAATTATTGTTACCTACTAAAATTCACATTTTAAACACCCCCCCCCAACCAATTGGAAGTTAATGCTTCCTTTCCCCCTTGGATGCCCTAGAATATGTATCTTCTGTATATTTTAACTTTATTTTTCATGATATTCTAAATTTGCCCTTTGGGGCACTAGACTTTGATATCAAACTACCATTTTCTTTTCTTTCTGTGATGTCCATAGTGTGTTATTATTATACTTCTGGGAAAAGGGGGGGGGGGGGGGTTCAATTAAGAAGGTGTCACCGGGGAAAGGGGGGGGTGGTATATTATATATATATATATATAATTTTTTTTAAAATTATACAAAAAACCCTGCACTGACACTGACCGATGTTAAACTTTCTGTTTGTGATAGATGTACTCTGACAGAATATTTCAATTGACTAAGCTTTAAAAAGTGTCCGAAAATAGTGTGAATAGTGCGTAATCAAACAAACTAGGACAACAAGAATACAAAATAAAATTAAAACATTGAGTGTCCAACTATCAAAAGAAAATATAAGCTGAGTGATTCAGTGGCATCCCAAGATTAGCTGGAACTTTTTTTATTCATAAGATTGCAAAGCATGCATTACCAAAGACAAATTTCAGCATTGCATCAAGTTGTTCAAGTTTCAGATTAATATTGTCATGGTCAAGGGGGTCACTCCAATTTCAGAATTTGTGGGAGATAAATGAAATAGTATTTTCAAAAACATTTATTAAACAAATATATATTTAACTGTAAATAAAAAACATTCTTAACTACCTTGCGCCAATAGAAATGTAGAAGTACTCGCTAATACTTGTAACTAATGTTTTTTTGTAGCAATAAATCTTTAAGGAGAGCACTGACAAATTCTTGTAAATTATCAATTGAGAATCTGATTATAACAAGCGAATTTGAATAGGAGTAAAAACAGTAAACGAAATTTCATCTACTTTAAATGAGATTTTTTTTTTACTTCAGTACAGGGTGCATAAAAATTTGTGACCCCCCTCCCCTTTTTTTAAACTACACCTAATTTAGCTTTGTAATTTAAAAGTATAATATACCATCTTTTAATAAGATGGACAAATGTTAAACAAGTCATTGTTCTACAGGTGTATTTATAGATCAAAGAGCCTGCAGAGATATCAAATAGGAAGCATAACCAGACAAAATGAGCCGGTATTAGTGACATTAAATCAAATACCGGTACAGCTTTAGTATAAACCAAAATGATTCAGGGTCTGCAAAGGTTGGGCTGGCAAAATATATACACAACCACCAGAGTTTTTGATACTTCATAATGAGAATCTGTCTGATTTCCAAGTGCTAAATTATATTATCAGATCTTTTTGAGGTTCAAATAATTTTTATCATACTTTTACACTAAACCCTCAGTTGAACGACAATTCTTGTTAATTGAAATTGGATACATAGCCCACCAACAATCAAACCTGGTATTGTCATTGTGAGCTTCTATATGTAATCCATCTTCTATATGTAATCCATCTTCTATATGTAATCCATCTTCTATATGTAATCCATCTTCTATATGTAATCCATCTTCTATATGTAATCCATCTTCTATATGTAATCCATCTTCTATATGTAATCCATCTTCTATATGTAATCCATACTCTTCAAATATTGAAACTGAATCAAAACAAATATATTATCGTCAATTAAACAGGGTTTTCATTGAATGTTGGTCCCACATTTAGCAGTGTGTAAAATACTGATGATTTATTTCAAAAGTTATCTAATATGTTGCAGAAAAAACTTGTGGAATTATTCATTTTGGAGGAGTCACAAATAAAAGTTCTGTTTCAAAAGACTACAGATGCTTTCAAAAGTGGAAGCGACTTCCTCAGACACTGTTACAAAAGTAAACTTAATTTCCATCACCCAGTAATTTACTGGCAGTACCTATGCAGAAGAGGACACCTGGAGCAGATCTATCAACTACACAATGACAGAGAAACTTGCATTGACAACAGTTGCACTTCTGTTTATACTTCAAGGGGATTTGAAATGACTCTCTAAACCATCTGTTTATTTGTAGGACAAGCAAAATAAGAATACGCTTATTTGAAAATTGAAAGGCGGGAGAGCATAATATTAACTTATATACAAGATATTTTATTTACAACATTAGGTTCACCAACAGCTGCTCTCAGCCCAATCTTAGTCTTTAAACACTACAACTTCATTCCTATATACACATTACATTAGTTTAATAACAAGCACCCTACCCTGTTTACTAGGACCACATGTAGACCACAATTTAATGCATGTTATATTGGAGTCAATACATTTTTAAAACTATTTGCAATCGGACCAACTAAACCAAAGCAATGCATGTACACTACGGTATACCTTCATATTTCTAGATTACAAAATTCAGTAATGATCCAACAGTGAAAAAATATTTGTTAATGTTTTTTCTTTCAGTGTGTAATAACGGAACAAAGAGCAGCTGCCTGTAAACATCACAGCTTTCAAGCAATCCATCGTCACAGAGACAGCACAGTAGCTGTCAACATGACAGCGATCAAGCTGTCCATCAGTCACATAGACACTACAGTAGTTATATATGAAACAAAATGTCTTAGTTTCAATTGCGCTCAATTTATAAATCACTTCAATTTATTTCACATAATGTTGAATTCATTAGAGGGATCAGAAAATGTCAAAATGCCGCAATTTAAAAAAAAAAGTAGAAAATTGTCTTAACCCATGATGTACAGTGAACCAACTAAATTGTTCTTAGTTCTTTGAGTAAATATGTATCTTGCGATTTTGAGACAATATTTTACAGTGCAATGAAATGTTAGTTACAAAATGACAAGGAGATAGGAATGATGGTTAGTAAAGACAAAAGTGCAATTTATAACAGATGTATTCCATGTGTTAGTTTGACTCAGTGTGTTTCAGGGGGCATGGATGGGGGGCACACACAAAATATAAAGTAAGAATCTTTTAAACCTAGCTGGCCAGTCAAAATAAACAAACATTGAGTGTGAACATGTGGCACTTAACAGCATTTATATCACCATGGTAACCAAATGACAACCTTACAATGTCACACTGCTTTCATAAACTGCCTTACACTGATGAAAAATATAGAAAAATGTTTAAGTTAAAACCTCTATCGTAATATCAAAAGCTACAAAATAAATCATTTAAAAAAAAAAAAAAAAAAAAAAAAAAGAATTTTGAACTAGTCAATTTTCATCGAGATAACATAATTTTTTTTAAAAGATGTTTTAATGCATTTTATGAAATTTATTATTATTATTAAACAAGACACATATAAATGTATATAACTATAGCTGAACAGAGAACATCTACTGATACAAGATAAAACTCATCTAGAAATATATATGTCTTTTCGAGTTAGAAATCCTAAATGCATCTTATAGTGTTAAATATAAGCCATCTAAGTCCTAGGGACTAACTAAAAATACATGTGCTCATTCAGACCATTCAAACAGTACAAGTGCATTGCTTACAAATCTCCTGTTGGATACATGACATCTTTAAGAATAACTAACTAATAACATACACTGTATCTTTCATTAACAACCATTTGAATGGAGATAGATCTTTAGTTACAAGACATTTTCTTAAATGGCATTCTGTAAAATGGTCCTAGTCATGAGCAGCAGAAAACCAGCAGCAGTGAGATCAAAGGTAAAATCCAACAGGGGACAAAAAACCCCCCAAAAATTGCCAGGAAAACTGAAATTATGCCAAAAAGTAATTAAGATTAGGGACCTGCAGGACTAAAATTAAATGCGATCAAATTTTGTGCGGAATAGTAACAATTTTGTTACAAACTGGTTAACTCTCCCTCTTCCAGTACTTAACCAGTTTTGTTACAAACTGGTTAACTCTCCCTCTTCCAGTACTTAACCAGCCTTAACACATTCAAAAAGCCATAGATTCCGGTCAATAAGGTACAGAAATATTTTGGGAAAAACCCCAGCGAAATTTATTGAACCAGAGCATGAACTTTTTGATAATGGTATGCTTTCAGATGCACAAACACACTCGGAAAGCGTGCTTGGCATAAGAATTTTTTCCAACAAAAGAAAACAAAGCTTGACCCGCAGAGAATAAAGTTTGAGCCCGACCAGCATTCTACTTTGTTACAAATCTTCCACAAAACCTTTTGCTCAAATGGTATAAAAATATTTAGTTTAGCCTTGCTACAATATACAAGAATGAATAATTTTAGAAAAATTTGTACCAGGAAATTTACACCTATGAACTTTTCACACCCATGGCTGTGCGTATTTGCTCATATACAACGTAGCTTATACTGACTGCCGGGGCAACTTTGAGGAAGTTGGGAGCGATGCCCCTGTAAAGACCCCTAGGACCGTCATGTTTAAGGATGTACTTTATCTGTCCAGTCATGGTGTCCTTCTTGACAGATCCAGATTGAGCTGCAGATACAATTTATAGAAAATTTAATTTGATTGTGTAAAGCTATTGGAAGAAGATACATTAACGGGAACAAAGCTACAGTTCTCAAAATTTGGAAGATTTATTGACTTAAAAGTTAAATGCATTGCACTTGAATAATCAGTGCATAATTACATAACAACTTTTTACATAATGTATTTTCAAGCATGGATAAAAAAACAACTTAATATAATTTAAAATTCATTTGTAATGAGACATTGTTACTTAAGGTGTAAGGAGTGGTATGTAAGTTATTATTTCCTGGACAATCTGAAAAAATCTCAAAATTATTTTTAAAAAAATAATTAAAACCATGGCTTTGAAAACAATCTTTTTTAAAAATTCAAATGCTCTACCTTGTGCTTGCAATCTTGTCCTTACTAAAGCAAGTGGGTAGCTGGCCAGTTGACCACAAGTGCTACTGACCGTCCCACATACAAGTAAAGCCATTATACCTGGATCTTGGCCTTTATTTTTTGACATGTACAACTTCTTCAAGGTCTGTTAAATGAAATAGCAAAATACAATTTAATATTCTCCAGACTTTTTTTCACCCATAATGGGTTGGGCTAGATTATTTATTACTAGATGGGTCAGGCTTTTGTAATAGCAGAGTATTGGTGGGCTAGTTAAATTACCACTAGATTCAATAACATAGATTTTTAAACTTGATACACAATAATAAACTAAAACAATGAAGTATGGAGGCTACTGATACACTGTAATATTAACAATGGCTCAGGGCAGCCATTAAGTTTCTGTAACTAAGAATGGTGGGGGATGATATCAAATAAAATTTTAAAAATTTTCAATTAGTTAACTCAGAAATTGAATGTCTCAAAAAATGAGACTTGTTAGTGACCAAGGGTAATCAAAGGAAGCACAAGACTGAACCATTCACCTACTAAGATGTCAACATGAAAGAGAATGCAAGTAATGTTCTTGGTTTAGAAAACACTAATTGACTATCATTGTAATCATTGGCTGAAAGAAAAGGACAGCTAGACAGAAAGCTGTATCATACTTAACCCATTCAATACTGGGAGCTCAGAAATTGTATCACGGGAAAATCCAGTCAAAGGGGAACAACTCCACCCATACCGTAAAAAGGTTTTATAAAAAAATTAAATCAAATCTTTTGAACAGTATAATTATACGAAATAAATGATCTGCATTGATAAATTGTTAGTGTATGTGTGATGCAACATTATTTCCTAATGCTTTCGCTGTGTAAACTCCTAAAAGTCAACTTTCGATGAAGTACTTCACTAATAATCATAACACTAAAATAAAAAATATGCTTTTAAAATAATGAATACCGTAATCATCCTAAGAATAAAAATATTTATAAAAGACAGTAATCTCCCTTGGTCTGAACACTTGCAAGGTTTTCCTTTAAATGACCAGATTTCTGCTTCTTATTAGCAGTGTGTAAACAAAAGTTTAAGTGGCTGGAATTGGCCATAACGGGGTAGAATAGATTAATGTACTAAAAGTTAACAGGTAATTCTTTGAAATTGCTCTTTTATTAAAGCCAAGACCAAGACATTTGTTATATTTATGTATTGAAAAAAAGCTAAGATTATGATTTATTATATTTATATATTTTAAAAAATCTATGACAATGATTTGTTATATTTATAGATTTTTAAAAAGCTAAGACTATGTGTGGTTATATTTATTTATATATATAACAAAACATTGCATCTGATAAAAAATTATGGTCACCAAATTTAAAACTAAAAATACTATGACAGTCTAGCATGAACAAAGGGTAAAACAATGTCTGAAACAACAATAATTTCTGGGTATCGGAAAGTTTTATAAATTGAGGTCTTCAATACAGTAAAAGAAAGTTATTAGCCGTGTAGATTTGACATAGATGATGAAAGAGGTGTAAAATCTACAGCACCAAACTTTCTGTTGTTTTAAACATAGTAGAAAGAAATTATTTGAAATATGAATTTCATATGTACCTCATAAATAGCAAGATCTATGCCAGCATAGGGGATAATTCCAAGCAAATTGGGGACGTAACCCCGGTAAAAGCTGCCAAAACCTTCATGTTTGACAACTTTCCTTGCGCAGTCAAATATCCCACTATATTGGCCTGTTTTACGAAGGGCTAACCTTGTTTTCAGCACCTGAAATTGAAAACAATTATTAGCTTACAAAAAATGTGTCATCAAGACAATAACAAGGGTTATGCAGGGGCATTTGTCATCAAGACAATAACAATGGTTATGCAAGGGCATTTGTCATCAAGACAATAACAATTTTTACGCAAGGGCATTCAAGACTAACAAATTTTACGCAAGGGCATGTCTCATCAGGGCTGAAGCTATTGAAGTCCCCAGATATCAATCAGGGGTTAAAATGACTTCATATTTTATCCAAATTCTGAATTAACAATTTTAAAATGTCAGGATGATTTTGTCATACCCATGTTCCAGTTCTGACAAACAGGTTGAAAGGATTGTGTTATAGTATATATTGCTTTTTGGTCACAAGTGACTGGTGGATTATAACTTTTTTTGGGGTCACTTTTTATATGCCAACATTATTTTTAATGTGCAACTATATTTGCATGGATCAATTTGTTACAAATATCATTTCAAGTATAAACTTAGATTTTTAATGTTTAAAATGTAGTCTGTGTTTCGGTTTTGTTCACTGCACGATTTTGCCAATCCTGTCAAACTTCACCGAAGGCCGGTAACAAAAAAAGATTTTAAAAAAGGGCTGAAAATTTATCTTCCAACTGTGTTTATCTCAAGTCAAGAAGTGATGCTAGCCAGATAAAAACAAGGAAAAGACAGGACTGCTGATGGTGTTGTGCATTATGGTCTGATCAAAAGTTTGGTATCAATTGTAAGATATTTTTTCTTTTGTTACAATGGGTAAAACACACTCAGAGAGGCCTTTATAAAAATTGAAATAAAGTATTTAAGCTTATTTATATAAATTTTTAGTTCCAGTTATTTTCTTTTATTTTGCCATTGGTATAGTTTTTACAAATTTCCTTGGATATGCTAAGAAGAGGCAATGACTTTTCTGTCTACGATTTATTATGGATTTAAAAAGCTATTAACTTCGAATCTTAATTTTCAACTGAACAATGCATTTAGTTTTGTTCAGTTTTTATTAAATTATAAAATCTATGCCTAAATATAATGCTTATATTTTATTATCATTTCACAATAATCATTGCAATTCAATTCCTCCCTAAAGACCTGAGCTACCTACTGAAACCTTTATCCCTTTTCAACTTTAATTTACATCAACATGGCTGGAGATGCTTTGCAAATGTACACAACAATTGCAGTTGCAATAACCAAACTTGATTTTAAAACTGGACAATCCAGTTGATGAACAAAATTTCTAACACTCATTAAACTTCTCGCCCACAAGCCCTAATTGTGTGACCTGTCCCTGGATGAAAGGAGCTTATTCACTGGAATATGGAATTCATTAATTGTTTAATTTAGGCCAATATACAGACCTCTACAGTATAAGTTGCTCAGAGAAAAACTGAGTAAACTGTTGAGAGGCATATACAGTTCAATTTTATCATTGAATAAATGTAACACAACACAGAAATGGAACAACGTAATTGTAAATGAATTATTGGTTCTTGCAGATTCTATGTCTAAAATAAAAGGCATAAATGGATGTGTTATTATTGTAGGTTAATCTGAATTAAACTACTATGCCTAGTTGATTGGATGGTGATATATTTAAAAGATAGCTTTGGAATAAATACCAATAATGGGGACAGCAATGTGGTTAGTAGAAGAAAACAACAGTGGCCTAGAGCCTTATTATTTCCCTTTAATTAATTATCTAGTGTTAGGCTAAAGGGCGTATTTCTTTAATCTGAAGAAAACAAAATGCATGTACTGAATAATTAAAAAGATCTGATAGCTTTAGTCTTTTCAATTCAGTAAAATTAATCAGGTGATGTTAACTTTTTTGATAATCCACATATTTTGGTTGCAGCAATATGAATGATTTTAACTCAGCATGCTGTTAAAGATGCATGCAATGGTTAAAATACAGAAATAAATTGCAAATTTTCATTAGGTTTATAAAGAGAGAGAAAATACAAGACTTAATGTGTTCCCTTTGTGAAATATGAGTTTTATGTAAAAAGAAATTGCCATATTTCATAATCGATATTTGTTTATTTGTACCCACCCAGTGTTATATATATTTTTTTTAAACAGGTCAAATTTATTTAAATCCACTTACATCATGTGCTAATAATAAAAGTATTTCTCTCATGAAACACCATGTTTTCTTAAAATAAAAATCTAATTTTTTTTATGAATGCATTTTTAAAAGTGACATTGTTAATACAAAGGTTGGTAAAATTGTTTGAAAATGTTTTGTGTTGTAAAAATGGACACCATTTATGGATTTAATAAAGCTTTTAACTTAAGTCTCACAAAAAAAAAAAATATTCACATAGTAGCACAAATTTATTCCCTTGCCCCAGGTGAAAATAGCGGTATCTCTATGCCTGGATAGATTTTTCCCTTCTAACATCCTATGTCAAATTGAAGCGAATTTCATGCCTGACTATTCAGTCTACTGGGAACCGCACTAAATAAATTTCATGCCTGACTTTCATTCTCCTGGGAACTGTACTAAAAAGCAGGTGCTTCAAATGACTTTATTTAAATTATTTGTCAAGCCGTTGATTCGGTACCTATAAAAAAATGATAAATATTGTTACGGAAAATATTTCAATATCCTTTAAAAAATGACTTTTATTAGAACTGTATACAAGTAAATGTTCACACTCAATAGATACCTCATACATTAACTTGTGTGAATGTGTGCCCAAGATAACTTACCTCCATGGGGTAGATGAGAGTTTGAGAGATAGCACCAGCTGCAGACCCAGACAAAAGCCTTTCTATCACACCAATCTCTTTTCCAGAGTCTCCCTTAAACAATGCTTTGATCTGTAGGAGGAGAAATCATAATTTTTTAATTTTTAATGACATAATTCGGAATATTCAATGTCATTTTTCGTTCTTTTCTCAGGTGAACCAACCTGTACACATGTCATAAACTTTATAGCTGATTTACGTAAGTCACCTTCCTGTACACATGTCATAAACTTTATAGCTGATTTACCTAAGTCACCTACCTGTACACATGACATAAACTTTATAGCTGATTTACTCAACAGTTACCTACCTGTTCATAAGCCATAAACTTTATAGCAGACTCTGGTGCAATTTTGATTACATTAATCCCATTTCCTCTCCACAATGATTTGACTCCACCCTCCTCCAACATCTGCTTGAACCCTGATTTGATGGTCAGATTGTTCTTGCTGGACCCGTGAACCTGAAAATGGAGATTACACATTTTTCATGTGATACGGCAACATGAACACATCAACAGGAAATAAATGTCCCTTTCAGGCACTGATTGGTATGAAAGGTTTGATAAAAAAATAATTTATTGGATTTGGCATGAAAATAATAAAATCAATTGTGCCTTTAATACAAATTATTTTATCACTCAGCAATAAATGGTATGTATGAAAAAACTGTCAGGGTACTGACAGGGTAAAGGCTATCAACTGTTTTTCTAATGACAAGATCTATGCTGATAAATATTTTATCATTGAAATCACATTATAAGCAATAATAAAATCAATTGTGCCTTTAATACAAACTATTTTTATCACTCAGTAATAAATAGTATGTATGACAAACCTGTCAGGGTACTGAATGGTAAATTCTATCAACTGTTTTTCTAATGACAAGATCTATGCTGATAAATATTTTATCATTGAAATCACATTATAAGCTTAAATTGAGAACCCCCCTTTGCTAGAACAAAGAAATTAATAATTTAAATGTAATAGTTTACTTTCAATTCTATAATAAATGCCACTTACCTGCAGTAAAACCTTTAACCTGTCAAGTGGAGCTGTTGCTGTCCTAGAAACAGCTCCGGCTGCTCCACCAGCAACAAGGTGCCTCCACCACATGCCAGTCTTGAGTTCAGTCTCCGTGAAGTCGTCAGGTACCAGACCATTTTCACCAATATCAATGATCTGAGGAGGAAGGTCAAAGTTATTATCTATTCTTAGATATCTGATTAAAATCATATATTTAACAAAATTTCTATAATTTTTTCAAAGCAGTTATGTTATTATTAACTTGTACTCCATTTTTATAAAAGAATAAAATTAGTGTAACTTCTCAAACTTGGGATACCTCATCTGATATTAGCCCATAGTGCTTGTAATAATGCTTCGGCTTGGGTGCATCCTGTCCCCCTTCTTCCATGTGGCTGAGATCAAGATCAACAAACATTTGTAAAGTGCTGTCTCTCATAAGTGTACTGAAGAGCACCAGGTTAAGCCGGTGGAAATTTCGTAGGAATTTTTCAGAAACTTTCTCAGACATATAGGTAGTAAATAAGCAATACAAAACTTAATCCTTTCTTTGGAGAATATGTAGGCATAAGTATCAGAGCCAGGTTTAATTTGGCATCATTATCAGAAATCCTGCCCAATCAATCCTTGATGGGTAATCTTTGAGATGGAAACTTTTCAGGGAAAATTCAAAGTATCTCCTTTCATTCAGAAATGGATCCAAACATAATTCACAACCATGAAATAAATATGTTGATCCAATGATTTCAGGATGGCACAGCTGAGAAAATCCAAACGCTTAGCAGTTTTTGACGAGATCAGAATAGGGCACAGTTATTAATGACACTAATTTAAGTCTATTTATGAATGACAATAAATGTGAAACTACCCAAACAAGATTTTAAAAATTTTTGTACAGTACAGACATAATACTTTTTTTTCACTCAACAAATTGCAATTTACAAGTTTAACAATCTTGATCGGATAATGAAAGAGATTTCTGTTCCTGAGCAACAAGCAACAACAAATTAAATAAATACTCCTCACTGTTTTGTTTAAATGTTATGGTTCAAGAAAGACAAATGTAGTGTTTACAAACAGGTTTGAAATGACTAGTGTCTAGATATTAGCTATCGTGGTTCAAGCTGTATCATTAATAATATTACACTTGGATAATTCCTCTGCAATGACCGATTAGCTAGATAGTTATCATAGTTTGTTCTTAACTTTTCCACAAATGTATGAAGCATGTGGTTGCGGAATAAGCACATTGTCACAAACACAGCAGATGCTGCACACTTCGAACCCAGTACATGATGCTATCCCAAGTGCATATTTGGAATTTTGTTGATGAATAGAAAGAAATACACAAGATGTCAATTCATGTGTTTTATATGGTAGAAATTTTTAATAAAATAGTTAACACATCCAAATCTCCCTTGTTTCTCAGAAGTCAAATTCCTTTTATTTAAAAACTGGAGGAAAAAAAAAAATACTTTTTAGTTTTAATTAAAATTGTCAGTCAAAGTAGATTCATTCATCACAATCAAAATCTAATAAATACCATTATAGATTATAGGACGGTTCAAATTCAGAACAGAACATGGTGCTATAATCTAGAACCTACTCTGAATCAAAATTTTCACATTTTAAGTAGGATGATTTAAAAAAAATTAATTGAAGTAAATAAAGTTGAAATAATTAACAATCAGACAACTAGGCCTAATTAAACTTCTTTATAGTAATTTATACTAAGTATATTATGATCATGCTATGATGCATTTACGGGGATCAAGAGTTCCCGCCCCTTCTATCAAATCTATGCATATTGTACAGCCAACTTTGAACTAACTCAAATTTATAACTATATCTTTACCAAAAGACTCAAAAGTAAAATGACTATGATAATAATAATAACATTAATGTACAATAATACATGTTTAGGTTAATTTGAAAAATACTAAGAAGAGTAAAGCATAAATCCAAGGCTGTCTATAACTAAAAAGACTACTAAAATGTATCTAACAACTCTCCGAGACCTGACCTAAGGCCTATTTAAATTAAATATACTTTTTATACTTGGAAAATTGTGGCTGACATCCCCATACAATATACAAGCACAAAATAAGACCCATGATATGCTGACAAGTATTATGTAGTATGTGCAGGATTACCAAACTAATTTAAATTTAAATAAGATTAAGTTACTTAACATTTTTAACTTTAACTAGATGCTAAAGTAAATTAAAGTACGCTGGGGTCTGGGAGTGAAGACACTAGTATGCAAGGCAAGGTCATTAAATTTACAGGTGGAAAATAAGTAAATAATAATTATTTAGGCTGATTTTTACAAGCGTAGCCGTGACGTCATTTGCGTGGATTCACTCCCCTTATTTATTTTATTAGAGTTATATTTTACTTAAATTACGATGGCATGTTTTTTAATTAAATTTTTATTGGTTGATTAAATATAATGATAAAATTTGTTTGGTTGGCTGATTTAGTATTTTATGTCGTCTGCCATGATGACCACACGTGTTTTATTCCTGTTTCATTAATTTTTGGATATTCTTTTCGTTGGAACCTGAAATAAAGTGTGTAAAAGTGTATTCCATGAAAATGTAAGTTGGGTTTTCATTACTTCTTTATTTTATAATTAATTTTGGCCACTTTTCTTTGTTTTTTTTAAACTTTCCTACTTTTCAGGGTCAAAACCCAGCGCCACGTTAGGCTAAGGCGAGAGTGTCAAAACGCTGGTTCCGATAGGGTCAAAACCCTGTTAGGGAGAGGGTCAAAACCCTGTTAGGGAGAGGGTCAAAACTCTGTTAGGGAGAGGGTCAAAACCCTGTTAGGGAGAGGGTCAAAACCCTGTTAGGGAGGAATTTAGGGTTCAGGTTAGGGTTCAGGATAGATTTAGATCATTTTTTCATTTTAAAAAACTTTTTAATCGTAATTTTAGCAAAAAACATGAGTTATTTTATTTTTCCACGGCCGTCATCTTGGTTGTCCCGACCCTTGAACACGTAAAAGTTCGCGGGTCGGGGCAACCAAGATGGCGGCCATGGTAAAAGACGCGGCTATCTTTCTAAAAATTTACCATTATTTAAAATAGGCATAGGGCCTAGTACTATAGTCAGTGCAGTTAGTAGTAGGCACTCTGGCTTCGTCTCTGAGAAGTCTAGGCATAAATTTTAAACGTTGTTGACGTTCGGCCTAGTCGAAAATTTTATTATGATTATCCCATCCCTAGCTTAGGATCGGATAGGCATTATCAATGTTCTTAAATTTCTGAAAATAATTATATCTTGCCAATCCACGCACAGTAGACCGAATTTGTAGTTAAAATTATGTCAGCCAGCTGCCTGAGTTGGAACTTTCCCTTTTCGGTTTCGTCACCTAGCATATCACTTCTCAAATTCACTATAATTATCGTCTATCGATTTTGTTTTCATGACTTCCGCCGGTGAATTCGGTCACTCAAAACAATGCCCGCGTTGTCCTTGTGGTCTACATGTTTAAATAAACAAAGATTTCAAAGGAAATAACATATTTTCTTTCGAATCTGATGCTAAAACACCAATAAAATACAACCTACCATAAGCATTAATAAGGCATCGGATGTAGGTCTGTTAGTTTATCAGAGAGAAAATCACAAAGTGAAATCACACGTGAATAGGCGCGTGTAAGAATATTGCACTCTTGACACAAAAGAGCTCTAGTTACAGAGTAGGTCATTACACACTACACAGTCACACGGACTGAGCACATCTATTTATACTACATGGTGTCGTCACGACGCTTGATAATAGTAAATGTATTGAAACGGGGCTGTAATTTATAACATACAACTTATTCAACGTTTCCTTTGAACTAAATCAATATCATGAATGCAAAATGAAAGACCTGATATTATCAGATTCTATAAATGACAAATGATACATTATTTTAAACTTAAATACTTTGAAATTTGTAGTCTTACTTATATATAAAATATAATATAGACTATAACTATAGGCTACTCAATTTATAATTTACTGTTTAACTATTCAGAATTCAATATTACTTAAAATTAAAATATTTACCAGCAGTTTGGAAAACAGTGTTACCATATAATATATGAGACACTACCCGATATTATAAGTAGTCCACGATAAATATAACTGGGGTGGTATGCAATCAGCTCACTTAAAATTGATTCACTTTCCTGGCAGAGATAGCATCCTAGTTAGTAATTGATTAAAACTGAAAATGATACGCGTCTAGTGTAACTAACAGTTGAATATTTTGTTAATATACCAAGAATTTCGATACTTTTAAATGTTTTTATTTTTATAATAATTAAGTAGGCCCAATGTGACAGTATGTGCACCAAACAAAATAATACAGTTTAGAATTCCAAACAATTCAGTAGGTGAACACCGATATACAATGTCGGCCCATTCTGAATTTTTTTTTAAAGATCGAAAACATTTATTTAAATCTGTAGTCCAAAGTTTATGGACAATATGATACATGTATGGACATCGGCGTCAGCATTTGGGCTTGTTTGGATAATGGACACATTGTTTTACATGTCTTACGAAATTGATACCTGAATCTTCTGTGAATGACATGAGTTGCGAATTCTCTAAATTAATTATTTCCTTGACTTTAATTGGCAGAGAAAATATATAAAATAATACCGGTACCGTTATATATATCTTGGCTTACGTTTATGCACCTCTTGATTTACTGGTAGTGGTAGTCAAAAACAGAGTCAGTCTGAAACGTCGGAGTGGTGTAAGACAACAGGATAGATTTGACAGGTTTATCAGGCTTTGTCTAACTAAATGATTGAATTGGTAATTTGGACGGCGGGGGTGGGTTGGGGGGGGGGGTCCCCTCGCCCCATCCCTTCACCAACACCGAAGACGCCTACGCCTACGGTTCAGTTTGTTGATATAGATAGGAGGCCCATTATCAAAGTCCGAAGTCGACATGAGGGAGTAAAATGGGTTTGTGCGTATACACAGTGATATGGCACTTATGACTGTTCAACTAAACTACCCTGAACAGATGCGATGTTGGTCCGAACATACATCCAAATACTACGAAATAGTGAGAAAAACAAAACAAAAAAATGTCGGTGAAGGATAAAAAAGATCCTATTATTTTATAGAGTGTTTGACCGTATTCGTGTCTATCAGTTTGGTCAAGGTAGCTATGATGTTTATTACGTGAGGTGATGTCCAATTGCTTTTTTTTTTTTCACTTCTTGGTTACCAAAAACGTACATCCCTAAACATTTATACTTGCATTAATTACAATGTCTTCTTTTTAAAATAACCCAAAGCAAGATATACACATTCCACATTAGATTGTCAATTTTCTACTCATTCGTAAATTGAGATCTTTGCACATGACTTAGGGGCTTTGCTTTCGCCAGAAATCATTGGAACCTCCGGGAGTAGAGCCAAACAATATATTTTTTTAATAACACTACACATTTTCGCTGATTGTTATATATTTAAGCTTATAAAAATACAATTGGATTGAAAAGATTGATATAACATTTCAATTTAACAAATCAACGACACTGTTGTTTTTTTTTTGTTTTTTTTTTATGTTTCGGAAAAGACAAGAAGTAACCAATGAAACCAAAAACGTAACTCTGACTCCAAGCAGTTCTCTGAAGTTTAATTAAAGTGTACCCCCCCCCCCCGCCCCGCCCCCCACAAAAAAACTATTAAATTGCATGTGCTTGTACCGCCCTATAACGTTATACAATACTGATTTCGTTATCATTAGAGAAAGGTTCTCCCAACATTCTAAATACACGATTTCCCGAAGTTAGCTTGGCCAACAACATCTGCATTTTAAAATATGGGGATTACGTCATCCATTTAGGCTGTCCGAGGTGACTCGGTGCACTCAGGCTGTCCGAGATGACTGGGTGCACTCAGCCTGTCCGAGGTGACTGGGTGCAATCAGCCTGTCCGAGGTGATTGGGTGTACTCAGGCTGTCCAAGGTGACTGGGTGCACTCAGGCTGTCCGAGGTGACTGGGTGCACTCAGGCTGTCCGAGGTGACTGGGTGCACTCAGGCTGTCCGAGGTGACTGGGTGCACTCAGGCTGTCCGAGGTGACTGGGTGCACTCAGGCTGTCCGAGGTGACTGGGTGCACTCAGGCTGTCCGAGTTGACTGGGTGCACTCTGCTTGTCCTAGGCGACTGTGTGCACTCTGCCTGTCCGAGGTGACTGGGTGCACTCTGCCTGTCCGAGGTGACTGGGTGCACTCTGCCTGTCCGAGGTGACTGGGTGCCATCTGCCTGTCCGAGGTGATTGGTACACTCTGCCTGTCCGAGGTGACTGGGTGCACTCAGGCTGTCCGAGGTGACTGTGCACTCTGCCTGTCCGAGGTGACTTGGTGCACTCTGCCTGTCCGAGGTGACTGGGTGCACTCTGTCTGTCCGAGATGACTGGGTGCACTGCCTGTCCGAGGTGACTTGACTGGGTGCACTCAGCCTGTCCGAGGTGACTGGGTGCATTGATTCAACGTTTCCAGTGGACAACTTTCAAAATTGAAACCAGGGACCGGTGCCAGATTATTTTATTATTTTTTTTTTATAGGACCCCGGTAGTACCGGTGCCGGTCCGTGGACCACCATTTGGCGAACGCTGCATTAATAGACTTACATTATATTGTTTACTTATGTATCGTAGTAGTATTATGAGCGATAGGGACAGAGATATGCAGAGAAAGAGAGAAGGGGCGGTGCATTTGACAAGACTGCAGACTAGGAAAATATACGATTCCTTGAGTAGGACTTGTCAACTTCATGATAAATGTGCGGGTGTTCATTTTGACGCCAACGATTCCCGCCCCCCCCCCACTCTTTTTGCCCATCTTCAAAATCCCATACGTACTGAAACGTTCTATGTGACGTCACCGGGTCATTCCCCTCCATTGTGTCCTGATTTGACACTACTGCCAGGCACCAGGGCATTAAACCTAGGTCGCACTGTAGAAACATCCTGGAACACATCGCACCCCACTCCGAATGTCCTTACTTACACTTACACACCTGCACTGTCCCGTGGAACACGACAGATTTAGGATATAAAAGTAGTTCTATTGGCAACCGACTGTATAGATTCTTTCATACAATCTTGGCAAACCACTGAAATCGCTGAAAAAAAAGCTAGCTAAAACATTGAACCAATGATCAGTCCTTATTCCTCATAAGAGAAAACCTGCAAATATAGAGGAGACAGAAGACGTCATATGGAGGAGACAGAAGACGTCATATGGAGGAGACAGAAGACGTCATATGGAGGAGACAGAAGCCATCATTAGGAGGAGACAGAAGATGTCAAATGGAGGAGACAGAAGAAGATGTCAAATGGAGGAGACAGAAGATGTCAAATGGAGGAGACAGAAGATGTCAAATGGAGGAGACAGAAGATGTCAAATGGAGGAGACAGAAGCCATCATTAGGAGGAGACAGAAGATGTCAAATGGAGGAGACAGAAGCCATCATTAGGAGGAGACAGAAGACGTCACATGTATAGAACATGCTACCGTGCCTCGCAGCAATGAATCCTACGACCTTCACCTACCCAGTCTAAATCTATCAGCTGGCTTCAATTTGCAGGTTGACACAATAGTCCAGTTCAAACGCACACACTCAGAGGGTTCTCAAACAATATGTAATGTTAAAAAACCACATTGACAAGAGTCACCCCCAACGATTAGATGAGCCAATATAGGCCCATGTATAAATTAAGCTTAAAAAAATAACTTGTCGTCAAAGAAAAACGATAACATTAAGTAGTTGGTGCCCCCCCCCCCCGGTTGGGGGGGGGGGGGTGTTGCTGGTTTCAATTTCACTTTTTTTAAAAGAGAAAAAGACGATCGAAGGACGGAAAGGAGAAAAGATGGAGATGTGGTGGGAGGGAGAGAGAGAAAGAGGGAGGGAGGGAAAGAGGGAAAGGGGGAGGGAGAGAAAGAGAGAGGGATGGAGAGAGTAGATTTTTAATGCAGGAACATCAATGCCCCCCCCCCCCAACCACACAGTCCACGAGACCTGGCCACTCAGAATGTCTCAGGAGGACACGGCCAATCAAATAGTTCAGGTAAACAAACTTCTTGTCCTTGACTTAAATTATATGTATTTATTTTGGCAGGGGTGGGGAACGTCCGGCCCGCGGGCCACATACGGCCCACGGGCCACATACGACCCGCGACTTCATTTGGTCTGTCCCACCAGCGGAATTCATAACCCAATAAATGTAAGAGCTTGTTGTAATTTTAGGCACCATTTTCACCAGTGCAATCAAATGAAGCAGAGACAACATAATTTCAGCAGCAAATGAGACCTTAACAATGCAATTTTGAGACCTTGACATTGCAATCTTTGAGACCTTGACATGGCAACCTTTGAGACCTTGACATTGCAATCTTTGAGACCTTGACATGGCAATCTTTGAGAAAGTATTCTAAATTTTCACAGTGCGAAGCTTTTAAACATTTAAAAAATCCTATGAAGTATATTACGACACAAAAGGTTTTTGCACACAGTGCCCAAAATGTTTTTATTGCGCGGCAAATAACTCTGGATCATTTATGTTACGTAAATTATATTGAACAATGCATTAAGAATGGTACTGTAAACTTTCAGTTGTGCAGCCAATTTAAACAAAAACAATGTATAGCTAACAGACCCAATTGTTTTATAAATGTGTATGTTATATATGTAAATCTTAAAATTGTTACTAACCGCAAAAATAATTGATGGTGAAGTAATATTTAATTATATTAATTTATAACACAGGGAGAGAGAGAGAGAGAGAGAGAGAGAGAGAGTTCACAGAGAAAAATCACCATCAAAAATGGAGACGGAATCACATCAAAGGGAAATAACAAATAAAATACGCCCCTTTGAATAGTTTTTCTGGAACAGTTACCGCCCCTATTATTATTTTTAAATGCTGAATTTTTAAAAAAATCGCTTTACATGAAAACGAAAACGAATACTTGGGACTAATAGATACGAATGACCAAGATTAATAACATTAGTAGGTACAAATTATATATTAATTTTTTTATTTTTTTTAAATGGGAATATTTAAAAAAAGTAAATTTCAGTTATAACAAATATGAAATATTTTGTCAAATTAACCATTACTTTATTCCCTGAAGTCTAAAGTGCAATTTTTTTTTTAAACAACGTTTTGATCAATTGCTTATTTCTGGACAACTGGAAAATAAGTTATGAAGATATTTACAATTATTTTTTTTACCACGGTCATAATTTTTTGTTGAACACCAGTCAAGTTATGAGTAAAAAACTTAAAACTATAAAAGTGATATAATAGGTGCATCAGTAAGACCTCAATCAAAATATATACACTTATTCTTTACTGCTATTATGAACATAGTGTTCCATCTCTTCATAATTTTTTTAAATTTGTTTTTTATTATTAGCTCCCCTTCTTTATGTCTTTATTTTCAAAGTTATCAATATAGAAACTGGTACAGTCAATTAAAATTTAAAAAAAACAAGATTTTAGATTTGATGAAACTAGCCAAATAATCAAATTAATCAATCACCATAGATCGAATATGAGATTTTGGACACTCAAAATCTCTCACAAATGGTCCAAGATGACCAAGGCAATTTTCAACTTGAGTAGTAGCTTATATTGAGTTGTATTTTGTTTAAAGTGAGGGAGAGTTGTCCAAATCGTCTACCTCACTCTCTTGAAAATTGAGTAAATGGCAAGACTTAGTGAAGACAACGAAATAGACCAGGATGCAGTAGATGACAAGCAGTGTGTGTGTGTATGTTTGTTTCACTGCGCTCTTTATGCATTCTACAACGCAGGAGTTTGATTTCAGAGTTTGCATTCTCCTAGATGAGTTGCTATCCAAGATTAATGAGTCCCATCCACCCGTGAGTGTTGGTGATATATTTTTGTTGTTGTTTGTCCAGACGGTTTCTGGGGATCAAACTCCAGTCCCCTATCTAGGGATTGACTCAGTTTAGACCCCCTCGGCCACCCAGCACCCATAATATATGTATAATGCATATGGTATGAAAGCATCAATCACAGAATTCAACACATTAAGAATGCCATTTAAAATACAATATAACCAATATCATGGGATCCAAGTACTGTCATAATAGACTGCTGTCTTTTTTACACTGTTTTCCAAGTCTGAAATTCCATCACTACAACACATATACAAATATAAGGTAAAATGATCTTAAGAATTCATCTTACACACTGACAGTCAAAAACACGATGTTCCATTTGTTGAGTCCTTTGAAAACACCACATAGATCACATTGCTTCCAGAATTCATTTATATTTCCATCCAATCCTCTCCATGAAATATCCTACCAAGCTGAGCTATTTGATCCAATTCCATGAGCATGACCAATGATTTCTATATTTAAAGGTGTGACACATAAGCTATCACACAAGTGTGTCAAGTCAAGTGTGTTGCTCAAGTGTATCACTCAAGTGTATCACTCAAGTGTGTCACTCAAGTGTGTCACTCAAGTGTGTCACTGAAGTGTGTCACTCAAGTGTGTCGCTCAAGTGTATCACTCAAGTGTATCAAACACTCAAGTGTGTCACTCAAGTGTGTCACTCAAGTGTCACTCAAGTGTATCACTCAAGTGTATCACTCAAGTGTATCACTCAAGAGTTTAACTCAAGTGTGTCACTCAAGTGTATCACTCAAGTGTGTCGCTCAAGTGTGTCACTCAAGTGTGTCACTCAAGTTTATCACTCAAGTGTATCAAACACTCAAGTGTATCACTCAAGTGTGTCGCTCAAGAGTGTCACTCAAGTGTGTCACTCAAGTGTATCACCCAAGTGTTTAACTCAAGTGTATCACTCAAGTGTATCACTCCAGTGTATCACTAAAGTGTATCAAGTGTATGTGTATGGTCATAAAAATTCTCCAACAAAATACCATTTGTTAACTTTTTTATTAAAAACAGAAATGATAAAGTACACAATCAAAACTTACCTGGCATAGCAAAGTTAAACATTTTAAAATTAAACTATTGACAGAACAGAAATCTTGTGTATACCTTCCAGGTTGCATTATGAAGAAGTTCATGGGAAAATGTGAGAGTGCAAAGGTGGAACATCTGAAGCTTATTTCAAGAAACATTACAATAATTTATAAATGGAAAGAGAGAGCTGGGCTGCTAGCCCTACAACAAGATCCCAAATTATCTCTAGAATATTTTATGGATTTTTGTATGTCTTTATTTTTTTACCCCTTGGTCTGGATTTCAGATCAAACTCATACTCCAGTAGCTTTTAACTGTTTGCACTAAAACTTCACTGTCCCATGAAAATTCATTGAGATGGATTGGGTGTGCAAAGGGATGAAAAAAAAATTAAATAATGAAAGAACCACTCTCCAAGATAACTCCTGTTAATTATAAGAGACAGTGAGATCCCCTTGAATCAACCTGTAAGATATACACACGTGTGTCCACACAAAGATGTACTCACCGATGAATGTCTCCAGTAATGCAGGATGTCATGGATGCTTGCACTTGGGGTAAGGATGAGATACTCCCTCCATTCATTCCAGTCTATTTTTAGAGTGCCGTCTGTGTCCATTCTGTGAAGAAGAAGGAAATCGGTAACCCATTTTTGAAACACAAGACTTTATTATAATACACTGGCAAAGACGACAAAGTCCAGGGGCCACGTGTCGCTCTTATAGACCTGTTTACCCTCAAAATTTTAAAATCGTACAATATCATCACAAAATCGTTCAATACATTATCTTAATAGTAAAAAGGCACACAGTATATATAATGTATACACCTCAAAATCATACATTGTACGCCAAAAATTGTAAGAGTAAACAGTTCTGCTCTCAACATACCTGGATAAAAATATAGGGAAAATAAATTTGGGCTGAAGAGTTTCAAGAATAAATATTTGTTTTGAAAAGGGAGTTAAAAGCAATTAGTTTATATGGGGTTTCATGGACATGCACAGGAGAATATTACTTTGAAGAGTTAACCTGAGGTCTATGAATGGGCCCTTTGACATTTATGGATATATTTAAAATAAAAGGCGGTGAAGGCTTGACGTTTCAGCTGCCACCCAAGGAAAAGAAATGAGTTTGGGAAATTGATAATTTTTGTCTGATACTCTTCAATATGGTGGGGAGGTCTGGTCACATAAGACTGCCAAAAGAAAGCAAAGAACAAAATGTAGCTAAGAAACCATCAACTCAATAATCAAAATTAATTTAGAAATGAAATTTGATCAGATTTTTAGGTTTATTACTAAATTTAAAGTCTCTACGGGTACTTGCTTCTTTGTTTACCTTTTCAGTAACTTCTCAGCCTCTGACTTCTCAATGTGGACTCCAAGTTTCTTGAAGGACTCCACAATTTCACCAGCATCAACATAGCCTGGTTATTGAATAAAAGAAAGCATAGCCTGATGATTTCAAAATAATAAAAGCATTATAAAATAATTGGCATGTTTTACAGTTACTGAGCCTTACATCAGAAATAAAAGGGAAAGCTTTTTCATTGTTTCATAACACTGACAGGAAATGAATGCTGAGATCATAAATCTGACAGGAAATGAATGATGAGATCATAAATCTGACAGGAAATGAATGATGAGATCATAAATCTGACAGGAAATGAATACTGAGATCATAAATCTGACAGGGAAATGCATGCTGAGATCATAAATCTGACAGGGAAATGAATGCTGAGATCATAAATTGGACAGGAAATGAATGTTGAGATCATAAACTGGCAGGAAATGAATGCTGAGACCACAAATCGGACAGGAAATGAATGCTGAGATCATAAATCTGACAGGAAATGAATGCTGAGATCATAAATTGGACAGGAAATGAATGCTGAGATCATAAATTGGACAGGAAATGAATGCTGAGATCATAAATTGGACAGGAAATGAATGCTGAGATCATAAATCGGACAGGAAATGAATGCCTCGACAGCTGAAATTCTTGTCATTCAAAGACAGGTTAATTAGCAACGGACTCACCATCAGAGTTGGTATCGATTTTTTTAAAGTATGACAACAACTCCTTCTCATGCTCTTTGACATATTTGACAAACTCATCAAAGTTGATTTGACCGTCTGCGTCTTTATCATATTTCTCAAAGAATTTCTGGGGAATGTTAAAAAATAAAATATTGATAATATCTTGAAATATAGTTAACATTATTTGAGACTCTTGATATCAGAACATATTTATCAAAATACTGCTTAAAATTATAGTTTGATGAATCAAATATTACAACAGATGAACAAACACATGACAGGTGCACTATGGGACAACCAGGGATGTGTGTCAATATTTAAATATTATGACAAGGCTTAATTAAAACAGAGCAGACAGGATTATTGATCACGAATTAAGTTATTATTGTCACTAACTTGGTGACTATGGGAGTTAATTCATTTTTAAATATGATGACTGATTTTTACGTCAGAGAAATGTTTAAGATGTTTTGTGTTTAAATTGTTTTAATTGTAAATGTTGTACGGTATTGGTTAAAATATGTATTTTATTTAAGTGCTGACAAATGAACACATACAAGGTTATCAATAAACATTTCCATTTTTTGGATCAACAAAAGAATCTTATCTTATCGAACATAATTGTTCAGACAAGGGACTGTTGAAATAAATGTTTATACCAGTGGTTATTGAATTCAGTTCAGATATTGTGACCAGGGCATAATTGAAAGGCTGAAAGGTCTTGATCAGACCAGTGGTTTCTGTTAAATATAAGTATTGTTTCTTATGCAAAGTGTAGCCGAGGATGATGTTTTTTTTAAGTTCAAAGACACAATGTTGTGCACATTCATTCACACTAAGAAATTATTAATTATAATTAAATTAAGTAAGTACACTAAAATACAATACACTTTAGCTTTAAAGCTGGACTCTCCGGTTGAAATTTACTTTTAATGAGATTTATTTTTCAAGATACAGTACAGTACAGGGTAAAATTATTTCTAACTAACACAAGCTTTAGCCTTAGCAATGGATGAATCAGCTAACACCACACCCAGGAAATACACCTGCAGCAGTAGGCCCTACATAGATGTACCTTTTAACTTCCATTTCATTTGTAAGTGTAAACCTTGATTATTAATTATTAATGAATGCATTATTGTCCCCCTGCCATGATTATGCTACAAATTACTAAGTTATATTATTATATTTAAAATATTTATACAAGATGACATTATTATATACGAGTAAAAAATAGCTGGATTGATGTGTGAATCATAATCATGCATAAACTATTTGTCTTTTCAACAGGCCGGTCCGGTTAAAACAAATTTACGTAGACATGGCTATACTTTTTTTAAGTTTTTACCTAGCCGGCTAGCCTGACGTGTAGACACTTTTTTAGGCTTACCTTGGCGTGACCAGGAACCTGAGGCAACTGCATAGTTGTCATCGCCTTTATCAAATCGTTCATATCAATTTTGCCATCGTCGTTCACATCCAGCTTTAAAAACAAATTATGCAGAGCCTTTTCTTCTTCTGGGGAAACAATTTCCTGCAAGTCTACGTCAGATTCCTTGGTCGCCATTTTAATTGTGCAAAGATTAATATTTTAGCGATACTGATATATTTGTTTACGGTTCAGCAGACTATCCTGTTGGGCTGGGACATTTCGCTGCTGCGGGGTAAATGGGGTCAGGATCAACGGTTGGTTGACCTGGTTACGCTTATAACAGGCTCTGGCCCGCATGTGGGAAGAAGAAGGACAACTCTTTAAATACACAATTCTCTGAATTGGCCTAATTGTGTACCCCTTATGAGCAGTCACTTAATTTTTTTTAAAAGTGCTTTGGCTTTGGAAGTGATTTATAAAATCTCTATTTTTAAGAATAAGTATAGTTTACATAATATTTAAAAGATCATATGAATATAATATCTCTAGCTCTTAATCAAATACTTAAATTAAGACTATTGATTTGAGCTACTAACTAGCGAATAAAATAATAATGGCGGTAATGGTAATAATAAAATTAAAAAAACAGGCGTGCCACCTTAGCCACCTATGGTGAAAGGTGTGTCCTTGCAAGAGCGTCCGTTATCTGTGTCCCGCAACGGATTACACGAGGATTTAGTGTATATTTGCGTTTCGTTTGCTTTCTTAACCCCACACAAAATTCTATTTCGAAAACACATTTCTTGATGGGCGCTGAACTTTTTCTTCGTTATAATTTTCTAAGCGATTAATTAAACATTACACAAAGCTGAGAGCGAAAGAGAGAGATGAGAGGGAGAGAGACAGACAAACAAATACAGCGGGAGCGAGATGGAGTGAAAGAAAGACTTTTGCCAAAGTAGCCAGGAGGAAGTTTATGTTAAAAATCAGACAGGACTCCACTGATATATTTATATTAAGCAGACGCTTACTCGGATTTGTGCTTTCCAAGTCTTTTATTGTGATCTTGTCATTATACAGGTTGGTTTGGGAGGGGGGGGTGGTGCTTCTCACTTATCGAATTTGAGCTCTGAGTTTCTAAGACCTAGACCTTGCCACCACGCCCCTCACCTGTTTTTTTTTCGGAAGCCCCGTATTGTGCCGTATATTTTGATGAATACTATAATATAAGTAGTGTGACCTCCAAAGGTGTGACGTCAGACATTTTAGCACCACGCTCTTTTTTTAAAATCGAGGACGTTTCCTTAAAACACGAAACGTGTGTTTGACACGCTCCGTCAGACATACTTTTAACTTAATATATTAATATGTCTTCTCTATAACTTTCAATAAAAAACAGGCTTTTACGTCACTGAAATCTGACAATGAATTTTGTCTCGCACCATTGAACACAAGGCCTATGCAACACTCCACGCCTTTACCATCGGGTAAGAAGTAGGGTGTGGAAGGGGGGCGGCGGTAGGCCCGGCAGTGGCGTAGGTAGGAGGGTACGGAGTGGGTGGTCCATCCCGTGCGGGCATTTTCGAACAACTTCTGAGTTTTTTTCTCGTGGAAGGGGGAGGCGAAATGCTTTGCTCGCCCCAGGTGTCACTAACCCAAGCTACGCCACTGGTTTGAGTTTGAATATTTCTCTGAAATAGTGGATTCAATGATACTACACTGAATCAGTGAAGCACGCAACGACTGGCGTTTCCAATGTTTCTACCTCTGTAGACAGGCACAGATCACTACCCGAAACAACACTGAGCGACTGAAAATACTTTTTTTTTTTTTTTTAAACACTACCGAATATGTCAACAGAATATCTGGCCTTACATTTGGGTTATTCTATCAGGTGAAAAGAATTCCGATCGTGTCATGGGGAGAATAAATTCTGTTAACGGCACATCTTTATATTAAGAAGATTCGGTTAAATGGAATGTTGATGGAAATAAAATATGTTTAAATACAGGGGTCGGCAAACGTTCGGTTATATTGTTCTAATTTAAGACTTCTTCTTTCGGCGTGTAAACAAAGACTTAGCTGGGGCAAGTGACGCCCGGTCGGATCACCCCCTAATCAACCCCACCCCCTACGCCACCGTGGATAGGATTAGTGCCGCCCAGAGCGGGCCAAGATTTTCACCGTCAAAATTCTCACCCCCCCAAAAAAAAAATTTACCGCCCTCTCCGCCACACTTCCCACATATGTCAGTAGGAGCCATAGATATAAAAATTATTTTATATTATAGCTTTGTGGTAGAAGCGATAGACATTGAGATATATATTATAGCTCTGTGGTGGTAGGAGCCCGCCCATTACAAGACACACCCTGATAAATGGCAGATCCAGAGCTATTTGACTGTTCGCAACCAAAAGGATTACAAGCTGAATGGAGGGTGGGACTTAATTGAAATTGCTCCTAGCTCTCTGATAGCTGCACGGCTGACATATTGGCTTATGTGCTTGGAAATTAACGTGTGAATTTATAGAAACCCGATTTTTATTAAAAATCATTCTTGAACGTAAATCTATCGTAATAGACGGGCAGTGAGTTTTTTCTATCTAGCCAAGTGAGTGAACGTATTAAATAAGTTAGACTATACATTATTATATACCGTATGATTATGGTTATAGTTTTATAATTATAGTATTAAAAAAGTTCAATTCAGGTTATTATTATAAGAAGTTTTTTTATAGCGTAGTACCCCAACCTAGGGCTAGGCTAACCACGCCGTACACACAATTTAACAAACATAATCATGAACTTAAAAATTAACATACATTAATTAAATAAAACAAAACAAATGTGTAATCGCCCAGCCACTCCATAACATTTTAAATCTCAAGCCATGGACGGCATCCAGCAGCATCGTCTATCGGTTAGGGGGGGGGGGGATCAGTTAGGATATAGTAGAGTTTAAAGGGATGTGTTTTGAGTGCAGTTTTGAAGGCTGTGATGGTTGGTATATTGCTGATGTGTAGTGGAAGAGAATTCCATTGTTATCATTTATTTTTATAGCAGAAATCACGATTCCTTGATAATTAATTTAGATATATTCGAATTCTGCTTTACAAAATACACCAAACCCCTTTTAAAAAATTAACCTTTTGCGATCGGTGATATCACAAAATCATAAACCTTTCCTTAATAATACTAACAATTCTCTGGTCTAGTTAATTTAAGGCTCAGGGCTGGCCTTGTTTTCTAAATCACCGTTCAGATTTAGTATGCTATAGGCCTATATTTCTAATGAGTTTAAGTTCATTTGTTATTTTTAAGTTGATTAACTCTCAAAAAATATTATAGGCTTAGGGCCTACTATTTTCACGCCTATTTCTAAAATCGGCAATTTAAATCCAAAATTATATATATAAGTTTGGAAGAAGGCTGTTACATTTAATTCTTTTGCTGCCCTCTCGGACACTACGTCTCAGCTAAGTGCTATATTTTTAATACATTTTTGTTGTTTTTTCTGTTGTTTGTTCGCCGACGAAGGCTTCCCGCCGACACGTTCTTTGTTTTGTTGCGTTCCTTTTTTTCAGGTTCAACCTTACTTAGTTTTACTTATTACCTACATTTATTTCTTAGTTTGTGATTTTGTTTGGGATTGTGAGCTTTAGTGAGGTTCCTAAAATTATGTTTAACTTGCTATATTGCTAATGTCAAATTAATAGATAATAATAATAATATACTTAATAATAATTATACTAATACTACTCCTAATATGATCACAAAAAACATTAATTAAATTATTATTAGTAGCAAATTTAAATAAAGGGGAACAATCTGAATGATTACTATAATAATTGTTCCACTTCTTTGAAATTTGATGATGATGTATTTACATAGCGCACTTCTAAAGTTTCCCGCCAAACGAACAAAATTTTATTTTCAGTTATTTGCGATTTATACGAAAATTAAAAAAAATATTTAGTTAAATCCTAATTATCATTGGTTTTCAGAGATGGGGTCAAGATGGCGCGACATGTTGATTGGCTATGGTCAGGTTCTGGGAGATAAGTCCAGCAGGTCAGGCAGTAGTGCCTTCTTCACAGTGGACGGTGACCTCACTGACAAGAGAAATGAGGACCTGGCGCTAAGACAGACACTAGAAGTGGTCAGTAACAGTTTTGTATAGTTTAAGTTTTAAATTTAATTATGTCTTTAACTTTAGACTTTAATTGTATAAATAAAATAATGAATAATTGATTAATGGAATTGAAATGACCATGTAATATGTTGCCATGCTTGATTTTCTGATTCTGTGTATTAAACATAATTTATATAAAGTTTACTATTAAAAAAAACTTAAAGTTTAAGTTTACTAAGAAAATGATAATTGTATTGTAGGCTATATATTTTCCTGTTTATTTTTATTTCAGTTTTTCAGGCCTTTGTTCCAGAAGGTAAGTTGAAGTTGAAGCATATTCAATTCATATAAAATATGTAATGGAAGAAAGAGAAAATATTTTATGATAATGACATATCAGCTCATGGCGGGCTCAATAAAAGCAATAAAGGCCTATAACTTTAATAAATTTAATAGTATAAGTATAGAGTAACTTCAGTAGTAAATTAATTATAATAAAATTGGTACTAGAAATAGACATGCTGCAACAAGAAATTTAAACTAGAACTAGTGTATAGTGGGTAAAAGTTTTAAATAGAAGTATTTATTTTACTATTGTGTAATGCAGCGTTTCCCCAACTTTTCAGTGTGGCCGACAAGTTTCAAAATTTTACCAGGGACCAGTGCCAGATTTATTTATTATATTTTCTTTTATTTGACCATAAATATTAATGTTGTGCAGCTCCTTGGGCCACCGCTTAGGAAATGCCGTTGTAGTGGACAATGTGTTATACTTAAGAATATGCTATCTCTTCAAACTCAAACACCATTTATCCTGCTTTTAACTTTGAAAAAAAAAAAAAAGTATTTTTTTGCTATACATACTTTGCTCTAATACCATACATCCTCAATCAGAGTATCACTTTTAAACAACTCTGCCCTTTATTTTTAATCTACCATTTAAAAAATTTTCTATTTGTATAAATTCTAGAGTCAGAAATTCTAGAGCTTGTATTTTTTCTTGTCTAATTTTAGTTTGTTTACGGCGGTGAAAAAATTGCCTGCCATGATTTGAAGAGAGTTCTCCTTAATCCTGACTACCGGGACCGCCTCCCTCCCGATAAAGTTCACGAGTTGGCAGATCTGTGTGACTTCAACATGGGTAGGGCCATCAAATATGAAGAGTTTTCAAATATAGTAAGTAAGGGGGCTAACAAGAATATTCAACTGCATATTGATATTCTCTTAGTGGATAAGATTTTCAAGTATCATATTTGATACTTCATTGGAAAGGGGAAGTGAGGGGATCAGATACTTTGTTGCTCTGATATCATAAGCAGAAATGATAGATAATTTTACAGTATCTAGTATCTAAGAAAGAACACATTTGACATGCAGGCAGTCCTGTAGTTACAGGCATATTCATGTAGTGCTCTGTACCTACGAATGGGCAACCAAGATTCACCAAAGAGTTGTTTTATAATTAGATAATTAAATTGTTGATTTTGGAAGCATGTTCCTTGTGCATGAGAACAAACCCAGATTTTTATATCTTTGGGCTCTAGGTGCGAAGGCAAGGTAATATAAGCTCAGTTATGCTTACATATATTCACATCAAAACATAGGCTACACACTTTATTTTATCTACTAAAACAGTATTTAGATTCAAATCATCCATGTTGCATAATCAATGGACTTCCAGCCAAGTAGTTAAATGGGTCAGATTAAAAGTTGAATCGGGTCTCATTTCCTTGCAGGTTCTGGGTAAACAAACTGATGACGACAGCAGCAGCTACGGCTCGCAGAGGGGGCTCAAAGACAGAAACAAATCTATGGGGAAGTTTGCCGAAGTGCTGAGTGTGGCCTGTACAAATACAACTCAACAGCTCATGGTGGACGAGCACCTGGTGAAATACAAGTGTCTACCTCCCCCTTTCTTTATGATCAGTGTTACACTAGCCCAGGTGAGTTGAACTTGTACGTATTGAGAATGTCTGAATTGATATTAGTAATAAATTAAATTGATTAAATTTTATTTCAATTTAACAAAGTAGATGTCATAAGGGAGATAGGTCCATCAGCTGACAGTAGGTCCATCAGCTGTCAGTAGGTCCATCAGCTGACAGTAGGTCTATCAGCTGACAGTAGGTCCATCAGCTGACAGTTTTTGCTGAAATGGGTTTCAAAGTAACATTTTATTCATTTATCTTAAAGTGCGGCCATTTTCTGTACACCATAAATCATGTTTCTGTCTATGAGTCCATTGTTTACATTAAATTACACATCCTATATAGCATTGCCAGCTAGCCTGAAAATGAAATGTGTTTTTTATTGTTCACTAGATTATTGTGTACATAGTGTACACATCAAAGTCAGGTTGGTACACAGATGCTCTAGACAGCATTGCCAGCCAGCCGAACGAACTCATGTACTACCCTAACAGAAGGCACGAGGCATGGAGATATATTTCCTACTGGCTCTTACACCAGGGGTAGGTTGTGGTTTCATACTTACTGATAGACCATGAGGGTAGGTTGGCGTACTAAATGTACATCTTAGTGGCTCTTACACCAGGGGATATCTTCATATGAACTATCTGTAAACCTCTTTTCTTCCATTGTGTGGGTTGTTTTACATGTTGGTAACTGACTGAAGTCATTAAATGAGGCTCTGAAAGGTCATGGAAGGTCTGAAAGGTCCTGGAAGGTGTGAAAGGTCCTGGAAGGTCTGAAAGGTCCTGGAAGGTGTGAAAGGTCCTGAAAGGTCCTGGAAGGTCTGAAAGGTCCTGGAAAGTGTGAAAGGTCCTGGAAGGTCTGAAAGGTCCTGGAAGGTGTGAAAGGTCCTGAAAGGTCCTGGAAGGTGTGAAAGGTCTTGAAAGGTCCTGGAAGGTCTGAAAGGTCCTGAACCTTTTTTGGAGCTGGCCTTTCTCCAACAGTTTCATAAATGAACACATTAAGGGGAGACCAAATATTCCTACTGTAAAACATATAATTAAATTTAATCATTCATCTACATTTATCTCTGTTAAATTTTAACTTAAAGTTAACTATGTCCATGCTTGTCCCCAGGTTCATCGATCTGATCTTCAATGTTGTCTTACAAATTGTCCTGGGAGTGCCGCTGGAGATCATGTTCTCTTGGTGGAGGATGGCCATCGTCTGGTGCATGGGGATTTTGGCAGGTGGGTTTAGTCCCTTTGAATTCATCTTTTAGTTTTTAGTGTTCTTTGGTTGAATTATGTTCAAAATATATGAATGGATTCTGGAGCTCTTAATAGACAACTAAACAATTAATGGACTGAACGTTTTCCAAGCCTGTTTGATTATCTCATGATTATCTCAAGATTATCTCATGATTATCTCATGATTATCTCATGATTATCTCATGAGTCACTTAAAAGATAATTAAAGAAATCACTTGACATTTGTGAGCACTTTTTATTCAGTTCAGATTATGATGTGGAAAAGAAGAGCGCCTTTTGTAGAAAGAAGACAACTTCGTTTTTTTCTTCTCTTTTTTTTTTATACATTTTGATTTTCACGGCTTCACTGCAACACTTTTTTATGCAGACTTTCCAACCTTGCTTTTCTCATGAAATTATTTATATGAAAGTATATATAAAACATTGCATCTTTTTCAGGCTCACTTGGTCATTCACTGACCGACCACTACGAAGGACTGGCCGGGGCTGCCGGTGGAGCATATGCTATCATGGCTGCCCACTGCTTGATGTTGTGGACTGTAAGTTCGAGCCTATTGAACATAGACATGTAACTTCTCATCTCAGTGGAACTGACTCATTCATATCATTCAAAATATCTTGCAAACACGCAAAGACTCGCTCCCCATCTTATCATTCATATAGACTCAAACAAAATTGACGTGTTCCATATATAAAAAAAAATGCTCGGTACACAAAGACAAGTTCCCTAACATTTCAAATGATCTCATTACTAATTGAAATTTTCCCATATTTATTTGAACTTATCTCAGTGTACATTGACATGTTCCCTATTGAATAAATCAATTAGATTCCCTGTAGTAAAACATATGACAGTTCCCACCTGTTAGCATTGTTGATTGTCTGACCTTTAAATTCCCTTTTCAGGACCGAACCCGTCTGAACGATGACTTGACCCATTCAAGAAACAGGAGAATTCTGTGCAGCCTGCCATTACGCATCTGTTTCATGTTGTTGATACGTGAGTTGGTTTATTTATGTTGATACGTGAGTTGGTTTATTTATGTTGATACGTGAGTTGGTTTATTTATGTTGATACGTGAGTTGGTTTATTTATGTTGATACGTGAGTTGGTTTATTTATGTTGATACGTGTGTTGGTTTAATTATGTTGATACGTGAGTTGGTTTATTTATGTTGATACGTGAGTTGGTTTATTTATGTTGATACGTGGGTTGGTTTATTTATTGAACCTAATACAACCTGTATTGAACCTTGAAAAGAAAGTATATATTTTTGTTTAGAATGGGGTATTTTGTTTTTGATCCTCATTCTTCTGTCAGACAACCCTCTGGCAGGCCGGGTGTGTCAGACTTCCCCTCTGGCAGGCCGGGTGTGTCAGATATCTCTGGTTCTGGTACGTCGCTGAATCCATGTACTGGCATATGTGCAACGGTTGGGGAATCCTCTGGCAGGCCGGGTGTGACAGTCAGACATCCCCTCTGGCAGGCCGGGTGTTATTGTATTTCCTACCTGTTAGTCCTGGATGAAACTTGATTATAAGTCTTGTTATGATGGATGAAACTTGGTTATAAGTCTTGTTATGTTGGATGAAACTTGATTATAAGTCTTGTTATGTTGGATGAAACTTGATTATAAGTCTTGTTATGTTGGATGAAACTTGATTATAAGTCTTGTTATAAACCTTATTACAGATTCTTTTTTAACTATTTCAGTCATTCCCCAAGTCTCCCTGGCTGTGTACAGACGCTGGTTCCTTGACCCCATCCATGTCAGGGTTGGAATAGCAGCCCACATTGCTGGACTACTGGCAGGTAGGCTACTTCACTTGTGCGGTCAGTTAGGAGGAGATTTATAAACATATTAATTGGAGTGGACGGCCAATTTATCATTAAGTCTTGTTCTTGTGCACGGGTCATTCATTGCTGTGAATCCCGTACAGAGCAAGAGGCCATCCATATAGTACGTACTGTTCAGGCGGCCAAGAGGCCATCCATATAGTACGTACTGTTCAAATGGCCCCCCAATCCCATTATGATTTTTTTCACTGCAGTAAATAATTTCTTATTGGTTATGATCAATTTGAAATGCAGATTGAAATAACCTTGGCCTTAATGCAGATGGAAATAGCCTTGAACTTAATACAGATTGAATTAATCTTGACCTTAATGCAGACCTGTTTACTCTTACGATTTTGGCGTACAATGTACGATTTTGAGGTATACATTATATATACTGTATGTTTATTTTTTTACCATGAAGATATTATATTGAATGATTTTGTGATGATATTGTAAGATTTTACGAGTTTGAGGGTAAACAGGTCTGTTAATGCAGATGGAAATAGCCTTGAACTTATTACAGATTAATTGACCCTGATCTTCATGTCTGTCCAAGTCAAGTGGGGTTTGGGGGGGGGGGGGTGTGCTGGGAACATAAAAAGTTGCCACTGAATTTGTTTACAAAACTTTAATGACCTTATTCGAAATGTTACCGAGACCTTGGGACCATGAGACCTTGGGACCATGAGACCTTGGGACCATGAGACCACGAGACCATAAAACCATGAGGCCTTACATGATTTCATTTCCTCTGTCAGGCCTGGTCATTGCTGAGCCATTCCTGAAGGACATCAAGCGACTTCCCTGGCAGGACAGGTCAGGGTTCATGGCCTTGTTCATCTTCCTCATGTTTGCTGGTGGCACTGTCATCTTCAACATTGTCTACAAGGGCTACCCCGAGGAGGCCTATAATTAGACCATCATCAAATGGTGAAATGTAGGCTAGTGATTATTGCGGTGGTTCACAAACTGTAATCTCTTATGGTTGCCTAATCTTATAAAATTGGATCTGGATATTCTTAAAAATACTGCAATTTTTTTTTTTCTGGTTTCGCTTTCCAATCGGGGTATTGTTCTAAACTGTTGGAGAACCTTGGTTTTTTATTTAAAGTTTGAAGCAGATTACCAGTGATAGTAGTATTACTATTTAAAACTCAATACATTTTTTAGGAGACATACTTGTGACCACACTGTATATGAAGAGCTGATTTTCAAAATGCTGTATATCCATTTTGGGGGTTTTGAGATTATTCAACTTTTTACAAAAAATTAATAACGCGTTTAGAGGATTAAATCATTTTTAGACACGAATGAAATAGGAATATAATGTGTTTAGTATATAGAATTAACCATGTGCTAAACGAACCTGATTTGCTCTACAAAATGGTTAGGTTTTTTAATTTTTAAAAAAATGGTGGATACCGCGTTTTGAAAATAAACTCTTCATATATAAATGTAATACATAGGAGACATACTTGTGACCACACTGTATATATAAATGTAAAATGATCTCCACAACAAACACATATATTTTATTTTAATGAAGCCCCCCTAACATAAACGGGGAAACAGAGGAAAAAACATTCACCTAGGGCAGCGGTTCTCAACCTGTGCATTACGACCCATCGGAAAACACATACTTTACAGTTATGAAGCAGCAACGGAAAATAAGTTTGGGTTTGGGTGTCGCCACGACATGAACTGTATTAAAGGGTCGCGGCATTGAGAACCACTGACCTAGGGTCTATTCACTTCTTTAATCCAGTCCCTTATTTTGTAATAATTTGTATGGCCCCCTCCAAACTTTGTTTTCATGAAAGCTATTTGGGCCAGTATTTTGATACAACCAAGATCTCCGAGACATTGTTGATACACTTAATGATGTCAAATAAAATGTTATATTATGTTTGTGAGACAATCCATGCTTATATTTAACAATGTTGTTTGCTACAACTAAGCAACATACGAGACATACAGAGATGACATTACAGAAGAGAACTGTAACTTAGGACGTACGCAAAATCTAAGGGAAGCTTACTCTGAGGCTGTGGGGTTTTTGTATGTTTCTTGCTTTAGTTACAGCTGAGATGGCGATTTGCTTGCGGTGACTCGATCAATGAAAACAAAGAACAGATGGTACTGACTTGAAGTCAAACCAATTAACATTTGAAATTACTTCAATCTATTACTCGACTTCAGATTCAGGGCTATCAAGAAATGGGTTGAGAATAATTTTATTCTAGTGTTGTGATCAAAGAAAACCTGCTAATGAAATTTGTTAGTAACAGCAGGCGTGTTATTGTTGTTTATGTATTTGTAAATTTGCTTTTGTATAATATTACTTATCAAAAGTACTGGTACTTTTATTTGATTTATGTAAATACTTATTTATACCAGTAATGCTATATACCAGGGGTGAACAAACTACAGCCCGCGGGCCGCATACGGCCCGGCAACTGATATTTTGCTGCCCTTGCAGGCATTTTTAAATTTAAAAAATTACTTTGTTTTTAAGTTAATTTGTTGAATTTTACAGAATTTCATCTACCATTATGATTGTTTTAACATTTTGGATCAAATTTCTTTCTAATTTTTTTTTAAAACAGTCTTTGACTTTTGTCATGTGATGCTAAAATGTGAATTTACCGATTTTAATATAGAGAAATGTTTATAGACATGTGAAAATTGGACATAATGTACATGCGGGCCCCCAATAGCTTTACATTTGTCAATGTGGCCCTCCGCACAATAAGTTTGCCCACCCCTACTATACACATTTGATCTGATGTTTCTGACGAAACATTCATTTATACATACCAAGATTTACCCCCCCTCCAATTCTAATGAGTAAACATTTTCCATATATTATTTAATTGTTCCCAGAGTATTTCATAGCAATGTTTTTTTATTTGAAATCCATTTCATGATACCAATATTTGATATCCCATAATTAACAATATTTTTTTTTATAATTTGTATCTATAGATACAATTTAATGGGACAATTTATTGCCTGAGTTATTTTTAGATCACTGTTTTATCTCGTTTATGTAACGCTGGTCATGTGGGTACAATAAAGGTGATATTTTTTATCTTGGTCTTTATTCATTTATTTCTGCATAACCCATTACCACATATTTCTACACATTCCATCACCTCATATGTCTACACAATCCATCACCTCATAATTCAACACAATCTATCACCTCATATTTCTACACAATCCATCACCTCATATTTCTACACAACCCATAACCCAGACCTGTTTACCCTCAAACTCTTAAAATCGTACAATATCATCACAAAATCGCTCAATACATTATCTTAATAGTAAAAATAAACAGACAGTATATATAACGTACACACCTCAAAATCGTACATTGTACGCCAAAATGGTAAGAGTAAACAGGTCTGATAACCTCATATTTCTACACAATCAATTACTTCATAGTTCTGTTCCACATCAACCCTTGTAAAAAAAAATGTCCTCAAAAACTCAGAGATTCGACAAAGAAATTTAAAAAAGCAGCCATCATGATACTGAAGAATTTAAAAAAAAAATACAACCAATAATAACACTATTTAAATTCCTTTATTTTCAAACTGTAATTTTGACAGTTACATAAATTCTCCAATCGAAAGCTTCCTGTCATCAACTCATTTTAAAACTAACATTTCAAGATATGGTTTTCACTGTACGTAGAGTTTTGAAGAATTTTTATGCCATTACTTCTTTTCAATGGTCTATGAAGGATGTACAGCATACACATATATAAAAGGACATTTAGTGCATACACTAATGTATTTGGACATTTAGTGCATACACTAATGTAAATGGACATTTAGTGCATTCACTAATGTAAATGGACATTTAGTACGTGCACTAATGTAAATGGACATTTAGTGCATACACTAATGTAAAGGGACATTTAGTGCATACACTAATGTAAAGGGACATTTAGTGCATACACTAATGTAAATGGACATTTAGTGCATACACTTAATGTATATGGACATTTATTGCATACACAAAATATATTAATAACAGACATTTAGTGCATAGATCAATTTAAACAGACATTTAGTGCACACAAAAAATATATAAACAGACATTTAGTGCATACACAAAATAAATAAAGAGACATACAGTGCATACAAATGTTAACATCAACCTTGTGTTGAGTAGGGACATGGAGATAACCATAAATGGCATACTTGATACTTAAAGATATATTTACAAGAGGCCAAGAAACATTAACTTCTAGTACTTCTACTTCTACATTGAAGTTTGCCTCTACACCGAAATGGTATAGATAAAAACAGTTGTTAAATCTCAACTTAAAGAAACAATCTAAACAAAGTTTGGCAAGGCAATTATGCGACCCTAGCTTAAGGACAATTTTTGTCTGTGTAAATGTAATTACAATTTTCCAATTCTATATTTTTATAGCATGATTACAACTAAATATATTTTTTATAGCATGATTACAACTAAATAGATTTTTTATAGCATGATTAAAATTAAAAAGATATAATTTTAAATAAAATAATTTTTCACAGCCATCAATGCTGAAGTAGTTTTCTTACTAGACATTACCCTGAATGAGGACCTGTACATTTGTAGACTTTATCATTTCATTTTATGATGCTCACTCCCACCCATATTTAGTCATAGACTTACAAGCATGTCATGTCATAGTTTTGGATGGTTGCTGCTGATCTAGCAGTCAAGTCATTGACAAAAAAAGTTACACAAATAATTTCCATCTAAAGACTACATTGGTTACCAGAAATTTGTTTGAAAGAAATTTCATCTAAAGGAAATTGTTTGACGGAAATTTTATCGAACGGAAATTTGTTCGAATTTTTTTTCAGTTCACAATTGTTAAAATGTTCTTCATATGTCGTTTTGAATGCACTATACTATACAGTAAAACAAAATAATGCAGTCAAAAAGAAATTTGATGCAAAATTTTAATGTGTGAACTAAAGAAAAGATTCGACCAATTTTCCATTCAATCAAATTTCTGTCTATCAATTTTCTGTCTACAAAATTTCTTTTAGACAAATTTCCGGATATGGACTACATCAGCTATCTCTAAAACACCAAAGAGTCAGGCTATAATGATTATGAATGTGTCACGCACAACACTAAAATTAATGCTGGTTACATTTGGTGAAGTGATATATTCAGTGATCCACCAAACAGGGATTCCAATCACTAATGCTGTTTGTTGAATGCTTTCCAAGAACACACTACACATGTGCTCCTGTTTTTTTGCTTGTCACATTAAATTGTTGGTACCAGGGGTTTTAAGCCTTTTTTGTGTGTGTCCATAGCATCATCCCATTTAGAGTGACTACACAAATGCTAGTCGTAGTAATTAAGGCCTGGGTGAAGAAGCTGCTTTAACCTCTCCACCCGCCCCCACCCGATTCCTTTTTCGAAAAGTAAAATTTATCCATGGTTCCACTCGGTTCAGAACCCTTGGACAAAACCAATATCTAGTATAATACTGAGCATTGTATACAATCAGAATGTGCCTTCAGATACTGTAACACAAACTAAACAAAGTCTACAGCATTAATTGCATCAATAAAAACAAACATGGAATCAGTCGCCATGACAACTGAAATACAGGCCAAGAATCCCAGACAACTAAAAATAGCCTTCTCTTATGATGAGAGATGGTTATGTTTAGAGCAGCATATAGCAACTTAGAAAGTCATAAGTTAACAAATCAGAAGAAACAATCAACAACCATAAGATATGTTTCTTACACACACACAATTGACAGTCATAATATCAAATAAGACTCCTATCGTGCTACAAATGGATGACATTTTAAAAAGCTGATTTTTTAAAAATTATCTCTAAATTTGTTCATGCAATTTTCCCCATCTGCTTATCTTAGCTGTGTTTGGAACAAAAATTATAATCAATGCTAAAGGAACATTCACAGTTTTCAGTTTTATTAAAAGAAACAAAGCAATTTGATATTTACCCTTTTTTTTTTTTACTCCAAAAGCAACTCTCTCCAACATGTTTCTACATTGATTCTCTCCCTTTCTTAGGAATGTCTTTCATTTAAAATATCAGGCAAACAATTTGTGAAAAAAATATTCAAATGAACAAAAAAATCAATCTCTATATTCAGGTAGCATACAAATTACACCAAGAAAAAATTCAATATACAAATATTTACTCAAATTGAAAATTAAAAAAAAAATTTGTGAAAAAAAATGGTTGCCAATTATATAGACTGAGTAAAGATTGTGTCTAGACTAGATATACATTTATATGGCTTGGGCTTGAGACTTTCTAGTGAATTAAATCAAATATGCTTCATGAGGCTGTCAGAGTCCTTAAAAATAATTATACTTTGTTTAAAAATGAAGGCAAAAATTTGTTTCTTTAAAAAAATGTTACATCTCTTCATTTTATTTTACTTTAACATTGTGTTCCTATTTCTTGCATTTTACATTAATAGAATTCTTTGAACTTTGACCCTAAAGCTCAGCAGCTAAGTTCACACTTTTGCTAAAAATATTTTTAGTCTCCTGTAACTTTCTCTTGATAAGCTGTTTACATTTGTTTTATCATAAAGATCTTCAAGATCATTCAAGTGAAGTTTGAGATTTAAAAAAACATGGATTTATTTTAAACAATATCAATAATAAAGTTAAAAGTGATAAAAGGTGATAAAAGGTGATCGATAACAGAGATATTTAACATTAAATATTAACAAAACTTCAAGTATTGTAATGTTAATAGCCAAACGTATCGCAGTCACAAACAAAGCCAAATTACCCTTTTTTGAAGTATGGTTTGATAAAGGAGAGCTCAGAGATTCAAGATAGTAGGAAATGTTTGACTCTCTCACTAATTACAATTGTTTTATTTCATACCAGTCAGTTGGTGTCTTCATTTTTTTTAAGTTGATGCACACAACATGAACGTGACACCTCTACAAAGAACTATAAAAATTGCATTAAAAAATATGCTGACCAAAAAAATAATAACATTTATAGATGTAGAGTAAAGATAACAATGTTGTACTACTTGTACAGACAAGGTGCATAGAAAGACAATGCTGAAGTTAATTTTTGTGCAATGATGGGCATCCATAAACATTGCCCATACATTACAACCTCCCAAGTTTTTATATGTTCTCCAGTCAATTTATTTTCCAAAATGGTTTAGTAAAATTCTTTAAAAAATGTATCTGAAAATGAAAGTAAAGCATTTTAGAAGAGTTAAACTTAAAAAATAAGCCAACTTTTGTTCAGTTTATCAAATTTCTTGGAAAAAAGAAGAAGAAAAAGGCATCAGCTATCACAGATATTTTTTGTTACAAATATTTCAATGCAAATCAACAAATAAATACAGCCCATGATGTCATCAACATACATTTTTAAATAAAAAAATTATTCACATTCAAATCAAACATCCAAACCAGATTTTCACTTCTTTGGAAGCTCATAAATTCCTGTTCCAAAATCTCCTTGACGATCAATTTTATCTGTTTCCTGGTACCTAAATGCCAAAGACTTTTCTGGATCTGTTCGAAAACTCTGAACCTGAGGCCGAGCCTGGGGAGAATTTATTGTTAAAAATGTAACATTTTATTGTCTGAGAGAAAAAGAAAATTATTTGCACATGCATGTACCAAAATTTTTAATTCTTCTTTTTAATAACTCTTATTAACAGGGAATTAACATGCACTTGTGCTATGCTAGTGGCAAATGTCTTATACCACCAAACTCAACCAATTAGTAATATACAAATAAGAGAGTTTTCCCCTTTGTTAAGCGTCCAGTCAACAGAGACGAAATATGCTGAGCTCGTGGTTTGTTTACACGGCTGATTTGATCTAGTTTGAAGTGGTTATTTTCTAAAAATATTCTAATAAATGTGTATCTATACAGCGTACTGATGTAACACAAAGAAAAAAGTCTCATTGAAACTATTAAAAAAGTCGTATAATAAAACTCTTATACTTATGGTTACAAATAAGAGCAACAAAAACAAATGGGTAGGGGATGGCAAAGGGGGAAAACCCACTTGGGGGTTAAACTTCAGAGAGCGCTAAAATTGTACTTTTTCCTGCAATATATGTGTATCAGCGTATCAGTGCATCAGTGCATATATTTTTGCTTGCCTCAGCTCTGTGTACATAAAGCCTAAAAAATTAAGTTAAAGAAGTTGAATCTTGCACATAAAAAAAATTTAAATCTTGCACATAACAAACTTTGAATCTTGCACATAACAATTATATCATATTACAATGGAGAGGTTCTCACCGATTTTGTAAACCTGGGCAACTGCCAGAGGGGGGCGGGCTCTACTGGGTTTTGGTAGGTTCTCAAGAGTGTTGCCCTTGTCTCATACACAATACCATGGCTACGAGGCCCCTGTAGGTAGATATGTCAATGTTGTATATTATTATGTAATTGGTTGGTGATGATTGTCGAAAGAATAAGACCTAAAATTAATAAAAACTATAAGTAAGCTAATTCTTAAGGAAAATAAATAATGGATGAAAAAAAAACTTAGTATAAATATTTAGTAGTCCCACAAAATTTTTTAGTAATAAAATAGACCTCTGAAAATAGAATTAAAAAAAATAATTCTAGCCAGTATACTCCTAGGAATATTGTGGTCTACTGTTTATATGTTGAACTTGTAATATAGTCAAGTGCTGTCATGTCATGTATTCATGGACTCCTGAACGCTACCAACATGAGTCACAGCCAGATGTCATCTTTAACAGCATGGTCAAAGACTTAAAACCAGGTATACTAATTGTGGGAGAGTGGCTCGGAAGAGTGTTTTCCCAAGGCTATGGTTACATGGTATGGGGGTAGGAGTGTAGATGGGTCGAAGCCTTCACTGAGACTTGTTTAGTTTATCTTCGACTTGTGGGGGGGGGGGGGGGGCACTTGCTATGGAAAGATGGCAGACTTTAATTACGATCTATGGATCATTGGACACTGGGAGGTGTTATGGTGGCATATAACCCATATGGGAAGACGTTCAGTGGCACTCGGGTATATAACCCATGTGGAATTCAGTTACTTTTATGACCACTGTCCTGCAGGACTCGCATGAAACTTTCTTCATGTGTGTAGATTGAATGACCACTGTCCTGCAGGACTCGCATGAAACTTTCTTCATGTGTGTAGATTGAATGACCACTGTCCTGCAGGACTCGCATGAAACTTTCTTCATGTGTATAGATTGAATGACCACTGTCCTGCAGGACTCGCATGAAACTTTCTTCATGTGTGTAGATTGAATGACCACTGTCCTGCAGGACTCGCATGAAACTTTCTTCATGTATGTAGATTGAATGACCACTGTCCTGCAGGACTCGCATGAAACTTTCTTCATGTGTGTAGATTAAATGACCACTGTCCTGCAGGACTCGCATGAAACTTTCTTCATGTGTGTAGATTGAATGACCACTGTCCTGCAGGACTCGCATGAAACTTTCTTCATGTGTGTAGATTTAGACCAGGCTTTGCATCACTTCATGCCACAGAGTTCCACATTGAGGTAAGTGTTTATACAGTGTTAGAAGCTGAATGGGAGATTGTGTGAGTCAGAGGTGACTGATAGATACAAGTAGTAGACTTATATAGTGATATCCTGGGAGAGCCATGGTAAGTAGATAGATAGCCCTTTGTATAGTATCATGTAGTGTAGGTGATTTCTAATATACTTCAGGAAGAGTCACCCTTTTCTTATCTTAGTCAAGATATTTCCTTACAAGTGTGTCGCTTTGTTGACAGTAGACAGACACCAACGTTTTGTGACCACAAGCAGTACAGAGAACAAGTCACAAGCATAGACGATAGGGCCACATTAGAATGGACAATAGGCAGAGAAGAGGTGACAGGCATCCAGGAATCCACTTTTAATGAGGTGTAGCATTTGCTTGTGTTATAATTCAATTTGATTGTACACACATTGCTTGAGCTGGTATATTTATTTAAGAATTATGTAGCATTTCTCACATTACATTTAAATGATAAATTATCAGTAATTATTTTGATGTACACTGAGAATTTTTAGTTTCTTATAAATTGTGTTTCCTTGGTTACATCAAACAAAGTGGAGTCAGAAAAATTGTTGAGATTCAGGGAAGGTCCCCCTGAGCATAAGAGACAATTATGAAGATAATTGATATAATGTAGCTTATGAATAGCGTTAAAACAATGAGAGATATTTTTGTGATAGATTCTATCTAAGACAACATCACTGACGCTAAAAATGGCTACGGCAAAGGGGAGAGACTTCTTAATAAAAATTTTTGGATAAATTCAAACAAAATGGTACTTGACAGTAATAAATCTTTCGTCTTCATTCCAATTCTTTTATTTTCTTGCTTTAACTTTACGATTTGTTTGACAGGAATGATGAAGAGGTGGTTGAGCAAATACATATTAGTAAGGTTTCATTTGTCAATTTAACTTCACAAAAATAACATCGACACTATACATGGCATGATAGTAGAGCCATCATGTGGGCCCTGCAAACCCTGCCGATGCAGGGGGCCCTGGATCTCTAAAGGGCTCAAAGTTATGATGTGGAGAAAAAAATCATTGGAAATTATTTTAAATAGTATTGAAGTGGCATGGGGACACAACACATGTCATGACATGACAGGCTTAAAGATCAAGGGAAATAATTATGATGAATCTTTTAAGTTTAATAAGGAGCTCTTTTTTCCCCCTCATTCTTCAAAGCTATAAGAAATTAATAATAAAGTCAAATAAGAAGAAAAGAGAAAATAAAAACTGATCTACAAAATAGAAGAGAGCATGTAATATACTCTCAAAGGAGGTTTTTAAAAAAAATTATAAAATGGAACTAGTACGAAAATAACGGGAAGAATAAAAATAATCAATGAAAATAACTTACTACAGGAGCTGACATAGCTCTCTTCTGTAACAAAGAAATAAAATAATGGTGCATCAACACTAAGTGAATGTTGGGATCAAGTTTATGTCTTGTTCATTTGGTAGAACATTTGATATAATCTATGTCAGGTTAATTGGAAGAATCATGTAATATAATCTATGTCAGGTTAATTGGAAGAATCATGCATATAATCTATGTCAGGTTAATTAGAAGAATCATGTACATAAGCTATTTCTTGTTCATTGGTATAATGTTGAATCCAATTTATGTCTGGGAAAATGTTTTATCTAATCTATATCTGCTGGTTCTCTGGGAGAATTTTGGATCAAATCTGCGGATGGTTTGTGCATATCCACAATGAAAAGGAACAAATTATTATGAAGTTATTGATGCAAGAAATCAGTTTAACAATTAATTCTAAATCGTCTGCTTTTGTTATTAAATTGCAACTCTTAGATTTAAAAAAAAATATAGCTAAAAAATTTCATAAGATTTTTCATTTTTTGTTATCCCAATCTGTGTATTTATCTTTTTTTTCTTATAATTTCTTAATCTCTATTTTGTAAATAAAATTGAATTAACCTGCCCTAAAATACCGCTTGGTCTAACAAGAGAGACCACCACATTTCAAGATTTTCAAGGTCTGCTAATGAAAGGGATGTAACTGGCTATTTCATGCCAATAGCAAATATTAAAATAAAATGTATTTAAAAATGAACCAACAAACACACACACACTATAAACAAGAATTGAGATAAATTAATTCAGAAATTCACAGCAAAATGAGAAATCTTGAAAGTAACATGAGTTCTCTACCTTGGTCTCTGCCTGCCTCTTGGCACTGAGTGTGTTTTGCCTCTCTTTGAGCCATTTGTCCTGGTATTTGTGTTCCATCAGATCATAGATGGGTGTGGATGGCCTGTGTTATTGAAAAATTGAAATAGTCAGCGCAATAAAAACACTAGTCTGTGCTCTTGTTCTCTCTCGTCTTGACTATTGCAACTCTCTTCTGTCAGGTTCACCAAAACATTTCATAGAAAAACTGCAGAAAGTTCAAAACTCAGCTGCTAGGTTAGTTCTAAAGGCAAAGAAATGTGATCACGTCACTCCACTATCTCACTCACTTCATTTGGCTCACAATACAATCACGCATTGATTACAATCTGTCTGTTCTCTGTCACAACTTTTTCTCTCGTTCATGCCCTTCCTATCTTACTGAAATTCTTACTGTCTATTCACGATGCAAACCTTCATTCCTCAGCAGACATGTGTAGTCTTTCTGTTCCCAGAACATGCACTAAAACATATGGTGAACAATCTTTCTGTGCCCCCAAACAATGTAATTCTCTACCACTACATATCCGCAAACAACCCACCATACAAGCCTTCAAAACTGCACTCAAAACACATCTCTTTAAACTCTACTATCTAGACTGATTCCCCCAATTGCCGATAAACGATCCTGCTGGTTGTTGTCCATGGCTTGATAAGTAAAAGTTCTGGGGTGGGTGGAGTGAATATATATTTGTTTTTGTTATGTTTGTTATACAGAGGTTTTTTAATTAAATAAATGTATGTTATTTTTTAACGTCATGATTATGCTTGATAATATTTTTACCTACAGCGTGGTGAGCTCAGTCGAAGGCAAGGATACCCCACTATATAAGACCACAAATAATAATAATAATAATAATAATAGTATCTTTTAATAGTAAACAAAATTGACCTGACGTAATACGTACAATTAAAAAAAATTATCATATGTTATAGAAACATAATGTATGGCTAAGGTATACATTTGAATGTTAATCTATGATTTAAAAATGAAGAAACAAAGAAATAGTTTCCCAATCTGCATCAATAGTCACCCTATCTGTGTGGATTGTCTCCCTATCTGTGTGGATAGTCTCCCTATCTGTGTGGATAGTCTCCCTTTCTGTGTGGATAGTCTCCTTTTCTGTGTGGGTAGTCTCCCTATCTGTGTGGATAGTCTCCCTATATGTGTGGATATTATCCTTATCTGTGTGGATAGTCTCCCTATCTGTGTGGATAGTCTCCCTATCTGTGTGGATAGTCTCCCTATCTGCGTGGATAGTCTCCCTATCTGTGTGGATAGTCTCCCTATCTGTGTGGATAGTCTCCCTATCTGCGTGGATAGTCTCCCTATCTGTGTGGACAGTCTCCCTATCTGTGTGGATAGTCTCCCTATCTGCGTGGATAGTCTCCCTATCTGCGTGGATAGTCTCCCTATCTGCGTGGATAGTCTCCCTATCACAGCTTCCACAGGGTTATGACTCACTCTCCTGCTAATTGTTTCACCTATGTATCAGTAAATTAAAGCAGTTGCTTATCATATGATCTTCATCAAATTTTTTAAACTTTTCTGAGCAAAAAACACTGACCTGCTGTGAATACCAATAAACACTGACCTACTGGTTAATGAACACTGACCTACTGGGTATACCAAAAACCATTGTCGGTGGCAGTCTTCTTGTCCTCATTTTCCCTGCCATTTCCTTTTTGTTGAATGGAAGCCGACGAATGTCATGAACAGCCCGATAGTCTGCCTGTTCTTCTGTACGGACAAGACCATTTGTGATGGCCATCTTGTTCATGGTCAAAAAGTCTCTCTCAGATGCTGCTTTCGCTTTGGTTGCACCACCCTTGGGTAGGTAGTTGCCTGTCCATCCACGGAGAGCTGAATCAGAATTCAGACTATTATGAGAGAGTTTCCAGGCTGCTAGGACAGCACAAGAAGGATACAAGGATAAACTGTGTCAGTTCACAAGTAAGACAGCCCTGCATATTCACTGCCATGTTTGGGTGGGATTGAGGGGAGGGTTCTATTCAACTATTTATTATGTTTAAAAAATGTGTGAAGATTTAAAGTTGAAAACAAACATTGGGGGGATTTGGGGGGGGGGGGGGGTGCGGAAGTAACTGTAAAGATATTTTTGAAATATTAGAACTCTTCCAGATTACATTTACAATAAAGAAAATTGACAACAGAATCACAGAAAACCTATGGCTTGAATTGCATTAAATATGCATTTTCCATAAGGGGAAAGAAATTACTGACAAGGGAAAGATGGACTGAATTCAGAAAATCAGGTGAAAAAAAGGAAAGACTTAACACAGATATTGACTCACCATCTGCTGCAGTGTAGATTCTTCTGTCATTGGGTAAGCCATATGTGAACCCTTTCTCTGGGAGATGAAATCCTCTGGATTTTATGTGGCCTACTTTATTCTAAAGAGAAAGAAAATTTTAAAATATATAAATTAACATAATTGATATTATTTGTTAAATTGAAAGATTCATAAATTACGCTTACCTATCACATGTATGCAAATGATTTGAGTGGGAACTTTGTTATGAAAATATAAGAAGTATAAGTAAAAGTTCATTAAAGAAAATGAATTATTATATTGTTACAATGTATTAATATGTTTCGGAATATGAAAGTAAGCATACTTAGCATGGTAATATAGTACTTTCAGACTACAATATATTGCCACTATTTCGTAAAAAGATAGGCAACTTAGAGTTGTGTCGCTGAGGCACTGACTCACTGACTCAAATTATTGGAATTGGATAGCCTTTCAGTTTCAGGCCTTTCTGTTTACTGAAGGATGTAGAAATGGGTTTCTTGTGTAATTTGTTCTGTTCTTAAGTTTTTCAATATCATTTACTTTATACTTCTCTTTAAACAATCTTTGAAATTCGCACTCCCAGTATTGAGAACTCACACTCAGTAATTAAACCATTAGCCACTACTAGTACTAGGCTAGCTCCAAGATAGGTACTTCGCCGAAGCAAGGGACACTCATAGAAAATTTGTATCGGAAATGGGCGTCGGCGCGCGAAAATCCGTGTTTTTAATTTGTTGATGTTGCTGCAATTTCATTCATAAAATAATTACTATATCCCACAATTGTGTTCCTTTTCCGGCCTTACGCTTTAGAGGACATCTTGGCCTACATTTTAATCAATCTCTTTTTTATTTACAATCTGTTAATATTTGAGAAAATCCTTGGTGAATATAAGGCAACTTTCACCATTAATAAAAGTTAAAGTAAAAAATATGTCATTATCATATTTTTTGTGCACCTTGGGCATACATTGATCTACCAGTATGCCAAATTTCAAAGCAACATGTCCTTCCCGAGAGACGCCATGGTTCCCCTCATGAGCAGTATACTATGTAGGTTGCACTACCCAAATTCGCTGGGGTGTGACCACGCCCCCTTTTCAATGGCGGAAGATGCCGATACTCGACAAATATTCAATTATTATCGCTATTTACATCAAAATATTTGGATAACTTATAGTTTCGAGTGAACTTAAAAGTCTTTTAAACAAGAATATCCTAATTTGAGGTTTAAAAACCCGGTAGAGTCCATATTATAAATGATTACAATTTGCCGTGTGCAAAACGTTGTACTGGGCAGCCATTCACACAGCCACTTGCATTTGCATAATGGCTATACCCGTAATACTATTTCATTCATAAGAGTTGGCCGTGTGCAAAAACTATTAAACCATTGGTCAGGGAGAGCTTTAAGGTGGTCCATGGGTCAAAAAAAAATTTTCTATGTCTCTTGAATTAAAATTTTTTTTTTTAGTACATACTAACTATACACCAATAGAAAGACAAAAAAACTTAGTAGTTTATTTTTAAAAAAAATTTTTTGACTTTTATTGCAAAAAATATAAAATTGTATACCAATATTGACCGTTACTCAAAATGTATCAACACCAAAAGGTTTCTCAATATCATAATGAAAATTTGCACACTCATTAATAATACAGTTGTTAAAAAAATTACACCCAGCTTACTGCATTAAAATGATTGGAACATCTACAAATGACATATATGTGGGGTCACATAAATTTTTGGCAAAATACAGGGGGTAGCATATGTAAAAAAATTATTTAAAAAGTTCTGCTGGACAGATCTAAAAGAAGAAGGTGTCACTATGTAGATAATATCAATGGTAAGAGGCATGGAAAGTTTAAAGCCTGTACCTATAAAACTTTGCCTCCTGATACATTTGGCATACCTAAAAAATCTGAAAAACATGAAGTTGAGAAAATCGAAGAAGAAGTTTAAAAATGTTTGTTCTTTTAATTTAAGACTAGTTGAACAATACAGGGTGCATATATCATGTACATGTACCATTCATAAATGAAAAAACAATATAAAAACACAGATATAAAAGATAGAAAATTAATAGTCGTGTTTTCAAAATATCAACCCCCGACCCAAAAAATTATATAATAATAATAAAAAAATTATATAAAAATTTCTCTTGGACAGATCTTATGGAAGGAGGTGTTATTGTGTAGATAATATCAATGGTAAGAAGCATGGAAAGTTTGAAGCCTGTATCTGTAATACTTTTCTTCCTGATACATTTCGCATTCCTGAAAAATCTGAAAAACGCAAAGTTGAGAAAAACAAAAAAGAATTTTTTTAAAAATTAAAGACTACTTGAACAATACAGGATGCATATACCATGGACATGAACCATTCACGAATGAAAAAACAATATAAAAACACAGGTATAAAAAGATTTAAAATTAACAAAGCCGTGTTTTCAAAATGTCAACCTGCGTCCCAAATAAAAATATTATAATAAACAAAAAATAATTTTGAAAGTTCTATTGGACTGATCTTATAGTAGGAGGTGTTATTATGTAGATAATACCAATGGTAAGAAGCATGGAAATTTTGAAGCCTGTAACCATAATACTTTTCCCCGTGATGCATTTGGCATACTTGAAAAATCTGAAAAAGGCAAAGTTGAGAAAACCAAAATAATATATTTGTTAAAATCAAAGACTACTTGAACAATATAGGATTCTTATACCATGTGCATATACTATTCATAAATGAAAAATACAATATAAAAACACAGATATAAAATTAATAAAGCCATGTTTTTAAAACCAACCCCTTTTCGTAAATAATATTATGATAATAATATAGAAAATTCTGGAATCATGTGAGGTACGGTATGCAGATATAACACTTTCCCTCCTGAGTGAGCGTACTCCCATCATAGGACACATCAATGTCTACTACCTCTGCAAGTTATCCTTGTAGTTTGGTAGTGATTGATGCAGGGTGATAGTGTAGCATTCTGGTCAAATGTCTTTTGGTGAATGTTTGGTACATTGATTATTTGAAAAAACTTCCCCATACCAGCAAGCCCCAATCCAGTCACTAATGATGCTGCCACAGCTCTTTTGTTGACAACAGTTTTGCCAGTGCATAAAACTGATGTATAAGAAGATGAGATGACAAAGTCACATATATTACAAACCACCTCTAAGAATAATGCAAGTCCAGAACGTTTCTTGTCGTCGCTGCGGAGAATAAAGTGTCCCTCTCTGCATTCAGGGCATGTAAACTTTAAAAAAAGTGGCTGGAGGGCATCTACCTGAATGATGGATGAGGCAGAGAGGCCTAAGGTGTGCTGACATTCAAAAGCATGAAGTTTGGTTTTTGACGCAGATGATGCCACAGAATCTTCACATCTAGAAGCGGGTGGTGGAGCTGGCGACGAAGCTGGTGACGAAGCTGGTGGTGGAGCTGGCGACGAAGCTGGTGGTGGAGCTGGCGACGAAGCTGGTGGTGAAGCGGGCGACGAAGCTGGTTGTGGAGCTGGTTACGAAGCTGGTGGTGATGTGTGGCCCCTCTTCTGTTTTTCCTGTTCCACTAGTCTCATCATCTGCATTTTCTTGGACTTCTTGGACATGGGTGCCATTATTTTCTATTTAGAACAAAAAAAATTATTATTTATTAGTAGTATTACTAGCATTATAAAAAATAGCATAGGCTTAGGCATTGGTAATACTGGTAAATGTTGTGGAACAAAACACTAAAAAATGGTATATTCGTCAATTTCTATTATTATTTAAAATAAAAAAATAAAAGGGAAACCTTGGCTTATTCCATCCATTCGTTGAAATTCATTTTGATTTATATTATTACCGGTATAACACTAAATAAATGACTGAAATGTTGTCATTGACAACGCAATAAATCAATAAAATTTTAAAACATAAAAACCTAATTTGTCACTCACGTGTATGGACACAAAGGTAATGAACGATAATATTGAACTAGTAGTTATATTAAAATACAATTATCTATCTCAATTTCGTATAATTAGGCATAAAGAACCTTTATTTCTAATCAAAAGCGTACACATGTGCGTTACTCCGTTACTGGCGTAACCGTTAGTAATTATTATTATATGTAGTAAGCCTACTGTACTACTATCTGACTAAACCTAGCTCAAAATTCGCTGGAACACCTAAAAATATTTATTATACATTACATTATACAATAATAAGTTCAACTTACCTTTTCAAAGCAAGAAAATAAGTTCAAATTTGAATTTATTTGACGATAGCAAAAGTAAGGTCGATCGATGGAAACGGGTAACGCTAACTGCACGGAATGATCCGAAGTGAAAAAAATGGGAGTCGGGCAATGCATTGTGGGATAGATTTGTTCAACTACGTCAAATCTAAATTTAGCCGACCAATGATAATTGGTGTTATCTGAAAAATTTAAATCTCGACCAATGAGAAAATTTGTTTGAACGAAAAATGATTCAAAATGTGTAGGGTTTGCAGAACAAAGAGAATCCGCCAGGCTTATTTCTGGACCTTTTAGTGGGCGATACCATTACCGAGTAGATAGGCTAAGCTTTCGATCGATACCAAATATGTCTACATTGCGTTGTAATTATATTATAAAAGCGAAGGGGCGCGTCAGGGGTTTACAGAGCCTGAATTTTGCCCCCGAGGTCAAAATTTGCTCTTACCATCCTACTTTTAATTACATTTTTAACAACTTTAAATTATTTTTTTATGAAAATAGTAAAAACCAAAATGTTCCTAAGATGTTTATCTAGTAAAATTCACCAAAATCTCATTTTTGATAAAAATTATATAAATATCGATATTTTCCCCCGTGGACCACCTTAATTAATTATTCATGTGCCAAAGTTGAAAGATTAAAATAAGTCGACCCTAAACAGTGTGTTTAAAAAAAGGGGATGCGTTGCCTTATATAAACTATATAGTCATTGCGCATGACGCGATCAGCGGAATGAGGTCACAAGATGTGGAGGTGTAGTCCATAGTAAAAAATGACAAACCAAGTCGTACTTTAAAAATTCATAACTTTAAAACTAAAACAGCTAAAACTAAAAATATGATTTTGGTGTTATAATTCTGTTAAAAATTAGCTCTATACAACTATGCCATTGGTTTATTTTTTAAAAAAAATTTAAATTTTTTACCAAAGTACCTACTCTAAGACCAAACCAAAGAAATAGTTGAATAAACTAGAATAAATATGAAAATGACACCAACAAAATTAACACCAATAAGAATTGTATTTACCAAATGTTTTATGTGCATAATTTAAATACTTAAGAATGACGGACTAAGTTAACGCGAATCTGCTCGTAATTCTCTACTTCCGCCGCCACATTTCCTACCCGAAGATGAAGTTCATTTTGAAGCATAGAATTTCTCTGGTCACCCAAAGTGCCCGTTGCTGTAAAGTCAAACGGCCCTTCCACCTGCATCGCCATTTTTAATACTGATAGTATGAAAGAATCTGATAACTGCCGTCAAAATTCCTTTCAGATAGCTTTGGTTGGCGATACCTGAGACTGAGCCAACTTTGAGATAGCTTCGCGAGTTTCCTTAGTTACACACTCACACATGCGCATTACACATTTCCGGCGTAATGGGAGAACATTGTCATTTTATTTAAATCTCTCCAGTTTAAAATGCTAGTTGCGCCCCTTTGAGTGTGTGATTCAATTTTTTTTTTCAAAGTTTTGCAGATAGGTTTGTGAATAATATGTAAGAAATGTTTTTTAAAAATAAGTGGCTTAAAAAAAAAAAAAATTATGCGTAGAAGATTCTAGGAGTTTGACAAAGTTATTCGGTAAATTTTACTTAAGACCAAACTTCAATTTTTTTAATCACAAAGATAATTTGAAAAGGAACAAATACAGATGAATTTCGAAGCATTTAAATTTTTTTTTGAAAGATATATATATATATATACGGGGCTCCATTTTTCAGGCTTTTCTCGGATATATATATATACATATATAATATGTATTAATATTTTTGTTAAACATAATTATTGACATCGTGGTAAATCTAAGCAAACAAAAATAATTTATAAAATAATTTACAAAAAAAAATGTACCGACAATCCATTCGGCTTATCTATTACAAATATAGACAATTAAAAAAAATGACAAAAGACAAAATCCTGTCACACACACTGTTAAATAACGTGCTGTTCCCTGAACCGTGGAAAGAAAAAGTTTTGTCTGAGAAAAGCCTGAAAAATGGAGCCCCACCCATCCTGTTTCGTCAATAAATGATGCACTGCACACACATATACTACAATATACACTGTCATTACAAAACTCTGTCATACACACACATATACTACTATATACACTGTCATTACACAACTCTTTCATACACACACATATACTACAATATACACTGTCATTACACAACTCTTTCATACACACACATATACTACAATATACACTGTCATTACACAACTCTGCCCCTACACAACTCTGCCCTCACAACTCTGCCCTACACAATCTGCCCTTCACAACTCTGCCCTTCACAACTCTGCCCTTCACAACTCTGCCCTACACAAATCTGCCCTTCACAACTCTGCCCTACACAACTCTGCCCTACACAACTCTGTCATACACAAATCTGTCATCCACAACTCTGCCCTGAACAACTCTGTCATACACAACTCTGCCCTACAAAACTGTGTCATACGCCTCTTTCATACTCAACTCTGTCATACACAGCTCTGCCCTACATACTTCTGTCATACACAACTCTGTCATACACAACTCTACCCTACATAACTCTGTCATATACAACTCTGTCAAACAAATAATAGTCGTATAAAAATCACCATATTGAAAAGAAAACAAGCACAAAAATAACTGAAGAAAACATCACACGATTGTATGTCAATTTTATTAGTTAGATTTATTTTAAGCTGCACTGATAATAAAGGCATCTTCTGTGTTTATGTACCATAGTAGGGACGGCAGCCGGCCCCATTTATTGATATTGTATGAGCGCTCGATACGAGTGTGACGTACGCTGATGACATCATTCTCGTGCGTGTGTTCGGCTTATATATAACATGAACTCAAGACAAAAGATCGTTAATTTATTTTACATTAATTTGTTGTAAGCTCTGAAGAAACTTTGGAAAGGCATGTCATGCCATCTTGTTCGATCTGGTTTTTTAGCTACTTCTTTCAGTTACCCATTACATAACTTTGTTGTTTAAGTAATTTATGTAAATATAGATAGGTGGAATAATGCTAAATTTAAAATAAAAGAAATAAAAGAAATATACCTGAAAATATTTTAACTAAAGATCAGGGACAAAGTTTTAATTTTAACTAAATTTCCATGATAAAATTATAACTAAATATCCCAGATACTATTTAACTGATATCATTGATAATATTTTTAAAGTCAACACCCCTGATGACATTTTGATCAAATATCCTTGGTGCAATTTAAACTGAATATCCTTGATAAAACTTTAGCTGAATATCCCGGAGAAGAAGTCTATGAGTGTCTTCATAATGCCGAGCTGAAAGAGGGCGACTTCTTTGGTCGCCACCATAACCATGCCGAGAAACTTGACGACGAAACCGATGATTCCCGTCACAATATCCACCGGCACGTCAAGAAACACAGACATCCTTTACGCGTCAGGCAGGGAAGACAACTAAGGCTTAGGTACGGGCGTTGTTCTTTGTTCGAGTTATGGTTACTTGATCAGATTTGAAGTGGGCCTTTCACGGGGGTGCTGTACTTGTGATGTGCAGCGTGGGGAGCAGACGCAGGGTGGCGCCCAAGCCAGACTTTGTCTGTTGAAATGATAATACATCAAATAAACAGTATTATACAGAATACTGGATTTAAAGGAAAATTATTGTCTAAAAATTTTAATTAAAAAAAAAAAATTTGAAAAGAAAATAGAACTTTAAGGGCATATGGGAGAGAGGAGATGCCCCATCCCCCTCTACCCGTCACAAGCAGGGGATGATGGAATGTAAACAATGACTAGCCATTTGGGCATATAACCGAACACAACTTGTAAAAAAAAAATAATACAGACCACCTAATCTTTACCAATATGGTGTTCAAACAAACCAGATTATATGAATGATTCATAAATAAAAACATTTCTTGTATTTTACACCTACACCAAAATAAATCTAATTTAACGTTATAGTTATAGTCACTCTGGATAATTTTATACTTAAAGTGAACCTAGACTAGATAAAGTACAATATTAACTATAGTAAAACGGCGCTCACATCAAACCTTGTGATGCTCATAAAATATTTACACATAGTTTGGAGAATCCCCTGCAACCACTCGACCGTGACAAAATTACCTTTCGCAAGGAGCTACGGACCAGTGGCAAACAACAAGTCGGACATCCACCTCAAAGATTGTCATTCCCGAACTCTCAAAGTGTTCAGATTTTAATCCATGGTCGTCAATCGTTCGGCAGGTGCGGAGTTGTGCGTGGGGATGAGACGAAGTATTCACGGTCTGGTGCGCACCATAAGCTTTGTTGTTGTTTTTTCTTTTAAAGAATGCCCCCCCCCCCTTGTACTGGTGTGCCCATTCCTTGTGGGCATCATTTGAACACGTCATCAATTTTTGTGTGAGACGTAGGGCATACTTTATAGAAGGTCAATTTGATGGAGGTCTGCTTGAATACTTACTTTATAGTAGGTCAATTTGACGGAGGTCTGCTTGAATACTTACTTTATAGTAGGTCAATTTGACGGAGGTCTGCTTGAATACTTACTTTATAATAGGTCAATTTGACGGAGGTCTGCTTGAATACTTACTTTATAGTAGGTCAATTTGACGGAGGTCTGCTTGAATACTTACTTTATAGTAGGTCAATTTGACGGAGGTCTGCTTGAATACTTACTTTATAGTAGGTCAATTTGACGGAGGTCTGCTTGAATACTTACTTTATAGTAGGTCAATTTGACGGAGGTCTGCTTGAATACTTACTTTATCATTCGCTTCTATCACTAAATCACTTCGCATATTTCCAGTTAATTCTTAGTGACCGAAACATCTAATTATAGAACCAGTGGTGACTGAACACCACCGTGTGCGAAGTGCCGTAATATCACAACCAAACATGTTGGTAATGACCTCCCAGAAGTCCCATAATATCACAACCAAACATGTTGGTAATGACCTCACAGAAGTCCCATAATATCACAACCAAACATGTTGGTAATGACCTCCCAGAAGTCCCATAATATCACAACCAAACATGTTGGTAATGACCTCCCAGAAGTCCCATAATATCACAACCAAACATGTTGGTAATGACCTCCCAGAAGTCCCATAATATCACAACCAAACATGTTGGTAATGACCTCCCAGAAGTCCCATAATATCACAAACAAACATGTTGGTAATGACCTCCCAGAAGTCCCATAATATCACAACCAAACATGTTTGTAATAACGCCCAAGAAGTCCCATAATATCACAACCAAACATGTTTGTAATAACGCCCAAGAAGTCCCCGCCTGTGGCGAATGGTCCCCTTCCCGACTAGCCATAACGATAGTCATTTTTGACGTATGAGTGTGAGAAGGGAGTTAATGTTTGAGTGTGTGTTGTGGGAGATGACTGTAAGAGGAAGGTGGGAGTGAGTTAGGAGGTCGGTGAGGGTTTTTTTTTTGTGTGGGGGGGGGAGGGAGGGCAGTGTGTGGGGGATGGAATAAAAGGGACATTACTCCACACTTTCACTTTGCAGTCGTTCTCAAAATTTAAACATGGTATTCATGCCTTGAAATGTCTCATCTGTCTCAATTTTTGAAAGTTTCAGCGGCCATCTTTGGAATTTACGGCCGTCCACGTCTGACATGTGACACCGGTGGCAAGTTTACGAGCAGAGGACGGAAGGCGAGCGGCCAGTGGTCAGCTCGTGGTCAGTCTCGTAGACACGCCGCGATTAGTGCCGATCAGGGTCAGGGCGCGAGGGCGGTGGTGCTCACGTCGTCACGGAGAACGAGGAGAGTTGATCCCCCTTGGGAACATGGATACTCTGACAAGGGGAGACAAAATTCATACGATGAATGATGGGGCGTGATGATCGCCCATGTCTTAAAAATATTTTTTTATCTGACCAGAATATGAGACACTCTTATCTGACTAAAATATAAAACAATCTCATCTGGCCAGAATATAAGACAATCTTATCTAACCAGAATATGAGACAATCTTATCTGGCCAGAATATAAGACAATCTTATCTGGCCAGAATATGAGACAATCTTATCTGGCCAGAGTATGAGACAATCTTATCTGACCAGAATATGAGACAATCTTATCTGGCCAGATTATGAGAAAATCTTATCTGGACAGAATATGAGACAATCTTATCTGACCAGAATATAAGACAATCTTATCTGGCCAGAATATAAGACAATCTTATCTGGCCAGAATATGAGACAATCTTATCTGACCAGAATATGAGACAATCTTATCTGACCAGAATATAAGACAATCTTATCTGGCCAGAATATAAGACAATCTTATCTGGCCAGAATATGAGACAATCTTATCTGGACAGAATATGAGACAATCTTATCTGACCAGAATATAAGACAATCTTATCTGGCCAGAATATAACACGTGCATGAACTTCAAGTAATTGTACAGCTTTTTTCCCGTAAATATCCCGTCCAGTAAATATCCCATGAACGTCCAGTCCTTGCTCGGTTTAGTAATGGTGTACCCCATCCGTGTGATATATATATAATAAAATACCATATATATTTATACATCAATATATATTTCAATAACTACATCAATTAATATATTAATATTACTTTCTATTTGCCACAATGAATGTACATCAGTGAATAAGGTAGGAACCCTTAGCCTCTCCCCACACAATCTTCTCCCCCACAATCTTCTCCCCACACGTGACAAAACCCCACGTACCCAATCCTCCCATCCCCTTCATCACACAACTGAAGATTCTTTTGACGATATCCCTACACCATCTCCCCTGCCCCGAGTGCCAAGAACGAGCGCTCTACCAAAAAAACTTACGTCACAGCACACTCCCCTTCAAGTAACAACACGTGTCTGAATGGCGGTATCTTCAGCACGTGACGTCACACCGAGTCCATATTTAAAGATGGAAGAAAAAAAAATGATATTGAAAATCTCATTAAAATTTCACCATCTTTAAAACTCTCGAAGCGACAGGAGAAGCATGGGGCGCCGGGAGAAGCATTGGACGCCGGGAGACGCGATTCATAGTTTTTAATTGACAGGTCCACGCGACTCAGGTTGGTGACTTCCTGTCATGTGATCAATCCTGGCCAGCTGATTGGTCGATTTGGTTTCGTGTTACAAGGAAACTCAAGACGTGAGAGGACTGTTTAAAATGGCGAGTCGAGTTGGTCAGAGTCGGACAATTTACATCGCTGTGCGGGGGCAGCGAGTGGGGGTGGGGTGGTGGGAGCCGTCCGTATTCCACAGAGAAACTGTAGACTATATTTTAATTAATCAGATCATTCTTAAATTATTTTATCTTTGTGTAATTAAATTATTATCAGATGGACGGAGTCAGAATTGAACATAATGTGGGGGTAAGGTGGCGTCTAAACTCCATTTTCATGCAAATTACATAATAATTTATACTTTTTTTTTTAGAAATGGGGCGCCACGATCCAGAGTTTGCCCATGAAGGTGCTCTTGCGTACAAAACCCTGACCATTGTAACACTCACGTGCACAGTTCGAAGTGTGAGTACATTGTCATAAGCGCTCACAGCTGTGACGTCATACACTCTAATCACTAATAAAATCCTGCCGTGGTTATGTCAAAGAAGTTTTTTTTTTCCTCAGCAAATTATATGGGACACGAGGCTATCAAACTAACGGGGCTCAAAGATTTGAACCGTTAGAGACTCAAACGTTAGGTTAGACATTGTCCTCATAAAGGTGGGGGGGGGGAGGGGGGGACTCGTTAAACGCAAAAATAATGTCAGCAACAAATGATGATTTCATCGTCTACAGCACTCAACTTTAGTTTGACCGACTGGCACGAATGACTTCAACTTCAGTCTGACTGACTGGCACTGATGACTTCACATTCAGTCTGACTGACTGGCACTGATGACTTCACATTCAGTCTGACTGACTGGCACTGATGACTTCACATTCAGTCTGACTGACTGGCACTGATGACTTCACATGCAGTATGACTGAATGGTACGAATGACTTCACATTCAGTCTGACTGACTAGCAGGAATGACTTCACATTCAGTGTGACTGACTGGCAGGAATGACTACACCTTCAGTCTGACTGACTGACAGGAATGACTTCACCTTCAGTCTGACTGACTGGCAGCAATGACTTCAACTTCAGTCTGACTGACTGGCAGGAATAACTTCACATTCAGTGTGACTGACTGGCAGGAATGATTTCAATTTCAGTCTGACTGACTGACATTGATGACTTCACATTCAGTGTGACTGACTGGCAGTAATGACTTGACATTGAATTAAGATCAGGTGCACCATTTATTATTTTTCTATTATTCGTACCCTCTTTCGCGTTTTGAGGACCTCGATGTATGCTTTGACGTTTTCGTCCCAAACACACACACATCATTTATATCGTGTAATATATAACCTCAAAAGTGTCGTCCGGGGCAGTCTCCCCCTTTGAATCCCTTTTGGTACGCCACTTTGCACATCCACATAGGTTTCGAATCCCTATGTATATGTCATAGCATAGTTGTAGATTACGAGATGGTTGACATATTTACCATACTAATTATGTGTTTGTGTTAATGACTATAGCAAATATACATAACTTGATTTACGGGATAATGAGGCCATACTCACCAGTAAATCTTATAATATACAACCATTCATCTTATCTTGCATTACATGATTAAAATAAAACGTTAAAAAAATAAAAACAAACAAAAAACTAAAGATAAAAATATGGAGCAGCAGGGTATCGATCCCTGTACCTCTCACATGCTAAGCGAGCGCTCTACCACTTGAGCTACAGCCCCTGATGAATACAAGTGGAAATAATAATACTGATGGATTCCCTTGACATATCTGGTTATTTTAAGACGTTGCTATGCATGATTTTTGTTTTACTGTTATATTTTGAGTTCCTCCATGTCATTTATTTAGATAGAGTTGTCATTTCTGAAAAATATATTATTCAAAATATAAAATTTATGTACAATCTAACAGTAATTTTCAGTTATATTGACATTTGATTCGCCAGTTTCGAAAACATTTTTTCACTCTCATAAATAATTCTGAATCATCATGAATGAGCTGATTGGCCTATTAATTTTTATTTAAATTTTAATAAATTTAAAATTATTATTTTAATTTTTATCTAATTCTAATGTGATGATATGGTCCAATAAGAATAAATTCAAAGAAGCAAATTATATTATTTAGGCCCTACTACATTTATATCTTATATTTATTTTATTATTACAATTCTATTTAAGTTATGGACATATTTTTGATACTTGACTCTTGATTCCAGTTTCAAATAATAATAATCATATTAATATTAGTTATTATTATTAAATTTTTGAAAAAATATTAATTGAATAGTGTTATGTTAAAATCATGATTTCGTTAAGTTTTGATTGTGGCATATCAAGTAGAACGACTGATTTTTCCCATATTTTTAGGTGATGAAGTACGACTCGAGCTTACTGATACTGTAAAGACTAGTAGTAGTTAAGTAATAAGTAAGGCGTGTATTTTTACATCAAATTTACATAATTTACCTGGCTTGTTATTTATTAAAGTGTATAAAATTATTTTTACATTCACCTGAGTTATGTAAACGTGAATGATTAATTGATTGATTAATTGAATGATTAATTGATTGATTAATTAAATGATTAATTATTAATTGATTGATTAAGCGTGTCTCTAACACTAACTTATATTGTAGGTCTACTGATATTTACCATAATCTCCACACTACGGTTTGATTATTTTTAATGTTTACGGGTACGTCTCAGTGATGACGTGTGGGGTATAAATCTAAATTTAGCACGCCCCCCCCCGCCCTCCCCCTCTCGTCTCATTACCACATTTCACACAGACACTTTACGACGCCACTTTGAACAGGGGACGTAAACTAACATTAAACACTCTCTAACATAGTTGACATGAGTTCAGCCCCTTTTGTTATTTATACCCATTTTTTCTCTTCCTATATTTTCTTTTATACATTTTTTAAAAATAATTTCGGATGCTTTATTCTTTCACAGACTCTGTAGAGTAAGGAGGACTATTTCATAACATTATTTTGTCTGTCTTCCTCTTTCCTAAATGACCTCCCTCCTGCACTGTATCAATAAAATAGATTCATTAAAAAAAATAAATTCTCAAACCTTGTCTGTCCAGCCGTGTCCTTGCCAATTTATTCTATCAGTTTTTTCATCGTAACTTAACCATACTAACTTTGTCCATTCACACGGATTTCAGATTCCTACCATAACGTACGCTTGCGTTTGTTCTATGACTGGCTACCGGGTTTGTCTCTATGACTGGCTACTGGGTTTGTTTCTATGACTGGCTACCGGGTTTGTTTCTATGACTGGCTACCGGGTTTGTTTCTACGACTGGCTACCGGGTTTGTTTCTATGACTGGCTACTGGGTTTGTTTCTATGACTGGCTACTGGGTTTGATTCTATGACTGGCTACTGGGTTTGTTTCTATGACTGGCTACCGGGTTTGTCTCTATGACTGGCTACCGGCTTTGTTTCTATGACTGGCTAACGGGTTTGTTTCTTACTTAAACTGGCTACTGGGTTTGTCTATACGACTGGCTACTCTGTTCCTTTCTAGCGTTGGCTACCTTGGTTGTTCCCATTAGTTCCCTGGCCTTCCTATTCAAGCCGGTTAATTCAAGTCAGTCACCGATATGGGGGATCGTCCATTAACAAAGAGTTCGGTCGCCCCCCCCCCCCCAACAAATTTAATCCTGTCATAGCGTCGCCGTCTTCTCCTGCAGTTTGTGTCACAGTAAGATTGTGTCTTACAGTGCCAGCCCTGCTATCACCCACACGCTACTGTACGCGCCCCCCCGGGTGGGGGGGGGGAGGGGTGGCGGGGAGAGAAGCTTGTGGCGTCAAATCAGCGTCACACGAGACTTTCACTTCCGGTTAACAAGGCGCGTGATTATCTCAAATCAACAAAGCCATCAGATTAAGCCTATAGCATCTCCAGGAGCCCGCTTCCAGATTGTTCAACGGCAGCTCACACTTACCTGTCTTGTGATAGTACTTCCACGTACTCAGATTGTTCAACGGCAGCTCCCACTTACCTGTCTTGTGATAGTACTTCCACGTACCCAGATTGTTCAACGGCAGCTCCCACTTACCTGTCTTGTGATAGTACTTCCACGTACTCAGATTGTTCAACGGCAGCTTCCATCTACCTTGTCTTGTAATAGTACTTCCACGTACCCAGATTGTTCAACGGCAGCTCCCACCTACCTGTCTTGTAATAGTACTTCCACGTACCCAGATTGTTCAACGGCAGCTCCCATCTACCTGTCTTATGATAGTACTTCCACGTACCCAGATTGTTCAACGGCAGCTCCCATCTACCTTGTCTTGTAATAGTACTTCCACGTACCCAGATTGGCTCCTCTCTTTTATGCCTTCAAGGTTCAGCTACAATCTCTTCTTCGCGAACGAACAAAGAAATAACAACAACATATAATAATCAAAGGACAGCTCCACTCCCAAACCTTTTTTTATTCAGCCCTATAAAAATTACAAATATTTTCGTTTCGTTAAGGATTTTAAAAAAAAAATAATATTTTTTGTTCCTGCCATTTTTCGCGCTCCTACTCCCCCCCCCCCCCCCCACCCTCAAACCGTTTATCTTCTTCCCTTTACTGACACCGGAAGGAGAAATAAGACGACAGGGAACCCTGGGATAACTTAAAGACAATCCTAACCGCGGGGGATTTATGAGTCTTGTTGATGGAATTAATGAAAAATTGTGTTTTTCCTTGGTGCCGCAGCAGACGGTGGGGGTGCGGGACCGCCCCGGACACGTTATATCATTGGCCGCGGCATAAAAACGTCTGCCCGGGACTCGGCTGTGCTCGTTTGAGTCCCAGCGCTTTATCTCCAGCGAGCTTTCCCATGTGGGTGAGTTTGAACCAGCTGAGCTTACAGGGTCCGGGTCGGGTGCCGAGGATTTCTTGGAATAACAAGACTCTAGTTTCCTTGAAAAAAAAAAAGCAGAAATTAGGAGGATATTAAATTAACTTTTGGAGATGAAATTTGAAAACGCAATGATTGTTTTCTGTTCAAATTAATTTTTAATATCAAAGGGTAAAAATACTTCATTGACGTAAATTAACTCTGACTTATGTTAAAAATAACTATGACTTATGTTTATAATAACTATGACTTATGTTTATAATAACTCTGACTTATGTTAAAAATAACTATGACTTATGTTTATAATAACTATGACTTATGTTTATAATAACTCTGACTTATGTTAAAAATAACTATGACTTATGTTTATAATAACTATGACTTATGTTTATAATAACTATGACTTATGTTAAAAACAACTAAGACGTATGCTTATAACAACTATGACTTATGTTTATAATAACTATGACTTATGTTTATAATAACTATGAATGACTAATCAACCCTGAAGATATTATAATTCAGATTGTGTCATATTTATTATCACTGACAAATATTTATAATGTGCTAATACTTTTTTTTTTTACTATGACTTTCATTCACTATGAGTTATATTCACTATGACTTCATTCACTATGACTTTTAATTATTATGACTTATATTCACTATGACTTTCATTCACTATGACTTTTAATTATTATGACTTATATTCACTATGACTTATATTCACTATGACTTTCATTCACTATGACTTATAGTCACTATGACTTTCATTCACTATGACTTATATTCACTATGAATTATAATTACTGTGACTTATACGCACTTTGATTGATTTCGAATAAATGCTACTTATTTTCTACAATCCTTTAATCAGTTTTGTCTATGTATAAATTGTTACAACCAGTTTCCATCAAGTCATGTTGAGTGTCTATTGAGTCGTGTTCAGTTGTCATTATGCCATGTTTATTGCCCATTAAGTCATTTTCTGTTCCCATTAAGTCATGTTCAGTTTCCATTAATGCCCATTTTCTATTAAGTCATGCTCATTTTTTATTAAGTCATGCCCATGTTCTATTAAGTCATGGTCAGTTTTCATTAGCTATTGTTATTGCTTCTATTTAGTGCACACAGGGTGCATCTATACACCTGTTCCCTGGGGCCGTACACACAGAGTACATCTATACACCCGTTCCCTGGGGCCGTGCACACATAGTACATCTATACACCTGTTCCCTGGGGCCGTGCCCACAGAGTACACCTGCCTATTCCTTGAGTAAACAATGTACCGGTACAAAATGTATTATGATGCCGGGACATGTATTTCTATTAATTTACTTTGTAGCTCGTCGCGGCGTTTTACAAATCTCTTAAAATTTACCTTAACTAACCACTCCAGCAAGTTGTTGTGAGGAGCGAGTCATACAAAGTAGACTCTTCGTTGTCAGTGTTTTGACAACGTAGCCGACAGTTGCCTGTCAAATCGTGAGCGCGGCCGGCAGCCGACCAGGGTGAGGAGGTCCCAGTTGTGACATGGAATCAACCATGCTCGGCGAAGATGACCGACGAACACCGCTGAAGACCGCGAGCCATAACACATGCGCTCTCAAGAGTTAACACCACGCATGTTTTCATTTCTCGCCAGTTGGCTCGCCGAGTGAGGATTCCAATTTTTTTCCCTTCTTTTCTATCTCGTGTCGGTGTGGGATGCCAGGGGTGCAGTTGTTTTGTTTGCGGGGCGCTATTAGCCGAAACCCGCACGCTATGACGTCAACTGGACGCGGAGGCCCTCGGGGTGAGAGTGTGTGGGCGGGGGAGTTTAAAAAAAATAAATATATTTTTGTACAAGAAAGCTTTACTTGAAATTTATCAGTTAAAATAAATAACCGAGAGCAAATTGTAAACTTCCAGCGATAAATTGTAAACAAAATCTAAATAAACTATAAAATATAAATAAAATAAGTGGAAAATGGGGAAATATAGAAAAATTGCGATAATCTGAGTATTGTGTGTGGTCTTTATTGTATTTGATTGCAATGCCGTTATTAGTAGCATTAGTTAATCAGTAGCAGTGGCGTAGCGAGCTTAACTCGCGCCCGGGGCACAATACCTTTTTAGCGCCCCCAATACCTTTTTAGCGGCCCCCCCCCCATTCGAAAACCATACAATATTATAGTAAAATATACCATTTGGCGCCCCTTTGTGAGTAGCGCCCGGGGCATGATGCCCCCCTTGCCCCCCCCCCTAACTACGCCACTGATCAGTAGTAACACATTTACATGACATATTCAATGATCTCTCAATAAAGTCATGAATGCGGACAATTTATAAGGCGCAATGCGAGACACCGGTGTTATCATAATTCGCCACAACGAGGTCACAACAAGGTCACACTATCATCACAATCTCGTCACAACATCGTCACAATACCATCACAAAAATCATCATAACATCGTCAAAACACCTTCAAAACATCGTTCCAGTATCATCATAATAATAATCATCACAATATCATCACAACATCGTCACAATACCATCCGAATATCATCACAACATCGTCTCAATATCATCCGAATATCATCACAACATCGTCTCAATATCATCACAATATCATCACAACATCGTCTCAATATCATCACAACATCATCACAATATCATCACAATATCATCACAACATCATCACAATATCATCACAACATCGTCACAATATCATCACAACATCATCACAATATCATCACAATATCATCACAACATCATCATCACAATATCATCACAATATCATCACAACATCATCACAATATCATCACAACATCATCACAATATCATCACAACATCGTCACAATATCATCACAACATCATCACAATATCATCACAACATCATCACAATATCATCACAACATCATCACAATATCATCACATCTTTGTGTACAAACGGAAAGGAAACCTCTGCATTATTTGCTATTACGATAATTATCGGACACTTTTCTCCCTCAGCAAAGTTGGAGAATTGTTCACCCCTTTAAACGCTTGCAGGCACTCATTCAATGCCCTACATTATATGAGATGTCCAATGTCCTACATTGTATGAGATGTCCAATGTCCTACTTTTTGTATGAGATGTCCAACGTCCTACATTGTATGAGATGTCCAATGACCCACTTAAGAGCCTTAGAGCGTCCTGCTTAGAAACTCTAGTAATGTTCGCTGTTCCAGGCACCTGCAGCACATTTGTCTGTACGTGACCCTGAAGTTCCTGTTCATCGCCACGTATATGATGAAATTGGCCGAGCTGTTGACGCACAGGGCCAGTATGGCTGACCGGTGCAGCTTCACCGCTGTCAGGTAACCTAGGTTCCGTGAGTTGAAGACCAGGTCCGACAGAGACGAGAGCGTGGCGGTGATGGAGTACACGACGCACACCGACAGGAGAATCTTCGTGGTCCTCACCTGGTGTCTCTGGGAGCTAGGTTTGGCGGAAGGGTCCTCAAAATGTGAAGGCTGGAAGTTGTTATTTGAATGTGCATTGATGGCCGAATCGGAGGCCGCATCAATAAAAAACTGGACATGTCGAGCAGTCGTTGGGGAACTGGCGTCTGGTGTTGGAGATTTTGGTATGTCCATTTTTCTGAAAGATGTGAGAACCGTTTGTGAAACTTGATAGCCGTGAGCACGCTTTACGGAGAAAGAGGCCAATACCGTTTCGCGTGATTTATTTGCTGCAGATTTGGTCACTTCTTCCTGTGACGTCATCTTTTGACGGTGACGTAGCCGGAGATGAATCTTGACCCCTGTCAAGGCGCAACCCAGCACAACGACCCCGACGCTGACCGGGCCGCAAACAATCGAGTACACTTCGGACATGACCGCGAATTCCCGGATGGCCGTGTCAAACGCGGACGACCTCACGATCAGTCCGGCGCTGACGTCAGTTGCGTTGTTGGTGTGGTACACGAAGTCCGCGAGGCGCTGGTACAGCACGAACGGCGGCACCGCCAGAAGGTACATCACGACCGTGGTCACCTGGACACGTCGGGCGGTCAGCAACCGCGAGAACTGCAGCGGCCAGAACACGGCCACCAATCTCTCGGCGATGATCAGGGTCGGAAGCAGCATCGACATCACCTTTCCCACTGTCTCCAGAAGCACGAACGCGTGAAAGAGAACATACAAGAACCGTGCGACCGCCTTGGGGACGAAGAACCCGTAGGACTCATTGTTGGCTCCCAGGTAGATTAACATGGCGAAGTTGTTAATGCCCACGAGGTAGATGGTGTCTGCCAGCGCCAGGGCAAAGATGAGCACGTTGGAGCTCTTCTTGAGGCCGTGTTTGTGCAGGATGCGCATGCTGATCAGGTTTCCGGATATCCCCGTCAACGAAACGATCGGGATGAGAGAGTACGAGACGATCTTACTGTATATGTCGTCAGATCCGGTGAGCTCGAAGAAACTGACGTCACCCCACGCACGCGACGAGGCGTTGTGGATCATGTATTGTAAAAACATTGTAAGCGAGCTATTTTTAGCTCACCTCATTTAAAGCACTGTCTCTTACCTCATCTACAGCGCTGTCTTCAAATAAACGTAGGCTGTTGATTTTTTAACGCGAAGTCTGATGTTAATCAAACATTCAAAGTGAAATGTTTGTCACAAGAGAAACATTAATCTGTGTCATAATCATCCCCTGAGCTATGCGCCAATGTGAGATAAATGTTTGCCCAGTGCGAAATCAAATATCAGCAGCACAACCCTTAACCTACACAAATCATATGATTTAAGTGACTTGTCACGCCATGAGCCACCACAAATCCACTGATTTAACTATAACTGACATATCCTTATGCGGTCACCGTAAAGGACATGTGCTGAAGCGGCACAGAGCACGAGGCTCTTAGGCCGACCACTCACGAAGAGCGGCGTCCCCAACCCCGATCCGGCGCTTCGTAACCGTTACAGCCGAACCGAGGCCGAAGGCCTCCCCGCTGCTAATCAGCGGTCACCAGAAATCCAATGATATAAATCACTTATCATTACAAGCACCAGAAATCCAATGATATAAATCACGTATCATTACAGGCACCAGAAATCCAATGATATAAATCATTTATCATTACAGGCACCAGAAATCCAATGATAAAAATCACTTATCATTATAGGCACCAGAAATCCAATGATATAAATCACTTAACATTACAGGCACCACTGTAGCTTACACTGAGTGTTCAGAAGAAAAACTGACAGCAAAAAACTTTTTGCAGCGGGCAATATCAGAGAATACATGACTTTGTATGAAGAGTTCAACAAATTGTATTATTACAACACTATCTGTGTTTGCATAACCATACGTTCATAGAACAGGTTCAACAGAGTCTGACATTCTGCGCGAATGATATCTAAAAATCGATTTTTTAAAACTGTCGGACTTTGTAACCAATCATTCCCAGAGGCATCCACGAAAGGATTGTCAGGGATTCTAAAACAATGAAGAATTGTTGAACCCTTGTGCGTCATTCCTAGAGTGAAACGTGGTGATGTTGGCGAGATTGCACCTCCATGGTTTAGCATTTGAATGAGGGCATGTTAAGAGTCAATGAGTCGTTTGCATGAGGTCATGTTAAGAGTCAAATGACTCGTTTGAATGAGGTAATGTTAATAGTCAAATGACTCGTTTGAATGAAGTCATGTTAAGAGCCCACTAGCCGGCTTGGTGAAGCCATGGTTGTCTGCATGGCAGAACTGTAAGTGTAAACAAAGACATGAACTCAACGTGTTCACAGCCCTTGATTCAGGAGAGATAACACCAGGCATCTATTTATAACCGCTAGACCTATGACCTTTCAGTGGTAGTACTCACGATTGGACTGATCGAAACTTGCTGTGTCACTGAAGAGACAATTGATAATAGACATTGAATAATTGGCATTGGATAATGACTGTTTATTTTGTTAACATCCCAATGTGAACATGTCTAGTTCAAGTAACATAAAAATGAACCATCGAAAACTATTTGTAAATATGTTGGGGGGTAAAACGAATATGTCTGCGTTATGAGCAGTGGCGTAGCGAGAAATTGTGCCACCCGGTGTGGATTTTGAATTTGCCGCCCATCCCCGCTCCGAAAACTCTACACATAAGTCTATTTGTCATAGATGAAACCTGGAAATAACGAACCTTGAAATAGCGATATACCTGTCATATAATGAGCTAAATCGCTCCGGACTGGAAATAGCTCCGGAGGCTCCGAAGCCAAAGTGGGGGCACTACTCAAAATGGCCACATTGTAAAGTAAAAAAAACAACAGCAGTGTTTTGAGGGGGAAACATTTTTACTGCCCTCTTGGTAATTCTACACCTATGACGAATATGGATTTGATACTTAGGACAACCTTGCTCTCAGCAGACGACATTTTAAAAGCAATAAAAAATGTCTCATGAAAAAGTTTTAACACATTAATTAGTTTAATAATTTTATAATGGTTTAAATAAATATTCTTAACAACATTACTAGTTTGATTAAATACAAGAATTCATTCTGTGAGTAGATCAGCGCAATAGTAACTTCAGTTATGCGCAAAATATGAAGCCTCATATGTTGAATTTAATAACATTATTCGTGGTGGTTACTGCTACCATGTTAGAACCGCCACCTTGAAGGGCATAATATACAGAGGATTTCTTGGTAAGTTTGGCGGAAGTTAGAACCGCTATCTTGAAGAGGACAATCTACAGAAGATGTCGATGTACGTTTGGCGGAAGTTTTTGTTGAAGACCACGTAAATAAGAAAATTGACTGCGCTGTTCACGCAAAGGGCGAGAATCGCACTCCTGTGAATCATCAGCCCGGGGAGGTAACCCAGGAGCTCCGTGGTGAAGATCATGTCAGACAGAAAACTCAAAGTCCCCGTTACGGAGTACACGATGCAGACAGACAGAAGAATCTTAGTGGTTCTCAGTCGCGTTCTTGCCGCGAGACTTGAACAACTTCTATTTTTGGAAGGAGACGTTTGGGTCGGAGAGTTCTGACCCACTTTCAACCCGGAAACTCTTCCTGTGATTCGATGCAGGGCTTTAGATGACGCGTAGGTTTCATCTTGCATGGAGGTGACGCTGTCACGGAAAATTGACACAGACTCCTGGTTTTGTGAATAACCATCGCCACGTCCAACAACTGAGACCATATCCCGGTCTGAAATTATTGAGAGGTCATATCTTCCAGTTCGTTGATGTGTTGACCTCCAAGCGGGCATTCTGATGACACCTCCACGCTTCGGGCCGGGTGCGAGATGGGACGTCATCTTGCCGCGATTTTGAAGCTGCACTCTCACCTTGACCCCGACCAGCACACACCCCAGCATGACAATCCCGACACTGATGGGACCACAGATTGTCGTGTAGATGTCAGACAGCGTGTTGTAAGGTATGACGTCACGGTTCACAGTCGGCGACCGGACCAGCAGACCGACCCCAGAATTCGATGTTTCGTCATGGGCGTAAACGAACTGAAATAAACGACGGTAGAGGACGTAGGGCGGCACCCCGAGGGGGTACAGGAGGACGGCGGCCAGCTGCACGCGCCTGGCCGTCAGAACCCGGGAGAAGTGTAGCGGCCAAAACACGGCTACCAGTCTCTCGAAGACGATGAGCGTGGGAAGCGTCATTGACACGACCTTCCCGACGGTCTCCAGCACGATGAAAACGTGGATGAGGATGTAGAGGAAGAACCCGAGGCCTTCCGAGCAGAAGAACCCGTAGCTCGGGCTGGCCCTCGTGTAGACCTGCAGCGGTACGTTGTTGGTGCCGACGAGATAAGTGGTGTCCGCCACGGCCAGGGCGAAGATCAGAACGTTGGAGCATTTGCCGAGCCCGTGCCGGTACAGTATCCACATGCTGATGGCGTTGCCGACTATACCCAGGATAGACACGGCGGGGATCAGGATCAGTGTCGTGGCCAAAAAAAATTTCTCGAAAAGAGAAGTGAGGGTGTCGTTGCCGAGCACCTCCACCATGCTGGTGTCCTCCCATTTGGTGGAGTTGTCATTGTGCAAGACGAAGCGGAAAAACATGGCGTCTTGCCTTTTTTGACTCTCAGGAGAGTTGGTGAATAAGAGTAATAACAAATAACACCAGAATGTAATACTGTAATACTGCGATATTACTGTGCGGCATATGTAAGCAATGTACAATACAGGTACAATTCATGTACAATCCATGGAAGTATAATGTAACATTTCACCTTTGAGCATCCTAATGACCAGTTACTACGAACAATTCTCTCCCCCCCCCCCCCCCCCCCCCCCCCCACACACTTTTTCAGAATTGCAGGGTAAAAAGAAGAAGAAATGTGGTTGGGGTTTGGGGGTGATAAGCGCATGTTGACATTTGTATCACGCCATTGGCTTGTGTCAGTCACGTGCCGATGTATCACGCCATTGGCTGGTGTCGGCCTGATGGCGCCAATGTTAGGCAAGGACTTGAAGTCTTTGTTTGACTTCACGGCGTCATGGAGACAATATTTAGCCGCCGATAAAATTGAGAGCGCTTTTTGCCGATGTATGAAATCAATATCCAGTCTACGGTGTATATAGACTCTAGATCTATTATTGATTTCTGATTGGCCAAACTTTTATAATTTATAGAATACATATATTTTTAGAATATAATTTTATAGAATATAATTTAGAAAATATAATTTATAGTTTATTGAATATAAATTTATAGCATATAATTGTAGAATATAGTTTTATAGACACTAACATAGCCTACCAAAGCTATTTAAAGAAATAAACTCGGAAGTATAGAGTGAAGAAACTTCCTAACATCTTATAAGTGGGGCTATTCATATTTATGAATTCATATTTATGTATTATATTTTTGTTCAATATTTTTATATCCAAATGCATCGTTTAATGTGACTAATAAATAATTTTATTGGTTTGACCTTTCTCAGAGGTGATTTAATTGGTTTGGCCTTTCTAGGAAATTATTTTATTGGTTTGGCCTTTCTAAGAAATAATTTTATTGGTTTGGCCTTTCTAAGAAATAATTTTATTGGTTTGGCCTTTCTAAGAAATAATTTTATTGGTTTGGCCTTTCTAAGAAATAATTTTATTGGTTTGACCTTTCTAAGAAATAATTTTATTGGTTTGACCTTTCTAAGAAATAATTTTATTAGTTTGACCAGATTAGTGGTGTGGTCATTGGTACCAAACTGGGCTCTAGTTACGCCTGCCATTTTATGGGTCATTGGGAATTCTTGGTAGACAAGGCTTGTAACTGAGCGCATCCCAGAGTTTTAGAAGAGGTACACTGACGACGTCAGTGGCATCACTACCATGGGGACAAAAGATGCATCGATGACGTCAGTGGCATCACTACAATGGAGACAAAAGATTCATCGATGACGTCAGTGGCATCACTACCATGGAGACAAATTGATTTCTTAAACTCATTCCACACATACTTTTATTTTACTTACTCAATCTCTGGACACTCTGTCAACTGTCTGGACATTCTGTCAACTGACTGGAAATTCTGTCAACTGTCTGGACATTCTGTCAACTGACAGGACATTCTGTCAACTGTCTGGACATTCTGTCAACTGTCTGGACATTCTGTCAACTGTCTGGACATTCTGTCAACTGTCTGGGCATTCTGTCAACTGTCTGGACATTCTGTCAACTGTCTGGACATTCTGTCAACTGTCTGGACATTCTGTCAACTGTAAGGACATTCTGTCAACTGACTGGACATTCTGTCAACTGTCTGGACATTCTGTCAACTGTCTGGATATTCTGTCAACTGTCTGGACATTCTGTCAACTGACTAGACATTATGTCAACTGTCTAGACATTCTGTCAACTGTCTGGACATTCTGTCAACTGTCTGGACATTCTGTCAACTGTCTGGACATTCTGTCAACTGACTGGACATTATGTCAACTGTCTGGACATTCTGTCAACTGTCTGGACATTCTGTCAACTGTCTGGACATTCTGTCAACTGTCTGGACATTCTGTCAACTGTCTGGACATTCTGTCAACTGCCTGGAAATTCTGTCAACTGTCTGGACATTCTCTCAACTGTCTTGACATTCTGTCAACTGTCTGGACATTCTGTCACATGTCTGGACATTCTGTCAACTGTCTGGACATTCTGTCAACTGTCTGGACATTCTGTCAACTGTCTGGACATTCTGTCAACTGACTAGACATTATGTCAACTGTCTAGACATTCTGTCAACTGTCTGGACATTCTGTCAACTGTCTGGACATTCTGTCAACTGTCTGGACATTCTGTCAACTGACTGGACATTATGTCAACTGTCTGGACATTCTGTCAACTGTCTGGACATTCTGTCAACTGTCTGGACATTCTGTCAACTGTCTGGACATTCTGTCAACTGTCTGGACATTCTGTCAACTGCCTGGAAATTCTGTCAACTGTCTGGACATTCTCTCAACTGTCTTGACATTCTGTCAACTGTCTGGACATTCTGTCACATGTCTGGACATTCTGTCAACTGTCTGGACATTCTGTCAACTGTCTGGACATTCTGTCAAATGTCTGGACATTCTGTCGACTGTTTGGACATTCTGTCAACTGTCAGGACATTATGTCAAATGTGTGGACGTTCTGTCCATAATAATTCATCTACTCTAACCCATCCCAATACTCATCCTGTCCACTACAAACTCTTTTCCCTCTTTAAAACAACACAATAACGAATTATTGTCACTAGGCGAATTATTTTATTGTTTGTGTATTAGACATCTGGTTATTAAAAAATTGTTCTATATGTGAAATGTTGTCTTGGTTTAAGTTTGTATTTATGTGTCATGAAATTGAAAATGTACATTGTCATTTATTGTGATCAATAAAAGGATCTTATCTTATCGTAAATGAAGAAATAGAAAGCAAAATATTGTCTGATTGTAATAATGACAGTGTCTTAATTGTAAGACAATGACATTGTCTCTTGGTAATATTGACATTGTCTCTTTGTAATAATGACATTGTCTCATTGTAATAATGACATTGTCTCATTGTAATAATGAGTCTTTAAAAATGTAAATAGGATATTGTATCATTGTAATAAAAACATTACATCATTGTTGTTATGGCATTATCATATTGTTTTAATGACATTGTAATAAGGAATTGCAGAGTCTAAGGAGAGTTCATCTTGCTGCTGATGTCTTGGTGCTAATGTCTTGATGCTGATGTCTTGACGCTGATGTCTTGCTGCTCATGTCTTGGTGCTGATGTCTTGGTGCTGATGTCTTGGCGCTGATGTCTTGCTGCTCATGTCTTGGTGCTGATGTCTTGGTGCTCATGTCTTGGTGCTGATGTCTTCAGTGCTAACCATGTATCATTGACGTGCCCCGTGTCCGTCATGACGATGTCAGTGTTGAACCACGACTGCTATAACGTTGTCTCACTGGACACACCAACAGAACATTCCCTTGTTCACTGGACACACCAACAGAACATTCCCTTGTTCACTGGACACACCAACAGAACATTCCCTTGTTCACTGGACACACCAACAGAACATTCACTTGTTCACTGGACACACCAACAGAACATTCCCTTGTTCACTGGACACACCAACAGAACATTCCCTTGTTCACTGGACACACCAACAGAACATTCCCTTGTTCACCGGACACACCTGCAGAACATTCGCTTGTTCACTGGACACACCAACAGAACATTCCCTTGCTCACTGGACACACCAACAGAACATTCCCTTGTTCACCGGACACACCAACCGAACATTCCCTTGTTCACCGGACACACCTGCAGAACATTCGCTTGTTCACTGGACACACCAACAGAACATTCCCTTGCTCACCCGACACACCAAGAGAACATTCCCTTGTTCACCGGACACACCAACCGAACATTCCCTTGTTCACCGGACACACCAAAAGAACATTCCCTTGTTCACTGGACACACCAACAGAACATTCGCTTGTAGGTCTCACGGAAATTTCTGTTGAGTACGACGTAGATGACGAAATTGGCGCTGCTGTTGACACACATGGCAAGGATCCCCGACCTGTGGAACATCAGGCCCTGGAAGTAACCCAGCCGGCGCATGCTAAAGACCATGTCCGAGAGAAAGCTGAGACCCGCAGTCAACGAATACACGATGCAAACGGAAAGAAGGATCTTCGTGGTTCTCAACCCTTTGTTAGATTCCCGACGGCCAGTTTTTATTTCACGATTGGGTTGTCTCAAATGGGTTTCACAGTTACTTTTGCTTCCGAGAGTTTTAATCACAGAAACATTTGGTTTGGGTTTGTTTAGCTGAAACTCGGATGGCGTCATCTTTTCGTGTTTAGTGATGGATGACGTCATCGTAACATGTGGACGGTTGGATGCCGTCATTGTTTCATGTTTAGTGATGGATGACGTCATCGTAACATGTGGAAGGCTGGATGGCGTCATCGTTTCGTGCTGAGTTTTGCTTGGCGTCATCACTGTACGAGAGGTTAATACAACGTCTTGGCTGCAATAACTGGATAGCCAGTTAACCTGCCTGGAAAATGTCAATTTTCTTCCACTGTCCGGAACCGACATGCGTCCACTAATCGCTGAAATGTGATAGTCATCCGCGCATGCGCTTGAACAAAATTTTAAACATGATAGTCTGAACAGGTCAGAACATAGACAGTCGGACGCCTGTTGACTCTTCATCATCATGCGACAGCGATGTCTCATCTGCAGGTGAACCTTGACCCCGACCAACGCACACCCGACAACGACGAATCCGACGCTGACCGGGCCGCAGACGGTCGTGTAGACGTCGGAAACCGCGTTGAACGCGCCGACGTCGACGTTGAACGTCGCTGACCTGGACATCAAGCCGACGCTGACGTTGGTCGCCGGATCCGTGATGTAGATGAATTGCGGGAGGGGTAAGAAAAAGACGTACGGTGGGATACCCAAGGGGTACATGAGGGCGGCGGCAAGCTGGACGCGGCGGGCGGTCAGGATCCGGGAAAAGTGGAACGGCCAAAAGACGGCGACGAATCTCTCGAAGATGATGAGGCTCGGGAGCAGCAGGGAGACGACTTTCCCTACGGTCTCAAGGCAGACGAAGATCTGGAACAGCACGTACATCGCTCTCGAAACCGGTTCCGTGTAGTAGAATCCATAGTGGACCAGGTCGGCTTCGTGGATGGACAGCGGTATGTTGGTGATGCCCACTAGGTAGGCCGTGTCCGCCAGGGCCAGGGCGAAGATGAGAACGTTGGAGCATTTGTGGAGGCCGTGCTTGGACAGAATGACCATGCTCAGGATATTCCCGAAGATTCCCAGAATGGAGACGAATGGGATCAGGACTCGAGTGGTGGCGTGGTAAAATCTTCTGAAAGTTTCTTCCAGAGTTGTGTTTCCGACAATTTCGAAAAACGAGTTGTCTTCCCATCTGGTCGAGGACGAGTTGTGTTTCACGAACTGAAAGAACATGGCTGACAACGGAAATGGCAAAATATAATTAATTCCACTCCAATTTTTATTAAGTTTTCAGATTTTGATAAAATCACTCAAATAATTTAATTAAACATGAAAATATTTGATTATCGAGCAGAAATTACTGTATCAAGAACAAACTAGTCTATCAAGCACAACCTACTGTATCAAGCACAACCTACTGTATCAAGCACAACCTACTGTATCAAACACAACATACTGTATCAAGCACAACCTACTGTATCAACCACAACCTACTGTATCAAGTACAACCTACTGTATCAAGTACAACCTACTGTATCAACTACAACCTACTGTATCAACCACAACCTACTTTATCAAGCACAACCTACTGTATTAAGCACAACCTACTGTATCCAGCACAACTTACTATATCAAACACAACCTACTGTATCAAGAACAAACTAGTCTATCAAGCACAACCTACTGTATCAAGCACAACCTACTGTATCAAGCACAACCTACTGTATCAAGCACAACCTACTGTATCAAGCACAACCTACTGTATCAAGCACAACCTACTGTATCAAGCATAACCTACTGTATCAAGCATAACCTAATGTATCAAGCACAACCTACTATATCAAGCACAACCTATTGCATCAAGCACAACCTACTGTATCAAGCACAACCTACTGTATCAAGCACAACCTACTGTATCAAGCACAACCTACTGTATAAAGCACAACTACCGTATCAAGCACAACCTACTGTATCAAGCACAACCTACTGGATCAAGCACAACCTACTGTATCAAGCACAACCTACTGTATCAAGCACAACCTACTGTATCAAGCACAACCTACTGTATCAAGCACAACCTACTGTATCAAGAACAGGTTTAACTGAATCAAATATGTTCACTTGTTTCAAGCCGAGTGGCTGTGAGTGACAGTGAGTGGCAGTGAGTGGCAGTGAGTGGCAGTGAGTGGCAGTGAGTGACTGTGAGTGACAGTGAGTGACTGTGTGGCAGTGAGTGACAGTGAGTTGCAGTGAGTGACAGTGAGTGGCAGTGAGTAGCAGTGAGTGACAGTGAGTGGCAGTGAGTGACTGTGAGTGACAGTGAGTGGCAGTGAGTGACATTGAGTGACTGTGAGTGACAGTGAGAGGTTTGCGCACTGGTCCAGTCCGAAATGGTGATAACTTTATTTTCAGGGTATCACAAACTCACCAGCAAGTCGTTAAAAAGGCGATGTTAACGGCTCTCACTCGGATTGTCTAATGTAATCAAACGCTGGAGGTGTGCTGTCAGAATGATTTGCCAGGGGCGGATACAACAAATGTGATGCGGAGGGGCACAATAAAAACATAGTGAGGGTTGTACCCATAATGTTTATTACATACCAGGGGTCATCATATATCGTACTTATCAGGGGTCTTCACCCTTCTTTGGTGGAAGAGCAGTGGGATTTGTTAGGACACTACGCCGTGAGTGGATGGCAGTGGCCTATTGGTGGAATAGCATTATATTAGTTTAATATAATTTTTTATAATTGATAATGAAAAAAAAAACCCACTGTAAATATCATACTCTGTAAATATCATACTCTGTAAATATCATACTCTGTAAATATCATACTCTGTAAATATCATACTCTGTAAATATCATACTCTGTAAATATCATACTCTGTAAATATCATACTCTGTAAATATCATACTCTGTAAATATCATACTCTGTAACTCAGAAGTTGGAGTGATTAATAAACCCGTACTTTAGGAAGGCACTCTGATGCCGTACAATTCAATACTCTTTAAGCTAAAAGTTGAATATTATGTAGAAAAACATTAATGATAATGTTTAGATCTGCTGACTTGATAAGGGAAAATAAGATTAGAACCGCTGAATCTGTCCCGCGGCACATAAGATTGGAACTGCTGACGTGGTCCTGTACTGTAGAACATACGTTTAGAACCGCTGCATTTGTCCTGTAGAGCATAAGATTAGAACCGCCGAATCGATCCTGTTAGCAATGCTGAACTGATCTCACTGACCAATCGCGCTATGTTCAGTTTAGATCAAATGGCGAGGTTTTCCATACAAACAGCCATACTTGACAAGAAAAGTATAGATCACGTGAGCGAAATAATTTGTTACGTGACACAAGTTGACTTTTGCTTGTCTAGACTTTTGCTTGTCTAGACTTTTGCTTGTCTAGACTTTTGCTTGTCTAGACTTTTGCTTGTCTAGACTTTTGCTTGTCTAGACTTTTGCTTGTCTAGACTTTTGCTTGTCTAGACTTTTGCTTGTCTAGACTTTTGCTTGTCTAGACTTTTGCTTGTCTAGACTTTTGCTTGTCTAGACTTTTGCTTGTCTAGACTTTTGCTTGTCTAGACTTTTGCTTGGGATTGACACATTACCTGTCATTGACCAAATGAATATCGACACAAGACCTGTCCTAGATTAAATGACCATTCACACAAGACCTGTCCTAGACTAAATGACCATTGAGACAAGACCTGACTGAGACTAAATGACTATTCCCACAAGTCCATACAATTCATGGCATCAAATATCATTCATATCCTATTGTAAGAGCAATAGTATTGACCTTGACCTATCTGATGTCATACACCGTCCCATCCCGATAGTCCTTTGACACACCGACAACACCAGCGTCTGCACGTGTCCCTGAACCTGTGTTTAAACGCCACGTAGATAACAAAAATTAATGGCGCTGTTGACACACAGGGCGAGGATCCCACACTTGTGAGCGATGAACCCCTCCAGGTACCCTAATCTCTGCGTGTTGAGAACCACGTCCGACACAAACGGACAGAAGAATTTTCGTTGATCTCATCCGCGGTCTCCGTGGTGTTCTAAGACTTGACGTGCTCGGGGGGTTGAGATATTTGCGTGGAGCGAGGAGAATACGAGGGCGGGGTGCTAACTTGCGCTGGGGCGTCGTCTGAGTGTATGACGGTGGTTTTTAAGTTGGGGCTTGTTTCATTGGAGTTAGAACCATCGTCAAACCTCCCGTCAAACGTGTTTCTACTGGTTACTATTTGCGACGTTGATGGCCGCGTACCGGAAACTGCGGCCATGGTCAAACTTCCGGCGCGTGCTTTCATGAAAAAACATTGAGCATTGCTAGACACGCCAGCGGTTTCAGAGCGGCCCTCCACCGGCGACAACATCTTTTCCCGATGACGCATCCGTAGCTGAACCTTGACTCCCACAAACACACACCCGACGACCACAACACCCACACACACCGGCACAGCACACACACCGGCACAGCACACCACCGTGTAGACGCCCGAAGCTAAGGTGTAATAGATGACGTCATTGTCGCACGTCGTTGACTTCAGGATGAAGCCGGCACTGACGTTGGCTGTGACGTCAGTGTCGTACACGTCTCTGGTGACGTAATGCGACAGGACGTACGACGGGACCCCCAATGCGTACAACACCACTGAAATGACCTTCATGCGTCGAGCGGTCATGACCCTGGAAACGTAGAGCGGAACAATCCGGTCAATTGTGATCAGAGCGGGCAACATCTTAGAGACGATTTTCCCGACAAATTCCAGAAAAACGAAGGCTGAAAATAGAACGTAGACGGTGAAGGCCGTGACCTCCGTTCCGTAGAAACTGATCACCTTCTGCTACTTGACGTCACTTGTACCATGACTTCATCACCTTCTGTAACTGGACGTCACTTGTACCATGACTTCATCACCTTCTGTAACTGGACGTCACTTGTACCATGACTTCATCACCTTCTGTAACTGGACGTCACTTGTACCATGACTTCATCACCTTCTGTAACTGGACGTCACTTGTACCATGACTTCATCACCTTCTGTAACTGGACGTCACTTGTACCATGACTTCATCACCTTCTGTAACTGGACGTCACTTGTACCATGACTTCATCACCTTCTCGTACTGGGTTCTTGATATCAGTCCTGACTCTTATAGTTTGTTCCGCCAAAGGATGGCTAAACCTGGTTATGATAAGATATAATAATATTTCATAATAAATGTACCATTAACAGCAGAAATTTTTGTTCATTTCTTTTTGTTGTGTTTGAAATGTTAGGTTTGCTTACATTTCACATATGTACTTCCTACGGATGTCTTACATTTCACATCAGTACTTCCTACGGATATCTTACATTTCACATCAGTACTTCATATGGATGTCTTACATTTCACATCAGTACTTTCTACGGATAACACTACGGATGTCTTAGACTTCACTTCAGTACTTCCTACGGATGTCTTAGACTTCATATCAGTACCTCCTACGGATGTCTTAGACTTCACATCAGTACTTCCTACGGATGTCTTAGACTACTTCCTACGGATGTCTTAGACTTCACTTCCGTACTTCCTACGGATGTCTTAGACTTCACTTCAGTACCTCCTACGGATGTCTTAGACTTCACTTCAGTACTTCCTACGGATGTCTTAGACTTCACTTCAGTACCTCCTACGGATGTCTTAGACTTCACTTCAGTACCTCCTACGGATGTCTTAGACTTCACATCAGTACCTCCTACGGATGTCTTAGACTTCACTTCAGTACTTGCTACGGATGTCTTAGACTTCACTTCAGTACTTCCTACGGATGTCTTAGACGTCACTTCAGTACTGTCAGCCTGTTAGGGTATCTTGATGAAAGATTCTTTTGAATAAACATATTACAAACCTAGCAAAAAAAAATAATTTAAATTAAATTTAAAAAAAAGCACTAATAGATAATTTTACAAGTATCATTTTTCAAATATATATTTAGTTGAGAACTCTCGCACTCACTTTTCTATATTTTTTTGCAAGTAACCACACGATGGTCGAGAAATCATGACACTCGTTGTCTGGTAGCTGTCATCTAGACACTTGTTGAGAACCCTTGGTTCTAATAGTCCGGTATCAGGTAACAAGACACATGTTGAAAGCCCAACGCTGACACTGGTTGTCTCAGAGCACGCATCTTGGCATATGTTGAGAACCCTTGACACTTAAAAGCCAGTGGTCAACATTGATATGTGATCGAGCTTTTAAAAAAATTGTATTTTTGTTAAAATTGTCCATAATAAATACAAAGCCATAAGTTGACATTGAATGACAGTTGTCACTCTAAACCCGCTTGTCAATGCTAGGGCTTGACATCAGTTGTGCTACGGCTCATTGGTTGGTGTCTCAAATGACACGCCCTGTGCAAACAGAAGTTCCCCCCCTCCCCACCTCGTTATCTCAGACCTGGTCACGCCTCTACAACTGTCATCACCCGTCGCATCCCATCCCGGGTTGTCCCTCTACCAACCAACAAGAAGATTCTAGTCGTGTCTCCCCCTCGTCACCTCATCGTTTGCTATGAGGTCTGCGCCATGAGATCGCCGGGTAGCTTACTTCAAAATCTTTGGGGGGGGGGGGGGGGGGGGGTTTACCCGTGTTGTGTGTGTGTGTGTGGGGGGGGGGGCGGCGTGAATAAACTAGCACCATGTTATGGCACGTATCACGATACAGTAAAGTAAATTTGCTCTGGTGGCCGTGGGGACAGAAGAACCAACCGGGGCGGGCAAGTGGTGTCGAAGAGCGGGTGCCCGTCTAGACTTTCACCATTCAACCCCCCCCCCCCCACTCCCCCCCCCCCCCCCGATGGTAGTCGAAGCAGTTGTCGTCAGAAGACCGCTGACGAGATATTCCCCCCCCCCCCCCCCCCCCAACAATGTGTAAACGATCTCGTGATCGGTTTTTATTTTTATTTATTTTAACCAATGACACGAGTCCGTCAGCGAGGGCGTTACCTCAAGCACTCCGCGCCACCACCTTCCCCCCCCCCCCCCCATACATTCGTATATCAGCACAAGATTCTCTGCACGGGGATTTAAATTCCAAGAGCAGAGAAAACATGGCATCTGTGTGTGTGTGTGTATGTTTGTGGGTGTGTGTAACGCAGACAAAAAACACTGTATAGTCTTTCTATTCAACAGAAGGCACTCAATAATATTAAATTCCTAGCTCTAAGCCAGAAGCAGCTGTTGGTGTTTTTTTTGGTGTTTTTTTGTGGTTTCTTGGTGGTTTTTTTGGTGTTTTTTTGGTGGTTTCTTGGTGTTTTTTTTGGTGTTTTTTTGGTGGTTTCTTGGTGGTTTTTTTGGTGTTTTTTTGGTGGTTTCTTGGTGGTTTTTTTGGTGTTTTTTTGGTGGTTTCTTGGTGGTTTTTTTGGTGGTTTTCTTTAGGTTTTTGGTGGGTTTTGGTGATTTCTTTTTATTTCTTAGTGGTTTTTGGTGATTTTTTGGTGTTTTTTAACACCGTTTTCGGGTATTTTCAGAAAACACCCGTCTTGTCAAAGTGTTACAAAAAAAAAAAATGGTTATCTTCTCATTTATCTATATCACATGCCCACGAAATCTGCTGCCCGGTCACTCGATAATGTTAATATAACACATATGGAATCAGGGGTGGGAAGTGGGGGTGGGGGCGGGGCTGTTTTGAAGAGGTAGCAGGACACACCAGAAGCAACATATATAAAATATAACGATTTTATTGATGTGTTCTGCGGAACACTGCATGTAAACATAGCTAAGTGGCTATTACGGCCTCCTGTCCTTTCCACACATATAAGACATGAAGCAGCCATTTCGTAATTTACCTAGTCTTCCCCCACTATTCGTTTCTTTTCTTGCCATCCCCCTTTTACCTGCCATTCCCTCTTTACCAGTCATTCCCCCTTTTAACAGTCATTCCCATATTTACCTGCCATTCCCTCTTTTACCTGCCTTTCACCTGCGATTTCCCTATATCCCCCTTATTCCCCCATTTACCAGTCATTCTCCATTTACCAGTCATTCCACTATTTACCTGCCATTCCCGCTTTTCCCTGTCATTTCCCTATTTATCTGTCGTTCCCCTATTTACATGCCATCCCCCTTTTACCTGTCATTTCCCCATTTACCTGGCATTCCCCTTTTTACCAATCATTCCCCTATTTACCTGCCATTCGCCCTTTTAGATGCCATTTCCCTATTTACCTTTTATTCCCCCATTTACCAGTCATTCCCCATTTACCTGCCATTCCCCTTTTACCTGCAATTCCCCTATTTACCTGCAATTCCCCTATTTACCTTCCCTTCCCCATTTTACCTGTCATTCCCTCATTTACCAAGTCATTCCCCCATTTACCTGTCATTCCCCATTTTACCTGTCATTCCCTCATTTACCAAGTCATTCCCTCATTTACCAGTCATTCCCCTATTTACCTGTCATTCCCCATATTTCCCTGCCTCCCCCCCCCCCCCCCCATTCACCTGCCATTTTCTCTCTGTTGGTTGTAGCGCCATGACCACGGAGACCATCACCCAACACTGAACCATTGTTTGCTTGGTATCATAGAATTCTCTTTGCTATGCTGGGAATTCACTCAATAATTTAGAAAAGTCCAGTTCGATCACCTCCGACCGGGTATTGAATAACGTACGTTTTTAGCAGAGCCGTGCGCTTTTCTCTTACACCCAAACAATTTCATGTGAAAAATAAAATTGAAATAGAATTTTAAAAAAAAAATTGTTTTAAAAAATATATTTAAAAAAAACCCTGTCGCATCTCATCCAGGAGGAAGTGCGGAGCTGAAACACGAGAGATTTTCCATTGTTGCTCCCTGTTTACTCAGCACGGGCCCTCTCTCGCCACCGCCCCGCTGGGGTATGTTTAACTTTTCCCACCAGGGGCCACGACTGGCCCCCGCCGAGAGATTTGCACGGTGGCTGTTGACAAAATGGTTCCCTGTAGACGGGGGCCGCCTCCTCTCGGACACCCTCTTCTCACAGCGGAGGGTAGAAGCAGCGCCCCACGAGAGCGCGCCCCGTGTTTGCTTACCTCGGTGCTGAAGTGTTCCTCCGTCTGTTGACCGAGACGTGCTCGAGAGCTGCAGTGGCACTGGGTGGGCGTGTGTGTGTGTGGGTGTGTGGGTATGGGGTGGTCACTGTGGACAAACGTTCTTATTTAAAAAAACTGTTTGGTGAGTAAATGCTTGCCCACATACGGGTATTTAGTTGTTGTGGTTGGCTTAGGGGGCCGGCTTGGACAATATCAAGAAACACAGAAGTACGGTGCTTAAGGGGGTGTGTGGTCTTAGGTGGGAAAAGGGGGGGGGGGGCTACTGGCACGACGGACTGAACGCGCGGACAATGAAAGAGAAACATTGTTCGAAAATATCCACCCCAGGTATCGGCTTACGTCCATTGTCAAAGTAGCGCCCTCGGTAAACAGTGTGTAGATATCTGCGCTCCCGATGTTGACCCAAGTCCAGTGTCGAAGTATCACCGTGGGTAAACTGTAGGCGTAGATTGGGCCGATGAGTAAACTGAACGCGTGGACAGGTGCTATTGAGGGAACTCCGCGACAAACATTGCTAAACTGTGTCTTTACCCAAACATCTGTCTATTGCTTTTGTCAGTGTCTGCCTTCTCTGGTGCTGCCTCCTTCTCTGGTGCCGTCTCCCTTTTCTGGCGAAGTCTCCCTTCTCTGGTGTCGTCTCCCTTCTCTGGCAATGTCTCTCGTCTCTGGTCCCGTCACCCTTCTCTGGCGATGTCTTCCTTCTCTGGTGCCGTCTCTGTTCTCTGGCGATGTCTCCCTTTTCTGGTGCCGTCTCCCTTCTCTGGTGTCGTCTCCCTTCTCTGGCAATGTCTCCCTTTTCTGGTGCCGTCTCCCTTCTCTAATGCCGTCTCCCTTCTAATTTGCCGTCTACCTTTTCTGGTGCCGCCTCCCTTCTCTACTGCCATCTCCCTTCTCTGGTGCTGTCTCCCTTCTCTGATGCTGTCTCGATTCGCTGGTGCTGTATCCCTTCTCTCCCCTTCTATGCTTGCATTTTAGCTGCGCGCAAATACGTTTAAATATATACATTCAGGAGCAGATAATTTATTAGTTATTGTATGGAAAACGTTTTTGTGTCACTTCTAGTAGCCAGACAGTGTGTCCAGCGTATGTCTAGTAGCCAGACAGTGTGTCCAGCGTATGTCTAGTAGCCAGACAGTGTGTCCAGCGTATGTCTAATAGCCAGACAGTGTGTCCAGCGTATGTCTAGTAGCCAGACAGTGTGTCCAGCGTATGTCTAATAGCCAGACAGTGTGTCCAGCGTATGTCTAGTAGCCAGACAGTGTGTCCAGCGTATGTCTAATAGCCAGACAGTGTGTCCAGCGTATGTCTAATAGCCAGACAGTGTGTCCAGCGTATGTCTAATAGCCAGACAGTGTGTCCAGCGTATGTCTAATAGCCAGACAGTGTGTCCAGCGTAAGTCTAATATACAGACAGTGTGTCCAGCTTATGTCTAATAGCCAGTGTGTCCAGCGTATGCCTAATAGCCAGACAGTGTGTCCAGCTGATGTCTAATAGCCAGCCAGTGTGTGAGTGTCCGTCATCATATAGTCGTATGGCCAGACATTGAGTTCGTGTTAAATCTTATAGTAAGACAGAGTCCTTTGACGAAAGCTAAACGTATCTTTGAACGAGAGAGAGAGAGAGAGCAAGAGAGAGGAGGGGAGAGAGTGAGTGATATACACAGAGAGAGAGAGAAGAGATAGAGAGAAAATATATATTTTTGTAGAGAGCGGAACTAATGTTTGAGACAAAGAGAGAGAGAGAGAGACAGAGAGAGAGAGAGAGAGAGAGGGGGAGAGAGCGAGAGAGAGATGGGGGTATCCTAGTGGTCGGTTAATCGATTTTTGGCTCTTTTGACTCCTGAGTTAGTCGACCACAGCACGGGCTACCCAACGTCCCAAGATGATTATTAATGTAAAATCTTTTTATTTGTGTAAAAAGTCCAGGGCTAAACTGAGAACTAGCCGTTTTAGAATGAATTTAGTTTTTATACCATGATACTAGGCATGTAATTATCATTGGTGGACTTTGAACCTTTCCTAAAAACTATGTCAATGAACTCTGTCAATAAATCTATCAATGAACTCTGTCAATGAACTCTATCAATGAACTATGACTATGATCTCTATCAATAATTACTATGTAAATGAACTCTGTCAATAACTCTGTCAATGAACTCTGTCAATAACTCTGTCAATAACTCTGTCAATAACTCTGTCAATGAACTCCGTCTATGAACTCTGTCTTGGCCTTTTCTAAACCAACCGTTGTTCATCATTAATTCCCTTACAGCCAAGATAAGACAACTCCAAATTATGCCACAGCGTAACTTAACTCCCTTACAACAAGCTTTCCATTTCTTTCAAGTTTTATCATTATTATTTCTATATTTTAATTTAAATCTATTTCTCCCCCCTTTCCTCCCTATCTGTGCCCATATATCCTGGGTTATCTTTCCTTGCCTAATTCCCTAATCCCGTGGCCCTCCGTGTGTTCTCGTGTAGGGACAGATCCCTAGGACTCGTGTGTGTAATGATGTAATAGCTACAGAAATCCGCGACTTCCCGGAAGCTCATTCCTACCCCCCTTCCTCTGCAGTATCCAATTCAATCCATAATCCAGTATTAAGTTATAATCACATCTTGGCTATGAACACAAATAACAACCCCGCCGTGGAGCTGTCGAGCTGTCGAGCTGTAGATCTGTACAGCTTCCTTTGATAAGAATGTAATTACATTCAATATTTAAAACTGCCCCCCCCCCCACCAAAAACCTATTTTAATGAAATAGACACAGTATTTTGTTTGTCTGCGAGTCTGTTTTCCGCTTGGTCTCTCAATTTACTCTGTGTGTCTTTTCTCTGTCTGTTTGCCATCTTGTCTGTTTGTCTTCTAGTCTTCTAATAAGTTTCAATTGCAGTCAAGATTTTGTCAACTATTAACCTTTTTGTGTGTGTGTAGGTAGCCGTGTCATGTGTCAGAAAAGTATTCAGGCTTTTAATATCCTCAAAAGACACTATGAGACACACTGAGACACTCTGAGAGACACACTGAGACACACCGAGACACTTCTTCATTATTTATAAAACAATTTTTTAAAGTTTATTTAAAAACATTTTTGCATTTATCTAATCATATATTTGAGCGTATTATTTAAAGTAAAAAAAATATTTTCATCAATTTCTTCAGCAAGCTTTTCAACTCCACAGAAACAAGATGGCCGCTTTCTCTAATCAATGATAAAAACATTTATTTCCCTTCTATTTCCAGTCGAAGTCCAAAGTCCACCAAATAAAAGATGTGTCCAGCTGTATTGACACCATTCTCTTATCTGGACGTTGGTCAACCCGCGCGTAGAGTCGGACACTTGGCGGACGTTCTATAGGTCAGCGTGTCCCAACCACAGTGACGTCAAATATAGATCAATAGATCTGTGTTCAGATCAATGCCTGTGTTCAGATCGATGCCTGTGTTCAGATCGATGCTTGTGTTCAGATCGATGCCTGTGTTCAGATCGATGCCTGTGTTCAGATCGATGCCTGTGTTCAGATCGATGCCTGTGTTCAGATCAATGCCTGTGTTCAGATCGATGCCTGTGTTCAGATCGATACCTGTGTTCAGATCAATAGATCTGTGTTCAGATCAATGCCTGTGTTCAGATCGATGCCTGTGTTCAGATCAATACCTGTGTTCAGATCAATGCCTGTGTTCAGATCGATGCCTGTGTTCAGATCAATACCTGTGTTCAGATCAATACCTGTGTTCAGATCAATACCTGTGTTCAGATCAATACCAGTGTTCAGATCAATACCTGTGTTCAGATCAATACCTGTGTTCAGATCAATACCAGTGTTCAGATCAATACCAGTGTTCAGATCAATACCTTTGTTCAGATCAATACCAGTGTTCAGATCAATACCTGTGTTCAGGTAACTAGATGATTTTTATCAGTGTTTTTTTTTTCCTTTTTTTCTCCCCGATCTTTGAATTTTACTCATCCGCACCGTGTCCGCACCGAGTTCGCACCGAGTCAGCACCGTGTCAGCACCGAGTCCGCACCGAGTCAGCACCGAGTCTGCACCGAGTTCGCACCGAGTTAGCACCGTGTCAGCACCGAGTCAGCACCGAGTCCGCACCGAGTCAGCACCGAGTCCGCACCGAGTCAGCACCGAGTCCGCACCGAGTCAGCACCGAGTTCGCACCAAGTCAGCACCGAGTTCGCACCAAGTCAGCACTGAGCCAGCACCGAGTCCGACCGAGTCCACGCCGAGTCAGCACATCCGGTTTAACTTTCAATGGTGAGAGAGAACTCATTTTTTTTTTCTTTCTTTCGAATATCCTGATTGCGCTTAATTTGGATAAATGGCTTAATAACACAGCCGGGGCTCAGAAATCAGCTGAAAGATTTCTTAATTAAAAATATTACAGTGGATTTGAGCCGCTTACACAGCGGTTCTCAACCAGTGAGTCGCGACCCCTATTGGGGTCGATCGACCCTTTCCGAGGGGTCGCCTAAGACCATCGGAAAACACATGTACTCTACAGTTATGACGTAGCAACGAAATATTAAATTTTGTGATTGGGGGTCGCCACAACATGATGAACTGTGTTAAGGGGTCGCGGAATTAGGAAGGCTGAGAACCACTGCGCTAGCACGAGAGTGTAGTTAGAATGTAGGTCAGAATATTCTACCTCAAAGCTTATAGTAATGGCTTTATATAAGAAGTTAACACTAATTAATAAAGAGTTAATGAAATAGTCTTTAAAAAAATTAAGCTAGCTGGGTCAACTCAGCCACGTTATACGTGTACAATACGGGAGTAGGTGGATAATCTGTAATAATACATCCAGATGGCGCTGCGTGTATCCACCAGTGTTCAGTTGTACCGACCTTCACGTGTCTCTCATTTATGCCTCTTCTTCTTCTTATATGCTTTCAGGGCCCACGATCAATGCATTGATATTTATGGCTCCTATGGTTCAGAGGGGTGGCGTGTGAGTTGCCAAAGAGAGGTGCGTAACGCGTGCGACCGGAAGGGGGGGGGAAGCAGCGAATGAGAGCGCATCACATTGCGCAATGAGAGCGGGGCGGAATAGATTCACTCGGGAATTATACTCTAAGATTGTGAAGACTATGTTGACATTTAAATCTGTTGTGTCTTACCTACGGCCAGTAGCAGTAATGTATTATAAATTGAAATGTGCGCCACGAGGCATAATATAATAAAAAAAATTAAAAAAAAAAAAAGAAATTTGAACGTGCCACTTTAGAAAAAAAAAAGAAGTTTTTGAAACGCTGCTCAAGATGGTTACTAGTTGTTTGTTAGTTTGTTTTCGTTTGTTTTTTTCTTTTCCCATGCAGACTCCGTACAGCGAACGGCGGGCAGCAGCATGTCTTTCTGCACTGCAGTGAATAAACAAACAGGGGAGGATAACCCGGAGTGCCTGGGACAAGGGGGGGGGGGGGAGGCTAATCAGGAGTTCCCGGATTAAGTAACCCGTCTTCTCGCTCTGACACGCTTATGACTGACAGCTGTCCAACCAATCAGCTGTCAGGATCATGTTTTGTCACTTCCTGAAAATCTGTTATATATTTTTTTAATCAAATTAAAAAGACGTGTGCATTAATGGTGCGTTTGTGGTGCGTTTGTATTAAAACCCCAAAAGTAATTTAAATATAGGTATGTGTGCGTTGTTTGTTTGTGTTTATGTGCATGTTTATGTATATGTATATGTGTATGCATATGGATGTGTATGTATATAGAAATTTTGATGTATATCGATGTGTTTTTATTTCCATGGATATACCACGTGTCATATACCACATGTCATATGCCACATGTCATATACCACATGTAATATACCACATGTCATATACCACGTGTCATATACCGCATGTTATATACCACATGTTGGCTTATGCATGTCAATTTTTGGATGTCCTAAAGATATGTCTTGCCACTTCGCGAGACATTCTTTCCTCGAGACTTTCAAATTTGTAGCCCCCCCCCCACCCACCCTTTTTGCAACCCCTCTTTTTGTAAAAAATTTTATGGGAAAAACCCCTTATTGTGAATCCCGCCCCCACCCGGTTTTGTGCCGCCTGCCCCCCCCCTTTCTCTTGTGTGTACCTTTAGCGATTGGTCAATAGTGTTGGTCATTTCTAAGACCGGAAATCATCAACGCTCATCGCGTAATGTTACTATGTTAAGACAATGCTTTCGTAAACTGTGGCTGCTGACAATTTGTGACAGCATATGCGAAGCCGTAACAATTGGTGTGTCGAGCCTTTCGTAACATTTTAGTTGTAAGCCAGTTTTGGTCTAGGTTTAAGCCACGAAGCTGACCAACACTAACATCGAAGCAGTGGCGTAGCGAGCTTAACTCGCGCCCGGGGCACAATACCTTTTTAGCGCCCCCCCCCCTATTCGAAAACCATACAATATTATAGTAAAATATACCATTTGGCGCCCCTATGTGAGTAGCGCCCGGGGCATGATGCCCCCCTTGCCCCCCCCTCACTACGCCACTGCAACGAAGTGCCTAATAACCACTGAGAGGGACTGGCAAAGAAAAAACCCAACAAGAACCCATAATACCTTGACGTTCTATTAAGAGGTTTTCACCAGCATCAAATGAGAACCCCTGTACGCTATAGTTTCGCAGAGTCGAGAATCGTACATGTGACGAAAAGTGTTGAGTTTTTGTGTTCCAAGGGAACTAACCCTCGGCCTAGGTACGGTTTCGCTCCAAGTTGTTTCCCTTTGAACGGTCGGGCAGTTAACTTTTTCAGGCCAATTAATTATCCTTTGAATAACTACGGCCTGGGTTACAGAGGAACCGACCGTTGGCCTGATGGACATTCGTGCTTAAATGATAGATCGGCTATAAGGAAAACTCTTCATGGGTTTCTCACGAGGTGCGGAGATAATGTGTGCCGCAGTCAGAAAGCGCAAAACACCAAGCTCTCGTGAGGTGCAGAGATAATGTGTGCCGCAATCAGGGCAGAGATAATATGAGCCGCCATCAGAAAGTACCAAAAACCACGCTCTCGTGAGGTGCAGAGATAATGTGTGCCGCCATCAGAAAGCACCACACCGAACTCTCGCGAGGTGCAATGCTGACAGGTGCCGCGGTTGAGAACACCAAGAATGAAGGGCACGGCACTCGGCTCCTAACTGATCTTAATTAACGCCCCTGTCAGTGACGTCACGGCGACACTAACTGCCAAATTCACTCAATCAGATTGATGAACTAAGTCGGAGGGTAACAAAATGAGGCGGTGGGGATGAGGTATGGTGGGGGGCGGTGGAAGGGGGGTCACCGGGTGTACTTTTAAGTGGGAATTTTGACGGTGAACTGATCACGTGATAGGGAAAAAATCTCTCTCCCTCTCTCTCTCTCTCTACTCTCTCTCTCTCTCTCTCTATCTATCTATCTATCTATCTATCTATCTATCTATCTATCTATCTATCTATCTATCTATCTATCTATCTATCTATCTATCTATCTATCTATCTATCTATCTATCTATCTATCTATCTATCTATCTATTTATCTATCTATCTATCTATCTATCTATCTATCTATCTATATATCATCTATCTATCTATCTATCTATCTATCTATCTATCTATCTATCTATCCATCTATCCATCTATCCATCTATCCATCTATCCAACTATCCATCTATCCATCTATCCATCTATCTATCCATCTATCCATCTATCCATCTATCTATATTCTCCTGACCATACTGCCCCTTCTCCTGACCTAACTACCCTCTTCTCCTGTCCATACTGCCTACTTCTCCTGTTCATACTGCCCCCTTCTCCTGTCCATACTGCCCACTTCTCATGTCCATACTGCCAATTTCTCCTGTCCATATTGCCCACTTCTCCTGTCCATACTGCCCACTTCTCCTGTCCATACTGCCCACTTCTCCTGTCCATACTGCCCCTTCTACTGTCCATACTGCCCACTTCTCCTGTCCATACTGCCCACTTCTCCTGTCCCTACTGCCCCCTTCTCCTGTCCATACTGCCCACTTCTCCTGTCCATACTGTCCACTTCTCCTGTCCATACTGCCCACTTCTCCTGTCCATACTGCCCACTTCTCCTGTCCATACTGCCCACTTCTCCTGTCCATACTGCCCCCTTCTCATGTCCATACTGCCCACTTCTCCTGTCCATACTGCCCACTTCTCCTGTCCATACTGCCCACTTCTCCTGTCCATACTGCCCACTTCTCCTGTCCATACTGCCCCCTTCTCCTGTCCATACTGCCCACTTCTCCTGTCCATACTGCCCACTTCTCCTGTCCATACTGCCCCCTTCTCCTGTCCATACTGCCCCCTTCTCCTGTCCATACTGCCCACTTCTCCTGTCCATACTGCCCACTTCTGCTGATAACGAACCTAAGGTTTTGTTGTGTTCAAGGTGGTGCTTACAATAATATAAAATATTGACTTTAGCAGGTTTCGAAAATTTTACTTGAATAAAATCCAAGATTATAGAGATCACGGAACTCTTGTAAGTAATGTATCATGGATAATCTCACTATAATCTAGGAAATCATGTCCTAATATCCGAGATTTGATGTTTTCAAAGTTGTGATGTTATCGGATTTGTGATGTTATCAAAGTTGTGATGTTATCAAAGTTGTGATGTTATCAAAGTTGTGATGTTATCAAAGTTGTGATGCTATCGGAGTTGTGATGTTATCAAAGTTGTGATGTTATCAAAGTTGTGATGTTATCAAAGTTGTGATGTTATCAAAGTTGTGATTTTATCAAAGTTGTGATGTTATCAAAATTGTTAAGTTATCAAGCTAGTGATATTATTAAAGTAATGATTGATTTATCTGAATTTTGATGTTTTTTGAAGTAGTGATGTTAGCAAAGTGGTCATTTTGAGTTATCCTCCATCAAACGCATTGTCCCCATCACATGCGGTGTCTCTCCATCATACGCGGTGTCTCCCCATCACGCCATGATCTCCCCGCCACACGTGGTGTCTCCCCATCTCAAAAGTCTCCCTCCATCATAACATCTCCACGCGAGCGCGTGGCGCACACATACAAAAATTTGTTAAAGTATAAATGTCACCTGATACTTGAGGGCATCAGAGAAATGTCATCCCGACAGGAAGTCGACAAAAAACTCGGCCTGTAGGCATGCGCACTAATGATGCCCGGAAGCGAAGAAATGGGGAAGATATCTGAATTGCCAGATCTCTTAAACTCAGACGGACTTTCAGAGATGTTCCGCCCTCCTCCCCCCCCCCCACCTCTCCCCCTTCATTTTGACAATATATTAACAGATCACCCAGCCAACAAAACAATTCTAATAAAACAACATCAGCCGCCATATTGGATACTTCTCTCTGTCTTGATTTATTCCTGTTTTTTGCCATAGGGTAAAAGGGGGGGGGGGGGGCTGGGAGGATTTGGTCAAGTAACGACGAATGGTCGATTGAGTAGTCAGACAAGGGAGATCAATTAAACGGAAGAAATGGTAAGCTGATATTCAAGGGACGGAACTGACTGCCCGGGCTCACCCGGCTAAAGCAGGATTATTTGTCTCCCCCTGAACGGTGTGAGTCGTACGTGTTGCGCGCGCATCGCGTGCTGAATGATTCGTTTTTCTGTTTTTGTTTTTGTTTTGTACATGATATTCGATACATCTGTTAAGATAGAAGAGTTTCACACAACTGATTTGTTCGAAGACAAAAAAAAAAAAATAACAGACACTTAATCTAAAACAACGATATCTTTGTCTGTCTATCCGTCTGTCTGTCTCTCACAGTTTCTTTCTATCTCAGTCGGTCTCTCTTTGTCTGTCTGTCTGCTCTGTCTCTATCGCTCATGGAAATGTAAAAATTATTAGCCTACATAATAATGTCCGAATACGTTTTTTAATATAACATATAAATGTCGTACATATCAAATAAATGTGCTATTTAACATATAAGTCATCAGATATAACTGATAAATGTTCAGATATAACATAAAAATGTTCAGATATAACATAAAAATGTTCAGATATAACTGATAAATGTTCAGATATAACATAAAAATGTTCAGATATAACATAAAAATGTTCAGATATAACATAAAAATGTTCAGATATAACTGATAAATGTTCAGATATAACATAAAAATGTTCAGATATAACATATAAATGTTCAGATATAACTGATAAATGTTCAGATATAACATAAAAATGTTCAGATATAACATATAAATGTTCAGATATAAATTATAAATATTCAGATAAAACATATAAATGTTCAGATATAACATATAAATGTTCAGATATAACATATAAATATTCAGATATAACATATAAATGTTCAGATATAACAATTACTTTACGCGTTTTTTAATAAAAATGTATACATTGATAAATGATTCCAAAATGCGCTCCATAAAGTAGACTTGTAGGTTGAATGACTTGAAGGTCGAATGACTTGAAGGTCGAATGAATTGAAGGTCGAATGACTTGAATGTTGAATGAATTGAAGGTCGAATGACTTGAAGGTTGAATGACTTAAAGGTTGAATGACTTGAAGGTTGAATGACTTGAAGGTCGAATGACTTAAAGTTCGAATGACTTAAAGGTTGAATGACTTGAAGGTTGAATGACTTGAAGGTTGAATGACTTGAAGGTTAAATGACTTGAAGGTTGAATGACTTAAAGGTCGAATGACTTAAAGATCGAATGCATTGAATGTTGAATGGCCTAAAGGTTGAATGACTTGAACGTTGAATGACTTGAAGGTTGAATGACTTAAAGGTCGAATGACTTAAAGGTTGAATGACTTGAAGGTCGAATGACTTGAAGGTTGAATGACTTAAAGGTTGAATGACTTGAAGGTTGAATGACTTGAAGGTCGAATGACTTAAAGGTAGAATGACTTGAAGGTTGAATGACTTAAAGGTCGAATGACTTAAAGGTCGAATGACTTGAAGGTTGAATGACTTGAAGGTTGAATGACTTGAAGGTTGAATGACTTGAAGGTTGAATGACTTGAAAGTTAAATGACTTAAAGGTCGAATGACTTAAAGATTGAATGCCTTGAAGGTTGAATGACCTAAAGGTTGAATAACTTAAAGGTTGAATGACTTGAAGGTTGAATGACTTGAATGTTGTTGGGCGTCAATTTGATAATCCTTTTATGTTACCGTCCCTTTTGTTCGTGGGTTCGGGTCAAAATCGTAGGGCAGCTAATTGACCCACTTCCCGCCAACCTATCAACACTGAAACTTGGCACATAGACAATTGCCGGTGACAACATCTTCTTTCCGATTTTCAACCCCGCCCACCAAAAATCAATATTTCATGCTTTTAAAAAAATGAAATATCATTTGTTCCTTGGATGTTGGCTAGAAACTTTTGTGTTTTGTTTGACTAGTTAACATTGTGTTTTGTTTGGCTAGTTAACATTGTGTTATGTGTGGGAATGCGCCCAGGGTTTGTGTGTGTAGGCGGCCAGGGTGTCTGTGTGGGGCGCCTACACACACAAACCAATGTCCTCTTCCAACAGGAGGTGATACTTGGTTCTATACAATATTAATTCCTTGCGAAGAGCGCATGAAAACAGCGAGTGATAAACTGAACTATCACTTTCAGGACAAATTCTGCACAGATAGCACTGTTTCACCGTCATTTGAGCTTTTGGCAGTCTAACTGTTGCTCGTAAAGTTAAATAATATTAGCGGTGGTGCCGGGTGGAGAGGGGGCGGGGGTGTAGAGCTGGGGGGGGGGGATATTCATTGGTGGGTGGTCCCATTGCTCTTTACGTCTGACACCTACCTTGATACAGAGGAGGATCCATACCAGTGACGGTTCCAGTGTCTGTTTCGTTGCTAAGCAACTGACTTTAGAATTCCCGATTTTTTTTTAAAAAAGGAATACTTTGATAATCTCTTATTTGTTTATTCCCACAATTATCTTTTGGGTATCCCCTCATTATCTCAACTGATCAACATAACAAGAGAAAACGCTAAACAGATTACACGCATGCGCAAATGTCTTACCTATAAGCGTCAATATAACTAGTTATATATCAAATAGTGGCCAAATCAATATTCAGAAGGCTCTCACGTTAGGGTGGATTGGTGTGGGTGGATTGGTGTGGATGGAGTGGTGTGGATGGATTGGTGTGGTTGGATTGGTGTGTTTGGATTGGTGTGTTTGGATTGGTGTGGTTGGATTGGTGTGGGTAGATTTGTGTGGGTGGGTTGGTCTGAGGTGGATTGGTGTGGGTGGATTAGTGTGTGTGGATTGGTATGTGTGGATTGGTGTGTGTGGATTGGTGTGTGTGGATTGGTGTGGGTGTATTGACGTGGGGTGGATTGGTGTGTGTGGATGGTGTGGGTGGATTGGTGTGGATTGGTGTGGGTAGATTCGTGGGGTGGAATGGAGTGGGGTGGATTGATGTGGGTAGATTCGTGGGGTGGAATGGAGTGGGGTGGATTGGAGTGGGGTGGATTGATGTGGGTGTAATGGGGTGGGTGGAATGGGGTTGGATGGATTGATGTGGGTGGAATGGGGTGGGGTGGGGTGGAAAGGAGTGGTTGGAATGCAGCAACGGGGAATGTAGTGGCTGGAATGGAGTTTGGTGGAATGGGGTGGGGCGGTATGGATTGGGTGGAATGGAGTGGTGGAATTGAGTGGGTGGCTTGGGGAAGGGGTGTTTATTAAAGCGGGGTGGTGCAGCCAACTGGTTGAGGCGATCATTTCACCCCTCCCCAATCCCCCCCCCCCCCACACTTTCCGAGAATCGTCTGCTTTTACTGGAATGTGATCTCCGCCTCTGCCGACATGTAGCTCAGAATTAGGGCAACGCTGGCGGGTGACGATTTGTTAAGCGACTCTGTGTGTCAAGGGCGGATATCTCAGCGAGGGCTGCTTCTCATTCCCGGCTCGGATCTGACACCTGATAACCGCCGCCTCGTTCAGGGGCGGCTGTGTGAGGGGGGTGACATGCAGGAAGAGTGGCTGTTGGTGCGAAGTATCGTTGACGGCAGGTAGCGTTTCACCTCTGGGTGGTCTGAGCCTGTTCATCATGGTATGTGTACAACCGTTGATGACATCCTGTGTTGATACTATGTGTACAACCGTTGATGACATCCTGTGTTGATACTATGTGTACAGTCTTTGATGTTATCATATCTTGATACTATGAACAACCGTTGATGTCTTGATGACACCACAAGGACATGCAAAATGATTCAATGTTGTTACCCAGACACCCGTCGAGTGGTGTTACCCAGACACCCGCCGAGTGGTGTTACCCAGACACCCACCGATTGGTGTTACCCAGACACCGGCCGAGTGGTGTTACCCAGACACCCGCCGAGTGGTGTTACCCAGACACCGGCCGAGTGGTGTTACCCAGACATAACTTGTCATAACAGGTAGAGTGTGACATAACACCAGATAACTTTTCATAACGGGTAGATTGCCACATTAAAGAAGGGAACTTGTCAAAACAGTTAGATTGTCACACAACACCAGGCAACTTGTCAAATCAGATAGATTGTCCAACAACACCAGGTCACTTGTCGTTACTGACATAATGCAGGGAAACACCCGGAATCAATTTGATCGTTATAAATAATTGGCAACTAATGTTTGTTTAATTCCACACACGTAAACTGTACTTAGATGTAGAGCTCAAACAGCACTCTTTGACTGAAAATTGTTCGGACGGAAGTTTCTTCGGACGGAAGTTTGTTCGGATGGAAGTTTGCTCGGACGGAAGTTTGTTCGGACGGAAGTTTGTTCGGACGGAAGTTTTTTTCGGACGGAAGATGGTTTGTAAAGAAATTATTAAAAGGATATTAGTTAATTCATTTACAAAAATATTTTTAAGGGAAGGTCGGAATGAGAAATGGCTAAAATGTACATTTTTTTATTTCAAAAAATTATTATTTTGTTATTATTATTATTTTTACCATTACCTCACGCTGAAAATTTTTCCAACGAAATAAAAATATTTCAAAAAAAAAAAATTAATAATTCTGGCCACTGCCTTTATCACTAGCATTTCAAAATCCTTTTAGAAAAATCCTTTATTTTTAATGTGTTGATTTTGGGCAATCTACAAAATAGCAAACTTAAAATGAATTTGTATAACAGAACTAGTTATGATAATAGTTATAGAAGTGACAGTAATAAAAATTGTGGTAGCACCAATACTATTGATACAAAATAAATATATCATGTTATATATTGATATTAAATATATAAGGCAGAATAGATAATAAAATGAAACGTTTTACATAAAAAGAACACAACTATTATTATCATAACCAAAACAACAATAACAATTTAATAATATAAGAAAAGAGAAGAATATCCGCAACAATCATAATGAGTAATAAAAAACGATAATTTGAAACATAATGCCAGCAGTTTCCTCACACTACGATTACGATCTACTAGCATGTTTGTCCGTCATTTCCCGGTGCACATCTGTACGATCTACTAGCATGTTGGTCCGTCATTCCCCGGTGCACATCTGTACGATCTACTAGCATGTTTGTCCGTCATTCCCCGGTGCACATCTGTACGATCTACTAGCATGTTGGTCCGTCATTCCCCGGTGCACATCTGTACGATCTACTAGCATGTTTGTCCGTCATTCCCCGGTGCACATCTGTACGATCTACTAGCATGTTTGTCCGTCATTCCCCGGTGCACATCTGTACGATCTACTAGCATGTTGGTCCGTCATTCCCCGGTGCACATCTGTACGATCTACTAGCATGTTTGTCCGTCATTCCCCGGTGCACATCTGTACGATCTACTAGCATGTTTGTCCGTCATTCCCCGGTGCACATCTGTACGATCTACTAGCATGTTGGTCCGTCATTCCCCGGTGCACATCTGTACGATCTACTAGCATGTTGGTCCGTCATTTCCCGGTGCACATCTGTACGATCTAATTGCATGTTTGTCCGTCATTTCCCGGTGCACATCTGTACGATCTACTAGCATGTTTGTCCGTCATTTCCCGGTGCACATCTGTACGATCTACTAGCATGTTTGTCCGTCATTTCCCGGTGCACATCTGTACGATCTACTAGCATGTTTGTCCGTCATTTCCCGGTGCACATCTGTACGATCTACTAGCATGTTGGTCCGTCATTTCCCGGTGCACATCTGTACGATCTACTAGCATGTTGGTCCGTCATTTCCCGGTGCACATCTGTACCATCTACTAGCATGTTTGTCCGTCATTTCCCGGTGCACATCTGTACGATCTACTAGCATGTTTGTCCGTCATTTCCCGGTGCACATCTGTACGATCTACTAGCATGTTTGTCCGTCATTTCCCGGTGCACATCTGTACGATCTACTAGCATGTTGGTCCGTCATTCCCCGGTGCACATCTGTATCAGTGCGGGAGAAATAGTTTACCTTGCCGTGTAAACTTTCCGCACAGACAATGCCTTTCCCATAACACTTCTATTGTTTCGCCGGTCGAGTGAGTTATTATTCCTACGCCCACTTGTGTACTCACTCCCGCGAGGAGGCTCGCTCCGGGGGTCAACAAGTTCGTCTCTAGATGGATCCCAGATTTGGACGAAAACTTTCACACATGAAACGGCGGAAAGCAAAAGCGCTGAGACGAGCTGAAATGTGACGAATTGTGGAGATTTCAGGTGATGGTTGTTGATGGTTGTTGATGAGGTTCGATGAGATGGTGAAGTTTTTTGATGTCACTTGTGTTTCAATTAATTTGGTAAGCTTTGGTGATGTTTGGTGGTGTCTGGTGGTGTTTGGTATAAAATAACAACAAAAGTTTATACGATGTTTGGTAAACTTTCTTGATTGTTGGTAAACTTTCTTGATTGTTGGTAAACTTTCTTGATTGTTGGTAAACTTTCTTGATTGTTGGTAAACTTTCTTGATTGTTGGTAAACTTTCTTGATTGTTGGTAAACTTTCTTGATTGTTGGTAAACTTTCTTGATTGTTGGTAAACTTTCTTGATTGTTGGTAAACTTTTCATAACTAAACTAAACTTCCTTACAATGACACGAAATAACACATGTACGTTTTTTTTCTCCAAGATCCTATACATATCTAATCTTTTGGTTGGCGGCTTTTCCTATGACGTAATTTGCCACTAAACTTTTATCCGTCAGGGAACTAAACCATTTGTAATTTGATGACGTATAGCCGTGCATGTTTGTCTAGCCTGCTGAATGTTCAACACCTCTGATGACGTATCAAAACTAAAAAAAATTACGAAATCAACTTCAACTGGCGTATGCGTCATCGACTCGTTTATTGAATACCCCCCCCCCCCCCACATCAACCCCCCCCCCCCTTTTTTCGCTACACCCTCGGTCCTAATGATTTATTTGTAAACAAGGTTTCTGTTCCTCGCACAAAACCAACAGCACTGGAGGGTGTCGCGAGGACTTGAGTTCTGCTATTGCATGTGGCAACGCTTGACTAGCGAAATGTGCCGGCAACGTGCCGGGGGTCTGAGAGCAATCGGAGCCCCGATTTGTGTGACATTCATTCCAGGTCTGGGCGTTTATTTGCCGCTCAAGGTCGGGGTGCGTGCACAATCGGTCTATGTCAGTCAATTGATGGACTTTGACGGTCTTTGTAAGTCTCTTGGTGGATATTTTCTACCGAATTTGTGACCGGACATTTTCATCTGAATATTTGACCGGACATTTTCATCTGAATATTTGACAAGACATTTTCATCCGAATATTTGACTGGACATTTTCATCTGAATATTTGACTGGACATTTTCATCCGAATATTTGACCGAACATTTTCATCCGAATATTTGACTGGACATTTTCATCTGAATATTTGACTGGACATTTTCATCCGAATATTTGACCGGACATTTTCATCCGAATATTTGACCGGTCATTTTCATCCGAATATTTGACCGGACATTTTCATCCGAATATTTGATTGGACATTTTCATCTGAATATTTGACCGGACATTTTCATCTTAATATTTGACCGGATATTTTCATCCGAATATTTGACCGGATATTTTCATCCTAATATTTCATGTCTATTCAGACTAACTCGAATCTATTAAAACTTTTTCTAACAAAGGCAATAGCAAAAATAAAAAAACAAACAAAAAAAGAAGTTAAATTTTTACTTTTTATTGCCGGAATGCGTCCAGAAAATGTCCACACCCATTGCCTTAATCCATCCGCTATCTATTAAATAGGCCCACTTGAGACACTTTAAGCCCTCGGCGCCGCCTCCGCTATTTTGTAAGTCCAGGCCGCAAACTCACCCGCACTAGCGGCCTCAGTTATCACAGTCTAGCACGAGTTGCGGCTCTCAGCAGACGATTTGTGAACACGTGACAAAACAAAGATGGACGATTGGAAGCGATCAGGAAATGAGGACACCTGGCTGCTACGGTGTGGGTGTTTAAGGAAGGGGTGGGGGGGGGGTGCAACACTATTTTATGTCAATGTTAATAGTGCAAAAGTACTTTATAGTAATTTAATAGTGGTGGGATGCTAGGTGAGGTAAAATTGTAGAATTAGGGGCGTAACACTTGACCGTGGAGTTAAGGAGTTTAAGAATTTAACAGTATAGATGGGACTTGTTCACCTTAGATGGCAGCTCATCTAAGACAAAGGCAAACTCTCAGGTCAATCCCAGAGACGGAGTCCCGTAGGCGGTATGACATGGACACAACGAAAATTCCGACAAATCCTGCGACGTTGAACAGAATCAAGTGCACAGTGAAACACTCAAGAAACACACACTGGTCATCCACTGCACCCTGGTCTATTTCCAGTCGTCTTGGCTGAGTCTTGCCGTTGGATCAAATGGGCAACGACGAGAGCGTGAGGCTGACGAATTGAGCAACTCTGCCTCACTTTCAACAAAATACAGCACAAGACAAGGCTACGACTCGAATCCGAAATTGCATTGGTCATGTTCCCGAGCGATGGACGAACAATAACAACAGCAACAATAGCCGGCCTATGTTACAATTAAATACCGTATTGTCATGATGACGGTGCTCTTACTGTAAGCCCTCGACTGACTGTAATCTATAAATTACATCATGTAATCATGTCACACTGTTTAGCTGGGGGTTTTTTTTTCTTCTTTTTAATTTTTTTTCTTTTCTTTTGTTTTTTGTTTCTTTTAAACAGTTATAAATATTTATAGTTTCATGAAATCTCCCTTAAAACTGTGCAATATAGTAATAAAGCGTTATAAATCATGTTTCAAATACATGTACATAAATGTCTACATTTTTAAGTGTTTCCAAACTTGAAGTACATCCATTTATTATTTTCATTGAATTTCAATTTTATTTTATTTAAAACATAACCGCTTTATATTAAGACCATTTGCCGTTGTTTCCAATATATAAGACATATCTGTACGTCTGCAACACTCGCGCGTTCACGTCTCCTTGTTGTAACCCCACCCCGTCCATCTCTCTACCCACCCCTCTTCTTTATTTCATTTGTGTTAAACTGCAAGACTTCCCCCCATCCCCCCCCCCTGACCAGGTGCGCGTCTGTCCACCCACGACTGTCCGATCCCGTCCGAGCCCCCAGTGTTGTTGTTCCAGCGGCAAACACGTGTCCGTGGTTTTGTTTAGTTTTGTCCCAGCTCCAATTGATACGCGGTTAGTTGATATTTAGTGTAACTCGGAGACTTGTTTTTTTCTGGTGGAGCGGGGTAGGGGGGTGGGGGGGGGGGGAATCAGAGGGTGAGGGAGTCAGCTGTCAGTGAAAATAAGCCACGCGTGGGTCATCGCTTGGCGCTCTAGAATCTTGTTGAAAATGTTGACGTGTAAATCGGTCAATGGAGAGCAAGAGGGCGCAAATAATTCTATTGAGAGAAGCATGCTCTTAAGGTGATTGCTTTTGTATATGGTGGGGATCCCAGTGGCTGATGTATGCTGACATATACGTCCACATTCTATCCCACAGATCATGGTACGAATGAAGAAATGGACCACGAGATAGAGTGAGATACCGAGAGAGGGGCAGACAGAGACAGACGTACGGACAGAGGAGACGGACAGACAGCCAGACAGAGAGATTTGAGACTGACAAACAGATAGATAGAAATATAGATAGATAGACTGACTGATATTTAATTAATGAAGGTTAATTTTTAAGTTCATAATAATGTTTGTTAAATTGTATGTACAGCGTTGTGAGCCCCATTAATAAGCTGGGGTACCGCGCTACATAAAACTACTACTACTAATTCTACAAACAGACAGACAGACAGACGGACGGAAGGACGGACGGATGGACAGACAGACAGATAGACAGATAAACAGACAGATAAACAGATAGACAGATATATAGATAGACAATGTAGTTCCCAGTTGATCACGTGTCTAACGATGTAGTTCCCAGTTAATAACATGTCTAACAATGTGTAGTTCACAGTTGATAACATGTCTAACAATGAAGTTCCCAGGTGATCACATGTCTAACAATGTAGTTCCCAGTTAATAACATGTCTAGCAATGAAGTTCCCAGTTGATGACATGTCTAACAATGTAGTTCCCAGTTAATAACATGTCTAACAATGAAGTTCCCAGTTGATCACATGTCTAACAATGAAGTTCCCAGTTGATCACATGTCTAACAATGTAGTTCCCAGTTGATGACAAGTCTAAAAATGTAGTTCCCAGTTGATGACATGTCTAACAATATAGTTCCCAGTTGATGACAAGTCTAAAAATGTAGTTCCCAGTTGATGACATGTCTAACAATATAGTTCCCAGTTGATGACATTGGTTCCTTTTGTCATAGACTATGTGGCTATCAATTCGAGATAAACTGCAATGAGTCATATAACACATACACTAAGAAACATATGCTAAGGTGACACGTGTGCTATGATAACACACATCCTAGGATAACACACGTGTTAGGATAACACACATGCTAGGATAACACACGTACTAGGATAACACACATTTATGTGATGACACTGACACAGAGACATCATATGACACATAACAACATGACGTTGACATTTAACAACATGCATGACATGAGACGTTGCACAGCACACATGGCATACGACATTTTAACAAGAAGACACAAGTCTGCAGACACTTTCTTTAGAACATTTTATTTCATATAATCAAGACACGTAATCAAATGTCACCAAATGTCACACATGGATGTCATACAGGTAAGAATTAAGGACAACAAGCACAACCGTTAAAGTACTTTCAGCCGCACAGTCAAACATACATTGACATGTTGTTGTACTAATGTACATGACATGTAAGGGAACACAGGTACATGACATTTTGTGGTACAAATGTTCATAACAAAATGACCATATAAAAATGTATGTTAATGAACATGGAACACAAGGGAGGCTACCGGGGGGGGGGGGGTGTCATGGCGAGGAATGACGCTAATAAATTCACACGTGGGGCTAAAAATAAATTAAAATATACAAATCAGACGGAACATTGTGCTTACGTTGAAGCTATACAGAACTACGCTTTACAGAGTAACGCCTACAGAACTACGCTTTACGGCAGTGGTTCTCAACCTTCCTAATGCCGCGACCCTTTAATACAGTTCCTCATGTTGTGGCGACCCCCGAACATAAAATTATTTCCGATTCTCTTAGGCGACCCCTGTGAAAGGGTCGCTCGACCCACTAAGGGGTAGCGACCCACAGGTTGAGAACCGCTGCTTTACAGAGTAACACTTACAGAAGAATGCTTTACAGGGGCAGACATAGAAAGTAAAGATGAATTGGAAAAAAAACGACATTATTTTGTTTGTGGGTGGGAGACGGGAAACGTTTAATGACATCTCTGTAGGGATGTCCCTTTGTGTGGACATCGAGTCTTGAATGTGTCTCAAGACCATCAATGAAACCTTTGTAGTGATGTCCCTTTATGTGGACATCGTGTCTTCAATGTGTCTCACGTCTTTCAATGAAATAAACGACACCAAGAGACGGGTGATCTCTGACTTTAGAACGTTCGATCCATTCACTCAGATGCAGTTATTCATCGTGGGGAAAGTTGTCTTAGATAAGAATCAACACTGAAAATTGTATGGAGATTGTGGCGTAGGAAGGGGTGGGGAATGGCAGGTCAGCCCCGAGTAGCACTTGAAGACCTTAGTGCTAAAAGTACTTAAGTCACAAAATGCACATTTTGAGATAATCAAGTTCAAATATATTTTTCGTCTATAAAATGTGACTATTTTCATTTTTTGTTTTGTTTAATTAAGGGCCTAATGCACATTTTAATGTCTTCAAATTTCTGCAATACACTTGGCTAAACTGGGTAAGAAAAGATCACAGTTTAGATTGATTTTGACAAAAATGTGACTTAAGTACTTTTAGCACTAAGGTCTTCACTTTTATCTTTATATTGAGGGGCGGCATTTTCGACTAACTGCAAGGGGGGGGGGGGTTTCCTTGGAAGTGGGGCGGCAAATTTTTTTTTACCTGTCCAGGCGGCATTGGCCCTTGCAACACAACTGAATAGGGAAAAACTCGTTTCTTATAAATAACGTATTTCTAGGTGCTCCGTGACGTACATTTCAAACGTATATAGAAAAAAATTTTGAAAGCAGAAATTTTTTCTCATTCATTCGCGTATAAAACCCATTCAATTTTTTAACAAGAAGGTAAAGAAAAAAATGCATGTATCTTACATGTATCTTACATGTATCTTACATGTGATTATACAGATGATTGTTCATGGCAAGCTTCAAATGTCACATCTCGAATGACACTGGTCAAATGTCACATGCTCAATTGTCACATATCAACTCTGACGAATTAACTGTCATCATATCTCTACTGCCCCAGGCAGATGTCACGTGTAAACTGTCACACTTTAAATATCGCGTGTCAACTGCCTTTTAACACGTATATAATTAATTTCACACACACTTACACACACACAAACACAAACACACACACACACACAAACACACACACACATACACACACAGACCAAATGCATGTTTATAATATAAATATATATTCTCAACGGAATTCACCTACTCGGTCTTGCAGCGAGCGACTATTTCAACCACATATTTCTTTCGGGTGTTAGTTCACCTGAAAAATGGACCACTTGGACATCTAGGACAGACAGTGAAAGCAGACATCTAGGACAGATATTGAATCAGACATCTACAACAGACATCGAACCATACATCTACGACATACATTGAACCATAAATCTGCGACAGACATTGAACCATACATCTACGACAGACATTGAACCATACATCTACGACAGACATTGAATAGGACAACCACGATAGACATTGAAATCAGACATTCACATCAGACCACAGACATTTATCTAATACTTTATGTACACATTTACAGGCCCGATGAATGAATATAAATAATTGAGTTGGACAATATGGTGGCATTGGGATAGTGGCAGTGGATTTTACTTGTTAAACGTATACAGAAAATTATACAAGGCGTGATGACGTCATCTGTGGAAATAAACTCACAATGATTGTATGGCGATAGGATGCATTCCATTTCAAAGGGTTTGCATACCTTGTTTACGTCACCATGACGACAAATTCTCGTGACGTGTGTACACAGCTAAGGGAACTCACTCTTAACGAATACTATGATATATAACTTCAATAACAACATCTTTTTTTTTAATGTGTGAGAATAGACAATAGACTCTATGTCCAGTGACTCTCCAGTACCAGCTGAACGGCCAGACGCTGTGTCCAGTGACTCTCCAGTACCAGCTGACCGGCCAGACGCTATGTCCAGTGACTCTCCAGTGCCAGCTGACCGGCCAGACGCTATGTCCAGTGACTCTTCGATACCGCCAGACTTTCATGGTTGTTACAGAGCTAACTATGTGTCATGATAAGAGCTCGAAGATATCTGGGACTGATATCTAGCATGGATACTTGACAATCCCATCATGCAGCTCGCCCGGCATGTCTTATTTCTAGACCAGCCCCCAGTCAGTAGTGTTCTTTTAGGCGCCATTTTAAGATAACTTCTCGTGTGACAAGGATCTGATGATCGCGTTCTTCGAAATCCGTTAAGGCGTCATATTGCTCTTGTTGGCGTCTCAGAGTCAGTTGATGGCGGCGATGGTGCTGGAGAAGAGGTCCGAGATGCTGTTGTTGCTGCTGCTGTTGTGGTCACTCTCGATGGTCGACGACTGGATGTCGCTGAGGGACGGGGTGGAGCTGATGTCCGAGAGCGCCGGCGACCCGGCGTTGAGGTCCGTAATGGAGTTCGTGTCCTTGCTCTCCTTGTCCTGACCGTCGGGGGAGTCCGGGGCCTGGCCTTGACCGGACTTGGTCCCGCCCTCCGAGTCTTGTTGCTTGAGAAGATTTCGCCTGTACTTAGCCCGCGCATTCTGGAACCAGACCTGGGAAGAAGACATCAAAGAAACTTTTATTAGACCCATCTACTAGATATAGCCCGCCAAACATTGGTGACAGCAATGCATGAACTTCCCACCTACTAAAGTTACTTGACAAAACATGAACTCAAGTAACGCACATTTAAAAATCCCAATTTTTGCTACACCCCTTCCACCCATGATACGTCACTGCACACTTTTTATTTCACGCCCATGAACTATATAAATCTTTAAATATCCCAACCACTTTTAAACCGAATATTTATTACACCATACTTAAACTGAGTCGATTCATTTTCCAAAAAGAAAATATTACGCGCCAAACGCAGTTGCGTTATAAATAAAATAAGTTATTCATTTAGCGTATACCGGTAGTTATCGGGAATTATATTTTGCGCGCTATCCGCAAACAACTCCATTTCCAATACCCAAATATACGTCCCAAAATACAAAGCATATTATAACAAAAGCTACGAAAATAATCTCAGTACCAAATTCCCTGAATAGGAAGCAGTGTGCCAGTAGCGTAATTAATATAAGAGATGGACTTTCCTGCTATTATAGTAAGAACAGAGTGGTTCCCTTGTTATTATTGTAAGAACAGAGTGGCTCCCTTGTTATTATTGTAAGAACAGAGTGGCTCCCTTGTTATTATTGTAAGAACAGAGTGGTTCCCTTGTTATTATTGTAAGAACAGAGTGGTTCCCTTGTTATTATTGTAAGAACAGAGTGGCTCCCTTGTTATTATTGTAAGAATGTGATTATCTTGGAGCACTATCATCGTACGACTCCAGTTAGACACTCTCGTACGACTTATGTTAGACACTCTCATACAACTCGTGTTAGACACTCTCGTACAACTCCAGTTAGACACTCTCGTACAACTCCAGTTAGACATTCTCGTACAACTCGTGTTAGACACTCTCATACAACTCCAGTTAGACGCTCTCGTACAACTCCAGTTAGACACTCTTGTACAACTCCAGTTAGACACTCTCGTACAGCTCATGTTAGACACTCTCATACAAATCCAGTTAGACGCTCTCGTACAACTCGTGTTAGACGCTCTCGTACGACTCGTGTTAGACGCTCTCTCAGGTTTTAGTTAAGCCCAAACAACAGAGCTACCATTTTCAAACATCAAACACCACGACACGTGACTTCATCAGTGGTCACGTGGCCGGCTTGTAATATGTCATCTTTAAGGGGGACATAAGGCTTGTAACCCTGGTTCCTCCCGTCCCGCCCCCCCCCCCATTTTACAGTTGCCCCACCTCCCTCTATTGTCATGTGGTCTGTTTCCCCTCCGACTGGGCCACGTGTCGCCTTGTTCACTAAATGTAATGATTGTCATAGCCAAAGAGTTCCCCGCCTAATGCCAGAATTTTTTTGTATCATGACTCCCTCTGTGGAGTCCACGACCAGAATGCTAACCATAGAGAGTTACTATGGGGCCAGGGGAGAACAATGCTGGGAACAAAATGGACGGAAGACAACGAGAAAATAGGACACGTCCGTAGTTATAGCCCTTGGTGACTTTTAAAACTTTTGTTAAAGGTTCTTAAAATGTTTGGGGTGGTGGGGGGCTGCTTATATATTAAACTATAGAACAGGGAACCTTGGCGTTTTGATAATTTTGAGCCAGTTTATGATCTCTGCTTGATACAAACTACAAATCTACAAACTGCAAGTCTACAAGTCTACGATCTAGAAGTCTACAAACTACAAGTCTACAAACTACAAGTCTACAAACTAAAAGTCTACAAGACTACAAGTCTACAAATTACAAACATTACTGTATAAGTATAAGTGAAGGTAGAGGATAAACATGAACTATGCAGGTAGAAGATAAACACGAACTGTGAAGGTAGAGGATAAACACGAACTGTGAAGGTAGAGGATAAACATGAACTGTGAAGGTAGAGGATAAGCACGAACTGTGAAGGTAGAGGATAAACACGAACTGTGAAGGTATGAGGATAACACCAACTGTGAAGATAATGGATAACACCAACTGTGAAGATAATGGATAACACCAACTGTGAAGATAATGGATAACACCAACTGTGAAGATAGAGGATAACACCAACTGTGAAGATAATGGATAACACCAACTGTGAAGATAATGGATAACACCAACTGTGAAGATAGTGGATAACACCAACTGTGAAGATAATGGATAACACCAACTGTGAAGATAATGGATAACACCAACTGTGAAGATAATAGATAACACCAACTGTGAAGATAATGGATAACACCAACTGTGAAGATAATGGATAACACCAACTGTGAAGATAATGGATAACACCAACTGTGAAGATAATGGATAACACCAACTGTGAAGATAATGGACAACACCAACTGTGAAGATAATGGATAACACCAACTGTGAAGATAATGGATAACACCAACTGTGAAGATAATGGATAACACCAACTGTGAAGATAATGGATAACACCAACTGTGAAGATAATGGATAATACCAACTGTGAAGATAATGGATAACACCAACTGTGAAGATAATGGATAACACCAACTGTGAAGATAATGGATAACACCAACTGTGAAGATAATGGATAACACCAACTGTGAAGATAATGGATAACACCAACTGTGAAGATAATGGATAACTCGAGGGAGAGAATATTTAAGAAATAAAAGAAAAATACATCTTAGGGCCTGACTAATCTTTTTCAAACACGACAAAAGTGTCAGCAGGCAAATTGATGAGGACACGCCCGATGTTTGCGCCACGCCCCTTTCCCAGCTGATGACTGACGGATACTTAATCACATTAAACCCACATGTAGGGCGGGACACTGGACAAATGCCTGATATATTTTTTTTTTTTTTAATGGCATCAAAGGTTAATCCAGGTCTGTTATTGGTGTCAAGGAACGGCGGCTCACAAATCGTTTCTATTGTGAGATGACAACGTTTGAGGGGGGTGATGGTGGAGGGGAGATCCAGCGACATGGATTCTTCCCCCCACCTACCTCTCCCCACCTTGATCCCCGTTCATTTTTCAATCAGATAATCTCGATAGTTATCTCGTGACGTTGATTCGATTAAGATAATCCCCCACGCCTCGAAATCCGACCCCCGTGATTCTTGTACCCTAAGCCATCGACCTCCCCTTTCGGACACCGTCTCTCCACAAAACCCGTTCTCTGAAGAACGCTCGTCTCCACGGGAGCGCAGCCTCGCTGACAGGCATAATTCCCCCCACTGCTCACCTCACCTGTATCTAAGCTTCTAATAACTTCTTTTCTCTATCTCTCTCCCTATCTCTTTCTCGCTCTCTCCCTATCTCTCTCTCTCTCTCTCTCACCTGATCTCCGTTGAAATATGATTGATGGGCGCACCCACTGTTTAATTAATTCAAAGAGTTCAGAGAGAGAGGAGAGGGAGGTGGTGATCGGGTGATGATAAGCTTATGCATTTCATCTGCTTATTTGTATCTGTTATTTTTATCATTTAGAAGTGTGTCCCCACCGCCAGCCCCCCTACCCCCTCCCCTTTTACGTTTTTCCTACTACAACAGCTCTTCGGGTGTATCACACAATTACAGAGTTCAAAGGTTACGGAAGCTCTGCTGGAAGATTCTCTTTCGGTTCCAGGGCATCTGTTTTGTCTGTAATTTATTACCTCTGATGCTTCGTCTGCTGTCTTGTCTGTAGCTTTTTCTTTTTCGATTGTATTTTATATTGTCTGCTGTGTTAGTGCTCCTCTGTCTTGGCTGTTATTTTCTTTCTATTGTCTGTTGTTGAGTCTTGTTTTATTTTCTGATAATGTCCATTCTTCTTTCCGTTAAAGTTACGGTACGTTGAAAAAAATACCAAGCGAGCCCCCCCCCCCCCCCCCACCCCTTTTTCCTTTTTTCAATAATTGTATCTTCTCACTGACCAGGGACGTCCTTTGGGGAGGGCAGAGTTGGGCATTTGCCCCACCCCCCTGAATTTGCCTGTTTTATTTAAATTGCCATGTACTGAGGCGTCTCCAGGAATAAACAACTTAACAAGGCGACAAATTTCTGGTTTCCACCCCCCTACTTTGTTTTTGAAAAAAACCATGAAATGACGCCCCTGTCACCAACCCACCAACTAACACACATACTTCTGTTTAGGGTCTGAGATAACTGTCTTACACCCTTGGCCCTTACATTGACAATCAACTTTTGCTGAGCTGTGCCATATAAATTACATTGACAATCAACTTTTGCTGAGCTGTGCCATATAAATTACATTGACAATCAACTTTTGCTGAGCTGTGCCATATAAATTACATTGACAATCAACTCCATCTGTTGAGATGTGAAATATATATAATATTGTCTTCGCTTAGGGCTATTCACCTCCCTGCCCCCCCCCCTCAAAACATCTAGACCAGCGGTTCTCAGCCCGTGGGTTGCGATCCCTTTGGCGGGGGGGGGGGGGAGGGGGTCGAACGACCCTTTCACAGGGGTCGCCTAAAACCATAAGAAACACAAATACTCTAAAGTTATGAGGTATCAACAAAAATAACTTTGTTGTTTCGGGGGTCGCCACAACACGAGGAACTGTATTAAAGGGCCTCGGCATTGCGAAGGTTGAGAACCGCGGATCTAGACCCACCAAATTTCGCAGTAACCACAAATATCGACTTGTAATCGATTACATGATCTGATTTCATTCTTTTTTTTTTTTTATATCGAAATCGCCCGTCACGGCTCTGTACAAGAATGATGTTCCCATCTTCAAGGTGTACATGACTGGCCTTTGTACGCACCCATCTGATAGTGCATTACAAGCGTAGTGGACCGCAGCTCTTCACACTTGGTCAAGTTCGGTAGTGTCAACATTTAATCGTACACCCCCCCCCCATTCCCCAGCACAATGGGCGGCGCTCATCTGACTGAAAGGTGGGGGTCACGTCCACGCGACCCACGACAAGACAGGACACCTGCAGTCCGGCGCTAATGACGCCCTGGATGTCCAAACCGCGGCTGACAAATGCACTCTCGCCCCTCCCCCTCCATTTTTAACGGATTTGAAACGCCAGACGGAGGAGGAAGACCATTGACCATTGATGCTTGTAAAATAATGGCTTTTCTCTTTTTTTTTTTTTTTTACTAACTCCTAAATATTCTGTATTCATTTTTTGACTTTTTTGGGTGAATTATTTTGTTGACTTATATTTATGCTATTTTGGTGCCTATCTGATACTTTTTGGGTGATTAAGTTTTAGAGTTTTCCGCGACCATTTTTAGACTTTTGATGAATTATTTTAGACTAGTTTGGTGACTTATTTTAAGAATATTTGTTGAAATATTTACACATGTTTAGGGTCGCTTATTATTAGACTATTTTGGTGACTATTTTTAGATTTTTTGTTGACATATTTTTAGACTATTTTGGAGACTATTTTTTTTAAGACTTTTGGTGGCATAATTTTAGACTTTCTATTTCTGAATCAATATAATAGCGCGGTGGTATACACACTACAGACATGCTATGAAAACATTAAGAAAGAAAGACCACAGTCTACAGACTGTTAAAAAAAGTAAGACAAGGCTACAGACAGACTATAAAGACATCCTAAAAAAGCATTGTCCTCTATTTGTCCTTGTGATACAGGCCGGGTGGGGGGTGGGGGGGGGGCTAGGACGTGAGTAAACTCTTTAAGCAGCTCGCGACTGATAAAAAGGGGTCGAATTAAACCACGTGACCAAAAGGACCTCTAGTCGTGCCTATGCTGGTCATGTCCACAGTGTCGTGTAGCTCACACTTAGGCACGCCAGGGGTATTGTACACCGAGCCGGATAGTGTCTGACCGGGGGGAGGGAGGGGGGCTGGGACTGTCGAACCCGAGGCCCCTAATACGTGCGTGCTTTCGTGTAGTGACGCCCCTCGTTCATTGTTTGGGCCTAGATTAGAGATCACGTGATGTAGAGGGGTCATTGACAGAGGTGACACGTGCGAGGTCTTGTGGTCCAAGAAAAATGTGGACTGTGGACTGTGGACAGGACTTGAAAATTGCATGGGTTTACAAGAGTGGGTCCATTTTAGGATTACGGAATACCCCCATTGACCCACTTAGTGGCCCGCTCCAGCTAGTGGCCAGCCCTGTGGTCCGCTCATTGGCAAGCCCCGTGGCCCGCAAAGTGGCAAGCCCTGTGGTCCGCTCAAACTAATGTCCGTCTTGGACTTTCGGCCCACCAATCCCAGTGGTCCTCGCAGCGGCTCGCTCAGAGTAGCTTCAAGTTGTGGGGAGATCCACCAATATCAAGTCGTGAGAATATCTTCCCATTTTAAGTCGTGGGAATATCTTCCCATTTCAGGTCGTGTGAATAGCTTCTTATTTCAAGTCGTGGGAATAGCTAACCTATACTCATTTCAAGTTGTGAGAATATCTACCTCTTCAACGTTGTACGAATGGACAGACAGAAGTGAAACAATCGAAATAAAACAAACTAACTTTAAAATCGCTTGTCCATCCAAATTGGGCGTATGGTGCAGGAAAATGAGAGTGAAATCATACTCGAGCCCTTATTCTTTCTGTCTTTTGCAGTCTCACTTTCGCTCGTACCTTTTAAATCAAAACAGAAACGAATGCATTTCTTCGTCAACTTTTATTGATCCAGGTTACCGTAACTCTTGAAAAAACTCCTCGTAAATATATTCACGGTGAGTTGGCTCCCCTTTTTGTACTGTGGGGTTTCAAGCACCTGTGTAGCCTTCACCTTCGCATTGCAGACATTTCTTGACGTATTCTCACATATCCTGTGACAGACATTTTCTCTCCCATCACAAAAGCATTTACTCTCCCATTACCAAATCTTTTTTGGTCTACTAACCAAGACATTTTGTCTCTTATTACCTAGACATTTTGTCTCATATTACCTAGACATTTTGTCTCATATTATCGCCAACAATTACATCACTAGTTTGCAATTTAGACTTTGCTAGAATGACCCCAGCTTTTGAGACTCCCTGTATCCTCATGTCATACCACAAAAATATTTGTCCCCTTCGGCGTCTCCCTCGCATCGGACAAGCCCGGGTGTGTATGCCGGGGACTTTCGAGGACCGGTAAACATCGGCGGACCCCCGGTACGCTACCGTTTCTCTGTGTGCACAGATCACGTCCACTGTGTGCACAGATCACGTCCGATGTGTGTACGCTGTGACGGCGACGCGTTTGTGTTTGTGTACAGGGGGGCTCGAGTCCTGTTTGCGCTCTCCGCCCATCTCTATAGGGGAGAACACTCGGTTACTTTCTGACATTGGCCGCCAGAGTTGTGCCCCTCCCCCTCTCACTCGGGCCCCTGATTCTGTCCCCGCGCATAAAGCAAATAGATGACGGGGCCGGGGAAAGAAAAGGGGGGGGGGTGCGTTAATGGTACAGCACAAGAACTTATGACGTCATGTCGAGACCACCCATGACTCGAGGGGGAAAAAATCGAGTCTTGCATTTTGACAATGACAATGGTTCTTAAACCATGAGATGTGGAGCCTTGGTAATGTCTGCTACTAATTCCACTGTCACTACTCCTCCTGCACTAATCCCACTGTCACTACTCCTACTGCAACGAATCTTACTACTACTAATCATTTAGCAACTATTCCTACTGCAACTAATCCTACTGCTACTAATCCTACTGCTACTAATCCAACTGCTACTAATCCTACTGCTACTAATCCTACTGCTACTAATCCTACTGCTACTAATCCTACTGCCACTAATCCTGCTGCCGTCACTCGCATAATGTGGGGTTTATGTTGCAGTGTCTTAACCGTATTTTCTGTCCGTGTGTGTGTTCGTCTGCGTAAGATGCGTGTATGATCCTCAGCACCTCCGTCGCCCGAAAGCGTTGGCCTTTGACCTTCCATCGCGCTCCTGAAGGATATTCTCACAGCGGCTACTTCTGACCATTGACTCGAACCACTCATAGCCGTACCGACGTGGACATTACCGCGAGATCGCGATGGTCAAGTACTACACAGGTGCTGTCCAACGCGCGACCTATACTCGCTCTACATATTCCCCTTGAGCCCCCCACGTTGGACAATGCCCAGTTGGAACAAGTCCTTGGATCGGAATGTAGCGAGTGGCCACTCGAGAGAGTGAGACCGGACCGGACACCCGTTTGTCACTGAGACCCGTGTATCACTCCTGTTAAACGGACTGAACTCGGGCCTGTGGCGTAACGGTCTTAGCTTACGTCGCTGACAGACTCGTAGCCACGGGCGATCAGGTTAGACATAATATTTAGCGGCGCTCTCCGAAGAATTGGTGGATATTGTGGGGTGTTATGGCACCCTTCGGGGTGGGTGCCTGTTTGTGGGGGCCTTATGAACTCTGTGAGGGAGGATATCAGATTGTGGGGTATAACAGGAGATTTCTTTTCAGCGTATATGTTCATATTAATTACATTATGTGTATAATGTTCATTATATTTGTTGTATATTGCTTCTTATAGTTGGTGGATAATGTTCATTATATTTGGTGTATAATGTTCATTATATATGGTTGTATATTGCTTCATATATTTGGTGTATAATCGAGGGCTCTAGTCCTAGTCCTCACAAAGTTTTTCTTTCAAACAAGCGTTGCTTTTGAATGGCTAAGTAACTTCTAGATCAGTGGTTCTCAACCTTCCCAATGCCGCGACCCTTTAATACAGCTCCTCATGTTGTGGTGACCCCCCAACCATAAAATAATTTTCATAGCTACTTCATAAATATGAGTTTTCCCCATGGTCTTAGGCGATCCCTGTGTAAGGGTCGTTCGACCCCCCCAAAGGGGTCGCGACCAACAGGTTGAGAACCACGGTTCTAGATGTATCAGTAGGCCACTAGAAAGACCCAGCTAAACCATGGTGGCGGAAAGCTGTGACATTCCCATCTCTTAAATTACTTGACAAAATATGCGTTAAAGTAAATCACATTTTTAGAATCCCAATGTGTCACAGCTGTTACATGCATACCTAGAGAAGTATTATTTGCGGTAAATTATATTGTACTCTTCCCATGTACAACATAACAAGTATTTCAACCATTGGCAGGCAACTTGTACACCTCACATCTAAAGACTCGCTTGTTTGTAGGCACTTAAAACAGGCCGTGTCAAAGAAGTGGGGAGTGGGGGGGGGGGGGGTTAAAGGGGGGGGGGAGATAGGCGGCGCTCGCCAAAATCGTCTTTACAACAGCATGCTTGAGATATGACCTTATTACCTTAGAAAGGACGTTAAGACTTTAGATATGACCTTAATATCTTAGATATGACCTATTTACTTCGGATATGACCTTAATATTTTAGATATGACCTTATTACCCCAGATATGACCTGCTTTAGATATGACCTTATTACTTCATGGTTGACCGTAATACTTTAGATATGACCTCATTACTTTAGAAAGGACCTTAAGACGTTAGATATATCATTAATACTTTATATATGGCCTTAAGACTTTAGATATGACCTTCCCAAAGAATAAAAGGGCACCAAGTCGTCTTTTTACTGGTCCACCCCTTTCAGTTTTTAAACAAAAAATTAAACATGGGCGCCATGTGCAGGCTTCACCCCGGGCGCCACTTTCCCTTTAGACGGCCTTGACTAGATATACAAGAAAAGTTTCTTTTAAATTCTCAAATATTGCCTGACGTGCCCTCGTCCTTACGTTGTTGTATTTACTAAGGGGCCATGATGCACAACGCTGGAACCCTTGATTAATGCTATCAGAATGACCCGCAGTAAATAATTCGATGATCCCCCCCCCCCCCCCTTTGAAGACCTTCTTCTCGTCTTGACCTTTAACCCCTGGAGTGCCTACTGTCATAAGACGAGTCAATGGCGAAACGGATACATAACTCTATTCAGGGGTCGCTAAACAGACGCCATCTTTTTTTTTTATTATCTTATCTCGCCCTCAACACCTCCTCTCGGCTGGTGGCTGGCAACTTCCAGTAACATCACGTGCAACTTCCGCTTTGAACTTTTCCTTCCAGTTAGCCAAGTGAAGAGGGGCGGGGTGCAAAAGGGAAGCAAAAAGTGGGCGGGGGGGGGGCGCTTAGTAAATTTATTAATAAGACTATTTATTTTCTCGAAAGAATACGTTTTTTGTGTATGTGCACGGGATGGGGAAAGGTGGATGTGGGAAGATGGATGGGGAGGGTGGATGGGAGAAGGTGGATGGGCAAGGTGGATGGGGAAGGTGGATGGGGAAGGTGGATGGGAAAGGTGGATGAGGAAGGTGGAAGAGGAAGGTGGATGGGGTAGGTGGGTATGTGCATGGTGGGAAGGGCGATGGGGGAAGTGGATGGGGAAGGTGGATGGGGGAAGATGCAAAGTAGGGCTCAACAATAAAAAACAAACCATTTGGTCAGTCCAGTTTTCTCGTAAGTGCACTGGGGGGGGGGGTAGTGTATTTGTGTATTTGTGTATTTTTGTATTTGTGTATTTGGGGTGGGGTTGACGTGAATGAATGTAGGACTCACCTGTAAAACTCGCTTGGACAGTCCAGTTTTTTGGGCCAGCTGCTTGAGGTCTTTGGCGTCGGGATTGTGGTTGAGCGCGAAGTAGGACTTCATCGTCCGCAGCTGGTGGTGCTTGAAGGAGGTTCGAACCCTTTTCTGGCGCGGGGTCTGGTGGGGATAGCCGTCCCGCTCTAACACGTCACCTGGTCGATCTGAATTGTCCAAGCCTGCCAGGAAGAAAGAAGACCATTGGTCAGTTCAAAAGAACAGCGATGACTGTGAATCAAAGAACACTGTGTTGATGGAACAGAACATAAAACGCTGGTCAGTTCAATACAACGTATGGCTAATCACTTTTGGCAATGTGGTCTCTGTGATGTAGAGGCTTACGAAACCTCCTTCTCCCTCCCTCCATCTCTGCACTTCTCTCCCGTCCACTCCTTCCTCCCCATCCACTAGATTCCAACCCGCCCACACATCCACCCCTGACCGTCAGACTCAAGCTCATACCCTCCACCCCATTCTGTCCTACCTATCCGCTCCACCCACCCCTCCCCCTCTTCCCGCCCACCCCTCCCATTAACTCTTCCTACCCACTCTTCCCATCAAATCCTGCCGCCCTCTGATCACTCCCACTCCTCCCACCCACTCCTCCCTTCCACTCCTCCCACCCACTCCTCCCAACCACTCCTCCCACCCACTCCCCCCACCCACTCCTCCCACCCACTCCTCCACCCACTCCTCCACCCACTCCTCCACCCACTCCTCCACCCACTCCTCCACCCACTCCTCCACCCACTCCTCCCGCCCACTCCTCCCACCCACTCCTCACGCCCGCTCCTCCCACCCACTCCTCCCGCCCACTCCTCCCACCCACTCCTCCCACCCACTCCTCCCACCCACTCCTCCCACCCACTCCTCCCACCCACTCCTCCCATCCACTCCTCCCGCCCACTCCTCCCACCCACTCCTCCCATCCACTCCTCCCGCCCACTCCTCTCGCCCACTCCTCCCGCCCACTCCTCCCATCCACTCCTACCACCCACTCCTCCCACCCACTCCTCCCACCCACTCCTCCCATCCATCCCTCCCAATCCTAATACCCAAGCCGTCTCTAGCTTCACGACATAAGACAGCATTATTAGTTCTATTTTCCTCATGCTATTCATTAACATGTAATGAACCATTTTTTCTTGTGAAAATGTTTGTTTCTCTACAATTTATACATATTGCAGGTAAATAAAGTGTTGTTGTTTTCTCCGGCGCTCAAAAAGATTAAAAAAACCAAAAAAAAAACACAAAAACCCATTCCTGCCCTGTGGCCAGTTAAACGAGCGATAAGTGCCAAGTGCTGCCATTTAAATCAAGGCTTGCCAGGATGGCTTGCCACCAGCCTAATGGCCGTTTATTTACTTTTATTGGAATTTCGGTTCATCTGAAATGGGGGATTGGAGGAAAAGGTGGGGGGGGGGGGGTGGTTTACGGTATAGCATATCAATCATGTGGAATTTTTCTTGGGATAAAAGGGGATCAATCTTGAAGAATTCTACACTGGGATAAAGGGCGGTATGTCATGAAGAATTCTACATTAGGATACAGGGCGATATATAATGACAACGACATTTCGATTTAACTGGGACACGGGTATCTGATCTAAGTTTTAAAATAATCTATTTATAAACTATTACATATTGTGTTGGTCAGGGTCTGACTAAGACTTGCTGAGGCCCTAAGCCATATACAAATTCCAGCGGCCCTAAACTATACAAAGTCCAGAGGCCCTAAGCTATATATACAAAGTCCAGGGGCCCTAAGCTATACATAGTCCAGGGGCCCAAAGCTATACAAAGTCCAGGGGCCCTAAGCTAAACAAAGTCCAGGGGCCCTCTACCGTTTCAAATGTCATCAGCTGGTCAAAGAAACATTTAAAATCTAAAGCCGACATATTGTGAGCCTCTAAGCTATACAAGCCGGCATATTGTGAGACCCTAAGCTATACAAGCCTACATATTGTGAGGCCCTAAGCTGTACAAGCTGGCATATTGTGTGGCCCTAAACTGTAGATTATTATTATAGGTAATTCGGGCACTGGTCTTTGTGATACCCTCAGAAGTGCATAAAAATCGCATAAGTTGTTAGAGCTAAGGATAATAGGGGTGGGGGCCAGTAGGAGTAGGGGTGGGGTCCAGTAGGGTGGGGAGCCAGTAGGAGTTTGGGTGGTAGCCAGTAGGGGTGGTGGCCAGTATGGGTTGGGGCCAGTAGGAGTGGGGGTGTTCTGTGGTAAAGAGTTTGATGTTTTCAGTAACAACGCCCAAGCCATGTTCATTGAAGGGAGATTATCCACACAGGTGCACACAAATACACGGCTTGGGGGTAGAGTAGCCGGCCGTAGCAGGGGGCGGGATAGGTAAACGGAGAGTAGTTGGAAGAGAGTTGTTGGAAGTGAGTTGTTGGACGAGAGTTGTTGGAAGAGAGTTGATGGAAGAGAGTTGTTGGAAGAGAGTTGTTGGAAAAGAGTGGTTGGAAGAGACTTGTTGGAAGAGAGTTGTTGGAAGAGACTTGTTGGAAGAGAGTTGTTGGAAGAGACTTGTTGGAAGAGAGTTGTTGGAAGAGACTTGTTGGAAGAGAGTTGTTGGAAGAGACTTGTTGGAAGAGAGTTGTTGGAAGAGACTTGTTGGAAGAGAGTTGTTGGAAGAGAGTTGTTGGAAGAGAGTTGTTGGAAGAGAGTTGTTGGAAGAGAGTTGTTGGAAGTGAGTTGTTGGACGAGAGTTGTTGGAAGAGAGTTGTTGGAAGAGAGTTGTTGGAAGAGAGTTTTTAGAAGAGTTGGATTTGTGAGAGAAGTTTCGGATTAATGGAGATTTCATAGGATGGAGAGTATGGTGGGGAAAGTGGTAACTCAGAGAGAGGGAGAGAGAGATAGATAGAGAGAGATAAAGAGAGAGACAGGGAGAGTGAGGAGAAAGACTACGAGATAAAGATCAGAGATTGACCAGAAAAGTAGAAGAGATTGACCAGAAAGGAAGAAAGATTGGCCAGAAAAGAAGAAGATATTGACTAGAAATAATGAAGAGATTGACCAGAAAAGTAGAAGAGATTGACCAGAAAGGAAGAAGAGATTGACCAGAATAGAAGAAGAGATTGACCAGAAATAATGAAGATATTGACCAGGAAAGAAGAAGATATTGACCAGAAATAAAGAAGAGATTGACCAGAAATGAAGAAGAGATTGACCAGAAATGAAGAAGAGATTGACCAGAAATGAAGAAGATATTGACCAGAATAGAAGAAGAGATTGACCAGAAATAAAGAAGATATTGACCAGAAATGAAGAAGAGATTGACCAGAAATGAAGAAGAGATTGAAGCCAAAAATGTACCCATAAGGTCGAAGACTTACTAATGTTGTAGAAATAAGACATAAAACCCTCAGCCCCTAGTCTCGAAGACAGCTCACTTCAGACCCACGAGTCCCTACAGCATACAGGCGGGTAGACATCGTCTTAACGCGAGCTCGGGGGGCTGACACCCACCATAAAGCACCGGGGCACCGGATACCCCCAGCGCTGCCAAAATAAAGCAACACCGTTGCGACTATTTAAACAGGCGCGGCACCCGGGGAGGGCGTCAGGACCCCGCGTAGCCGTGCGGTTCACTCACCCGTCAGCGTGGAGTTCATGGATACTTGATTTAGACAAATAAACGTCAAATTGTTTGATCCGTGGATACGTTAAATAACCCTGTCTTTTGGGGGTTTCGTTTTATGGGAACTATGGATATTTGACTCGGTGGGTTCAGGATATTTGATTCGGCGGGTTCAGGATATTTGACTCGGTGGGTTCAGGATATTTGACTCGGTGGGTTCAGGATATTTGACTCGGTGGGTTCAGGATATTTGACTCGGTGGGTTCAGGATATTTGACTCGGTGGGTTCAGGATATTTGACTCGGTGGGTTCAGGATATTTGACTCGGTGGGTTCAGGATATTTGACTCGGTGGGTTCAAATCTAGGATGGCTTTATTTTATTTTTATGTTTTACTATCTTAGGTTTATTAGAAGGTTTGCATTTAATGTGTTTCTAGGTTTCTTTTTATTAGGTGGTTTTATATAGGACAGTACCCCAGCCTAGGGCTAGGCTCACTGCCAGTACCCCAGCCTAGGGCTAGGCTCACTGCCAGTACCCCAGCCTAGGGCTAGGCTCACTGCCAGTACCCCAGCCTAGGGCTAGGCTCACTGCCAGTACCCGAGGCTAGGGCTAGGCTCACTGCCAGTACCCCAGCCTAGGGCTAGGCTCACTGCCAGTACCCCAGCATAGGGCTAGGCTCACTGCCAGTACCCCAGCCTAGGGTTAGGCTCACTGCCAGTACCCCAGCCTAGGGCTAGGCTCACTGCCAGTACCCCAGCATAGGGCTAGGCTCACTGCCAGTACCCCAGCCTAGGGCTAGGCTCACTGCCAGTACCCCAGCCTAGGGCTAGGCTCACTGCCAGTACCCCAGCATAGGGCTAGGCTCACTGCCAGTACCCCAGCCTAGGGTTAGGCTCACTGCCAGTACCCCAGCCTAGGGCTAGGCTCACTGCCAGTACCCCAGCATAGGGCTAGGCTCACTGCCAGTACCCGAGCCTAGGGCTAGGCTCACTGCCAGTACCCCAGCTTAGGGCTAGGCTCACTGCCAGTACCCCAGCCTAGGGCTAGGTTCACTGCCAGTACCCTAGCCTAGGGCTAGGCTCACTGCCAGTACCCCAGCCTAGGGCTAGGCTCATTGCCAGACCCCAGCCTAGGGCTAGGCTCACTGCCATTACCCCACCCTAGGGCTAGGCTCACTGCCACTACCCCAGCCTAGGGCTAGGCTCATTGCCAGACCCCAGCCTAGGGCTAGGCTCACTGCCAGTACCCCACCCTAGGGCTAGGCTCACTGCCAGTACCCCAGCCTAGGGCTACACTCACTGCCAGTACCCCAGCATAGGGCTATGCTCACGGCGCTTCACATAAAAATTATCAATTGCAGAAAATTACACATGTTAAAACAAAAATTTGCAAAAAGCTTGACCTCATCCACTCAAGTACTATCTACCCCTGTCCAGCCATGGACAGCACCCAGCAGAATCGAACATTCTTTATCAGTTAGAGGGGGATGAGAATGAGATCGGTATAGTACAGTTTGAAGAGATGGGTCTTGAGGTCAGTTTTGAAGGATGAGATGGTCGGTATATTGCGGATGCGTAATGGGAGAGAAGTCCTTTTTTTTTTGGGGGGGGGGGGGCAGAAAGGTAAAGATCGTTCACCGCATTAGTAGATGTTTACCGTAGTAGGTACACTACACATTGGTTATCGAAGTAGCTTTACTTACAAACTTTTATACTCTAATAACAATATATTATATTATTATGACTTACTGTAGTAGCTTCTATATATTGTATACCATAATAATATATATTGTAATCCGTAAAAGTATATATCGTACACTTTAGAGGCGTTGTATTGTATTGAGAACCGTTATAGGCATACCATAAATTGTATACTTTTGTAGCGACGAGGTACTCGGTGGATCTCAAACACAAATACACATCGGCATGCGGTCCCGTCTCAACCAATCATAGGAGCTGTACCCGGTACAGCATTTTGTCGTGCCGTGCACGGCCAGCGTGCCGTGAGCGGAAGGCAAAGATTAGCGCAGTCAAAACATGCAAGCACGCAGCAGGGGGAGGTAACCCGAGCGCGATGAGAAAACTCAACTGGAGTTTTTGCGCCTGCTTTCCCCCCCCCCCTTTTTTTTCAACAACAAGCAATTTTTTCGAGAAAGCTGGACAACTGGGCTAAGGTTGTGTGTCCATAAATGTCAATAGGTCCAGTGGACATCTGGTGTGTACCCCTAACTGTCCATTGGTTAATTGGACACATGTGTCACATTTTCAATATGTATATATATTTAGTTTATCGAAATAGCTTAAAAGGTGTAAAGTTTTAGAACCTTAAAAGAGTTCCCGGCTAAACCATAAAGCCCACATCAGGGGGTCGGAAAACTACGGCACGCGTGCCGGACTTGGCACGCACAGCAATTTTTCATTGCACGAAGACAACCAAGAATGGTAATAACACTGTATAAAAATGTGGTTTATTAAATGGGTGGATCTGCAGGATGTTTACGGGCTGAAGGAAGCAGACACAAAAAATGGTTCAAATATTACCAAAAGGTTGCCGACCCCTGCAGGCCACACGTCATTCTAGTTCTAGCCAACACGACATGCTACTTCCGGTGGTCAGCTGAACTGTAGTCCTTAGACAGGATGCGACGGGATGATGACACGTACCTTCACATGGCCACACATCTACAGTCGACTGGGCATCGTCCTAAAAAGACCGCACGATATCCACGGCACACAAGACCCTGCAGCTCTTAATAAACACCCAACCCCCCCCCCCACCGCGCCCCCCAGGGCATCCCTCGCCCTCGGAATCCTTCAACGGCCGACAAAACTTTCCTCCTCTGTCAACGGCATCCTTCACTCGAGGTCTGACCGTCACTTCAGCTCGTTGCTGTCTGTCAACGCCGCCGGTTGTCACTGGCAGAACGAGATGCTATCTCGTGTTTTCTCTTGTTTTACCTAAATGCCCGACATTAGGGAGAGTTTTTTTTTTCCTGGTCGCTGATGATGCGATTGGCTTAAATGACTCGTGTAGATATCCAGTGGGAGGGCAGAGCGAGGGCAGAGCGCCTGAAATGTACGTACACTCGCCGGAGATGTTGGCGATAACAGGAAATAATGTTACGGTGGCTTTAGGGCCACTGTTTCACTTGGTCCGGGGATGGTTCTAGAGACCTAACCAGCCAAACGTTGGTGCATGGTAAATGGACTTGACGACGTGAGAAACACAAACACAAACACGCGGGTTTGTTTTACGGAACGCCGGGCCCCAAAGCCCCCCCCCCCCCCCGGAATCTCCCAGGTGTCTTTTTAAAGATTATTGTGTCAAATCTGGAAAACATACGCGAGTTAGTCCAGTAAGGGAAACAATTCTCTTCTAGTAGGGGAAAATATTCTCTTGTAGTAGGGGGAAATATTCTCCTGTAGTAGAGGAAAATATTCTCTTCTAGTAGGGGAAACTATTCTCTTGCAGTAGGGGGAAATATTCTCCTGTAGTAGAGGAAAATATTCTCTTCTAATAGGGGAAAATATTCTCTTCTAGTAGGGGAAATATTCTCTTCTAGTAGGGGAAATATTCTCTTCTAGTAAGTAAGGGAAAATATTTCCTTGTAGTAGGGGAAAATATTTTCTTTTAGGATAACACGTCTCTTGTAGGAGAAAGCATTTGCAGGGGTAAATATTCTCTGCAAGGGGAAATTATTCTCTTGTAAGGGAAAAATATTCTCTATTAATAGCAAGGGAAAATACAAGATGGTATAGTATATAGTTAAATAAGACTGAAGGCCCCCACACAAGATGGCATAGTATAAAGTTAAAAAAGATTGATGGCCACATACAAAATGGTGTAGTATATACTTAAATAAGACTGAAGGCCCCCACACAAGATGGTATAGTATATACTTAAATAAGACTGAAGGCCTCCACACAAGATGGTATAATATATACTTAAATAAGACTGAAGGCCCCCACACAAGATGGTATAGTATATAGTTAAATTTGGCTGAAAGGCCCCCACACAAGATAGTATAGTATATACTTAAATAAGACTGAAGGCCCCCACACAAGATGGTATAGTATATACTTAAATAAGACTGAAGGGCCCCACACAAGATGGTATAGTATATAGTTAAAATAAGACTGAAGGCCCCCATACAAGATGGTATAGTATATAGTTAAATAAGACTGAAGGCCCCCACACAAGATGGTATAGTATATAGTTAAATAAGACTGAAGGCCCCCACACATCTATATTTCCCAAGGAAAGGCCAATACATCACACGTCCATGTTTCATACAGACGCGAGCAACACGGTTGCAAGAGTTATCGGACGAGACGAAGCCGAGGGAGCAAAAATTAAAAAAAAAACAAAAAAAAACTTTTAAAACATGACAGCTAAGCCAGGATTAGCTTTCCTCGCGTCCTACGTCACACATGTGCAGGGCCGTAGTAAATGTTTTCTTGGATTATGAATGGCACTTTGGGGGGGGGGGGGCGCGGTAAAGTGAAGTTGGGTTGCAAAAACTCCAAGGAAATGGATTTCTTGAGTAACCTTTAGCTAACTGTTTCTTTAACATTGAACCGTCTTAAGAGGGGGGGGGGAGAATTTTTGGCATTGGGGAAAACACAACCCAAGTGTAGCCCTTGACAACCACTTTTTGGTATCTAAAAAAAAAGCAGGGTGAAAATAGGCGATCCCAGGGGGAAAAGCCTGATTGTAAACGTTCTCTTCCCCCCCCCCCACACACATTTGTATGTATTTGTCCAGATGATTGTCTACATATTTGTTCACATTTTTTTTCATATATTTGTTCATATATTTGGCATTAAATTATTTTTTGTTGTTGCAAAGTTCTGAAATGGCACCTTGAATTCACACCAAATCTCTTGAGTCCAGACCAAATATCACGAGTTCAGGCCACATCTTGTGAGTCTAGACCACATCTCGTAAGTCGAGAAAACATCTCGTGAGTCGAGACCACATCTCATGAGTCGAGACCACATCTCGTGAGTCGAGGCCACATCTCGCGGGTCTAGACCACATCTCGCGAGCCGAGACCACATCTTGTGAGCCGAGACCACATCTCGCGAGCCGAGACCACATCTCGCGAGCCGAGACGACATCTCGTGAGTCAAGACCACATCTCGTGAGTCGAGACCACATCTCGTGAGTCGAGACCACATCTCACGAGTCGAGACCACATCTAGTGTGTCAACCCCCCATCATTGGGACAAAATATTGCGTTTTATGAACAAAATCCTGGGAATACTCTCAGCTACATCTAAAAAATGCATAAAATAAATTTATGGCGTTTAAAAAAAAACACAACACGTAAAAATCATTGCGTGTGTTTTAAATTAATTTTTTTTTTTAAAACCTTAAGACTTTACAGTCACAACAGGCCGATTAAGTGGCTCTTACTCTGCCCCGCCTGCTTCCGGGTACCTGTCAATCACACGTAATTAACATGCACGAATTTCCCTCCCCCGCCTCTCACGCCAATCAAGCTAATTACGGCCCCGCCTCTTATTTTACCCGCAAACATTTCTCAACTCGCTTCACTCCTGCGTTGTTTTCACAAGCATCGCGAAAATAGCTGGCCTCCCAGGACACCTGTCGTAAAAATAGCGCGAGGGAACTTTTGCGAACTTCCGGGACTCCCCGGGATAAGGGGTATCTGGTTCTGGACGTCCTGGGAATTATGGGATACGACGCGGAGCACGTGAGGGGGGAAAGTTTAAGTGCTGTGAAATAACAGCCCTCTGTATTCGCCGTGCCGGGTCGGTCTGCACTCACCACACTCGCGTGTCCCTGCGAGACAGCATTGTGGAGGGGATTTCAAGGGTGAGAACGTAAATAGGGCCGTTCACGGTGGATGATCTTTCCGGTTAGATATCAGCTCTTTGATTTTTTTTATATGTCTTCAGAATACACGATCACTCTTATCTTGGCTCATGCAATCAATGCCACACCTGGCTTATCCTCACCGATGCCATGCTACACCTGGCTTATCCTCACCGATGCCATGCTACAACTGACTTATCTTCACCGATACCATGCTACACCTGGCTTATCTTCACCGATACCATGCTACACCTGACTTATCTTCACCGATATCATGCTACAACTTATTTATCTTCACCGATACCATGCTACAACTTACTTATCTTCACCGATACCATGCTACATCTGACATATCATTAATGATCCGATGCTACACCTGACATATCATTAATGATCCGATGCTACACCTGACATATCATTAATGATCCGATGCTAAACCTGACTTATCATTAATGATCCGATGCTACACCTGATTTTTCATTAATGATCCGATGCTACACCTGACTTATCATTAATGATCCGATGCTACACCTGACTTATCATTAATGCTCCGATGCTACACCTGACTTATCATTAATGATCCGATGCTACACCTGACTTATCACCCCCGATGAAATGGTATAACAGGACATATCTTTCGCAGATACAACGTTAGATATGGCTTATTTAGCTTCACAGATCGCACCCGACACCTGACATAATCATTGTGACCCCCTGACTTAATCATTGTGACCCCTGTCTTAATCATTGTGACCCCTGTCATAATCATTGTGACCCCCTGACATAATCATTGTGACCCCTGACTTAATCATTGTGACCCCTGACATACTCATTGTGACCCCTGACTTAATCATTGTGACCCCTGACATAATCATTGTGACCCCTGACATAATCACTGTGACCCCTGACATAATCATTGTGACCCCTGACATAATCATTGTGACCCCTGACTTAATCATTGTGACCCCTGACATAATCATTGTGACCCCTGTTAAGACCAATGACAAGAATCTCATTTCAATCTTCACTTTTCATAGTTTCTTATCCGTGGTGCCGCCCCTGTGGGAACACTGTGGCATTTTAAATTCAACTGATAATCTTAATTGTCCATTGTATCAGTGCACTGATTGTCCATTGCCATTGTATCAGTGCACTGATTGTCCATTGCCATTGTATCAGTGCACTGATTGTCCATTGCCATTGTATCAGTGCACTGATTGTCCATTGCCATTGTATCAGTGCACTGATTAACCATTGCCATTGTATCAGTGCACTGATTGTCCATTGCCATTGTATCAGTGCACTGATTGTCCATTGCCATTGTATCAGTGCACTGATTGTCCATTGTATCAGTGCACGGATTGTCCATTGTATCAGTGCACCGATTGTCCATTGTATCAGTGCACTGATTGTCCATTGTATCAGTGCACTGATTGTCCATTGTATCAGTGCACTGATTGTTCATTGTATCCAATGTTATTAAACGCAATTATTTGGATGTATCGTGACTTTATTAATTTATTTTATTTAAACCCGCTGTGTGACCTTTGGCACCGCCTGTGAAAACATAATTTTGATAACTAAAATTGAAAACAAAATAATCCGAGAGCTCCGCCCTCGACTCGCCTCGTTTTCGTATTCGTCCATTCTGACGTCACTGAATGTTTGCTCTTATTCAGGGACGTCTTTGCTTTTGTTTTTCTCTTACACGTCGAAACGATTGTCTGTAAATTAAAGCTAACGCACTCTCGCCACCTTCTCCCCCACCACCTCCTCTCACCACCTTCTCTCACCACGCTCTCTCACCACCTCCTCTCACACCTTCTCTCACCACGCTCTCTCACCGCCTCCTATCACCACGTTCTCTCACCGCCTCCTCTCACCACCTTCTCTCACCACGTTCTCTCACCACCTCCTCTCACCACGTTCTCTCACCACGCTCTCTCACCGCCTCCTATCACCACGTTCTCTCACCACGCTCTCTCACCGCCTCCTATCACCACCTTCTCTCACCACGTCCTCTCACCACCTTCTCTCACCACGCTCTCTCACCACCTCCTCTCACACCTTCTCTCACCATGCTCTCTCACCGCCTCCTATCACCACGCTCTCTCACCACCTCCTCTCACCACCTTCTCTCACCACGCTCTCTCACCACCTCCTCTCACACCTTCTCTCACCACGCTCTCTCACCGCCTCCTATCACCACGTTCTCTCACCGCCTCCTCTCACCACCTTCTCTCACCACGTTCTCTCACCACCTCCTCTCACCACGTTCTCTCACCACGCTCTCTCACCGCCTCCTATCACCACGTTCTCTCACCACGCTCTCTCACCGCCTCCTATCACCACCTTCTCTCACCACGTCCTCTCACCACCTTCTCTCACCACGCTCTCTCACCACCTCCTCTCACACCTTCTCTCACCATGCTCTCTCACCGCCTCCTATCACCACGCTCTCTCCCCACCTCCTCTCACCACCTTCTCTCACCACGCTCTCTCACCACCTCCTCTCACACCTTCTCTCACCACGCTCTCTCACCGCCTCCTATCACCACGTTCTCTCAACGCCTCCTCTCACCACCTTCTCTCACCACGTTCTCTCACCACGTCCTCTCACCACATTCTCTCACCACGCTCTCTCACCGCCTCCTATCACCACGTTCTCTCACCACGCTCTCTCACCGCCTCCTATCACCACGTTCTCCCACCACCTCCTCTCACCACCTCCTCTCACCACTTCCTCCCACTACCCTCTCTCACCGCCTCCTCTCACCACCTTCTCGCGCCGCCTTCTCTCCCTCGATCCACCAAACATCCACGGATTCGGCTTCGAGTTCATCCACCAACATCCAGCTGCACACTGGAGGTAATCCAAGTGACGTCAGCCAGTGCCAGAGCCAAACAGACGTCATCTGCCAGCAGAAGACAAATGACGCGCGTGGACAGAAGATGTCGGCGCGTGGACAGAAGACGCCGGCGCGTGAGACCAAGCAGAGATCACCCACAAATTGCCACCGCTCTCGGGAGAACTCTTGGCAGATAACAAAAGTTCCCATTACACAAAGACTTTCTTACAAACATCCAGTCCGTGCTAGTCCCATACACATGCTGTGTGCAGACTACACACCTGCATGAAATACTTAATTACATACCAAAAATGACAAATATACCTGGCATCCCACTAATGTCACTTCTTGGGAGTTCAACCCCTTTTTTGATGCCCGAATTCCATTAGACCTCTTTAAGCCATTCCTCCCTTTCCTCCCTTCATTAAGCCACTCCTCCCTCTCCTCCCTTCATTAAGCCACTCCTCCCTTTCCTCCCATCATTAAGCCACTCCTCCCTTTCCTCCCTTCATTAAGCCACTCCTCCCTTTCCTCCCATCATTAAGCCACTCCTCCCTTCATTAAGCCACTCCTCCCTTTCCTCCCTTCATTTAGCCACTCCTCCCTTTCCTCCCTTCATTTAGCCACTCCTCCCTTTCCTCCTCAAAATATTTGACCACTCCAATAACCAGTTTCAGGAAACAAACAAAAACTCAAAATTATAATTTATGTCATACTTGCTCACACCCCCCCCCCCCCGTCCTTTCTGTTTTTTGAGCCGCCCCTGTTAATCTTCTCCCATAAGTGACAACACTAATCTTTGTAAGCTGTTTCGTTACATCTTGTTTGGCCCATCGCTGACCGGTCGCTCCGAATAGTTCGACTGTCCTTGCGTAGTATCGCACGACCCGCGTCTTGTCTCTGTTCTGGTTACCCGACAACAGTGCAAAAGAGGGAGGGGGGGCGGGGGCGGGGGTGGGGGTGTTCACTTGATGAACCCCGGTGGTGGAAACTGGCGTGTTCGAATACCAGAGTTACTCATCCTGCACCGATGTACCTCCTCGGCCCCTCCACACCCCCCCCAACACCCCCGCGTCCCTCGACAGCATGCTCGGGTTAAGCGCAGTCCCCACCGTGTCAACGTGTCAGTATAGATATCAGTGGTAACTCGTACTGAAGTGGAAAAGGGGGAAAGGGGGGGGGAGCTGCACGCCATTCTTATTCGGTTAGGTCATGGTGGACCCCCAAGTAAATTCGTTTGGTCTGGCCTATGTCAGCGTTATGGGGAGTGAGCACAACATTGCTTTGTCTCACCACGACATACAACAACGTTCAGTAGTCTTATGACTAAATACAGCACCGTCCCTTTAGTCTTATGATTAAATACAGCACCGCCCCTTTAGTCTTATGACTAAATACAGCACCGTCCCTTTAGTCTTATGATTAAATACAGCACCGCCCCTTTAGTCTTATGACTAAATACAGCACCGTCCCTTTAGTCTTATGATTAAATACAGCACCGCCGCTTTAGTCTTATGACTAAATACAGCACCGCCCCTTTAGTCTTATGACTAAATACAGCACCGCCCCTTTAGTCTTATGACTAAATACAGCACCGCCCCTTTAGTCTTATGATTAAATACAGCACCGCCCCTTTAGTCTCATGACTAAATACAGCACCGTCCCGTAGTCTTATCACTACATACGCCAGTGTCTCTCTCTCCTATATGTCCCAATAGTTTTTCTCTAGTTCTCCTCTTATTTCAATACACCCGCGGGAAGTCGCATTGTGTAACACCAAAAAAATTCCTGTCACAATCTCTTCAAACGTTTTTTTTTAAAAACAAATCAACAAAAATAAAACAATTGCACCTCCTTAACCACGACCTCATCGTCTTGCGAGTGCAATCACAGAAATCCAAAGAGACAGACAATGTCTGCCGGATGTAACGGCCTCCCCCGCACTTATCTGTAACTTTGTCAACTGACTCTTTCTGAGTTTTTTAATATTTTTTTTTTTAGGTTACCTGGCGCCAACTTGTGAAATACCGGAAGTGAAATAACCTGCTCTGGTCCTTTGTGTCAGTGTTAGAACAATACTAGCGCCAAGCTTCATACAGCACTTAGACAAGAAAACAAATGTCTGTCACACATGTGCTAAATGTGTGTCATCCGTGTGTTAAATGTGTGCCATACATGTGTTAAATGTGTGTCATCCATGTGTTAAATGTGTTTCATACATGTGTTAAATGTGTTTCATACATGTGTTAAATGTGTTTCACACATGTGTTAAATGTGTGTCATCCATGTGCCAAATGTGTGTCATCCGAGTGCTAAATGTGTGTCATCCATGTGCTAAATGTGTGTCATCCGAGTGCTAAATGTGTGTCATCCATGTGCTAAATGTGTGTTCTACAAATTAATGGCCCGTGAATTGTTCCGTTCAAACCAAAAGACCACCTCGAAGTTCGCTGCAGTCCATCCGGCCCCCAACTTCCGGAAGACAGATTTTTGGCCCCGTCCATTGTCCAAAAACCAAACAAAACAAACAAACAAACCAACTCTTAGTCCAATGAACTACAAATACACTGTCAGCTGTTACATTTCAAAGTAGGCGTACCACTTTATAGACAATATCGGGTATACGCAATGCCACATTAATATACGGTTTGTTGTTTTCCACCCCCCAAACACGATTCCTACGGTGGAACTCCACCGTTCTGCCGTGGATCTCCGGTGTGTAAATCTGCCAAACGCACGTAAATTCACCAACACGACCGCACCATCGTTCATACTAATCAAACAGACAAAAAGAAACGCACCCCGGTGTTTAAGAGAAGAAGAAAAAAAAGAGGAAAAAGGGGGGGGGGGGTTAAAGGCGAAGAGATAGCATCCACGTTTTTTTTACCCTGTCCGCCAACTTGATTGCCGTGACCCGTAAAATTAAGAATAAAACGTTTAAAAATATATGAAAAAATTTCCTAAATGTATCCCTAAACCTAGCCCGAACCCTAAATCTATCCCTATACCTAACCTGAACCCTACATCTATCCCTAAACCTAACCTGAACCCTAAAGTCACTGTGCTATCTCTTCGCATTAGCCGAAAAGGGATAGAGATATATTGAGAGAGGGATAGAGAGATACGGAGTTGGTGGGAGGGAAAGATATGGAGATGTTGGGATAGAGCGATATCGAAAGGAGGGGGGAGAGTAATGGAGAGGGAGAGGAGAGAGAAATAAGGGGTTGGGCGAGACATATGAGAGAGTGAGGGAGAGAGAGATAAGGAGAGGGCAGGATATATGGAGAGGGAGGGATAGAGATATTAAAGAGGGAGGGAGAGAAATAAGGAGAAGGGGAGATATATGGAGAGGGAGGGATAGAGAGAAATGGAGAGGGAGTGGGGTAGAGGCAACGAAAACGAATCTTGAAGGCAGCAACGCCGGAGAACCCAGAGAATCATGGAGACAAATTGACGTGCATTTAACAAAGGCAGGCCCCGCCGGCAACAGGTTATGCCTGGGTACGGAGCAGGAGCCGTAAACGTCACCACGGGCCACGCAGACACGAGGGGGGATGCGTGGCGCGGTGGGCTTCACGAGCCGCTTCCGACGCGTGTCACCGGGCGTGTTATGAATGCGTGTGTGCGTGTAGCCGCCTCTGCGAGACATGCTTTCGATCTGTCTGTGTCAGGCCTGGGACCAGGAAATGTGTACGGGAAATAAAATGGTTCCGAGAACGGGAAATAAGAAAGGGAAAAAAAAAAAAAAAGCTTATGTTAAATACAGCGCGAACTTTTCTGCCCACGTCTGCTGAGAAAACAAAAATAAAATAAGTTTAAAAACAAACAAACAAAAAACCCAGACCATGAAACCAAAAAATATTTTCCCCAATGGCGGAACAAAACATGCATTAAAAGGTCGTCTAGAATTTCTTGTTCGCCTCTCTTCATTTCTGCTCTGCCCCGATGGTCACGCAACGTCATCTCGGTTTACAATAAGTGTTCATGGCATTGGACGTCCGACGTACACGGGCCGTAGGTCTGTCTTCCTTCTCCGCCTGACCTTCTCCGCCTGACCTTCTCCGTCTCACCTTCTCCGTCTCACCTTCTCCGTCTCACCTTCTCCGTTTAACCTTCCAATTCCAAATTCTGCAATGGTGAAACTGGAGGTCTTTCAATTCCAAATTCTGCAATGGTGAAACTGGAGGTCTTCCAATTCCAAATTCTGCAATTGTGAAACTGGAGGTCTTCCAATTCCAAATTCTGCAATGGTGAAACTGGAGGTCTTCCAATTCCAAATACTGCAATGGTGAAACTGGAGGTCTTCCAATTCCAAATTCCGCAATTGTGAAACTGGAGGTCTTCCAATTCCAAATTCTGCAATGGTGAAACTGGAGGTCTTCCAATTCCAAATTCTGCAATGGTGAAACTGGAGGTCTTCCAATTCCAAATTCTGCAATTGTGAAACTGGACGTGTAGGACGTTAGACTGGGAATCTCACCGAGTGTAATTTTTGGCTCTATGCTCTTTAGACATCAAGTAGTTTATAGACATCAAGTACTTTATAGACATCAAGTACTTTATAGACATCAAGTACTTTATAGACATCAAGTACTTTATAGACATCAAGTACTTTATAGACAGCAAGTAGTTTATAGACATCAAGTACTTTATAGACATCAAGTACTTTATAGACATCAAGTACTTTAAAGACATTAAGTACTTTATAGACATTAAGTACTTTATAGACATCAAGTAGTTTATAGACATCAAGTACTTGAGAGACATCAAGTACTTTATAGACATCAAGTACTTTATAGACATCAAGTACTTTATAGACATCAAGTAGTTTATAGACATCAAGTACTTGAGAGATATCAAGTACTTTATAGACATCAAGTACTTTATAGACATCAAGTACTTTATAGACATCAAGTACTTGAGAGATATCAAGTACTTTATAGACATCAAGTACTTTATAGACATCAAGAGACAGCTTGTACGCAAATGACATTTTTTTAAAACTCTGTAGACACCGTTAAAATGTGTAGACATTGTGCTAACTGCGTAGTCTGTAGACTGTGGACATCAACTACTATAGACATTTTGCATTCTGTTGACACTGGACATCCTGTATTATGTGGAATGATGTGCTATAATAGACACCCATAAGAGCACGAGAGCATAGGGCCATACCATACAGCACACGGACACACGGTGGGCCCAAAAATGGACATTTCAAATGCCATATCACTGGCCACAATGTCCGACATTGCTTGAGTTTCCGCCCCTGTCCACTTGGCATCTCCTCCCTCGTCGCCTCTTCGGTTCCTTTTTTTCGTCTCCGAGACGCGACCGGGTTGGCCCCGCCCTCTGTTTTTTTTTTTTTTTTTTTTTTTTTTTTTTTTTGTGTGTGTGCCATTACGTATCTCGTCAGGTCGAACGGCCCTCGACAGACGCGCGTAAGTAATGGACTGATGGCGGGAAGAGAAGTTAGCAATGTCATATTCGTGTTCTCCAATCACTCGATGAGCTTCCAAACACTAGCACTTTCAATTTTAACGTTTCTTTCCCCAGGTTAAATTCGATCCACGTTCTGTAATCTTTTCGGTCCAATCGAATAGATCTGAACTGATTGAATGCAAATGATCGATACGAAATGTCGTTTTAAAGGCGTCTAACGTTTAGGGCCCTAACTTTAAAATATCGTTAATTTCCACATGTGTCACACATCGTGAATAGTGCCCTTAATTTGCGTCTATCTTTCAATGATAGTCCCAATATAATTTCAATTTAATTGCTGTGATGATTCTCAAACCTACGCAAAGGACGCACGTTCCTTGTTGGTGAGAATTAAGTAATTTATATCGGCGAAGGCTACATTATTGATACAAGTTTTATAATTTCAGCCTCTAACAGGGTACATGCGCTACAGGCTGGCGATTATAAGCCACGTATTTTGTGGTTCATAAGCCTTAACTTGAAAATCCTAGATTCTTGAAGAAAAAATGGTTAAGAAAAACAAAAAAATTACTCCCCCCCCCCCTCGCCCCCTGGTCCCCGCGCACATTTCAACCGTACTGTTTTCTGTGGGAGTACTAATTCCTCCGCTAGGTGTCGCAATCCTATAAACAAAGGCTGCCGTGAGCTCCCCCTGTCGAGCACGTGCTGTGCGCGGATGTCGGTGTTATCAAGCGCTCAACAGATTGTGTCGGTGCCGTGGCCGCCTTCTGCCTCTTTTCACGGCCCTATCTCCACGTCACCGGCGGCGAGTGGCAAGAACCCGGGTGACGATAGTAGCTGATCACGACCAAACCAAGGGGCTGGTTAGAAGGTTGGCCAGGGGCTGGTAGGAAGGTTGGCCAAGGGGCTGGTAGGAAGGTTGGCAAAGGGGCTGGTAGGAAGGTTGGCCAAGGGGCTGGTAGGAAGGTTGGCCAAGGGCTGATAGGAAGGTTGGCCAAGGGCTGGTAGGAAGTTTGGCCAAGGGGCTGGAAGGAAGGTTGGCCAAGGGCTGGTAGAAAGGTTTGCCAGGGGCTAGTAGGAAGGTTGGCCAAGGGACTGGTAGGAAGGTTGGCCAAGGGGCTGGTAAGAAGGTTGGCCAAGGGCTGGTAGGAAGGTTGGCCAAGGGGTTGGTAGGAAGGTTGGTCAAGGGGCTGGTAGGAAGATTGGCCATGGGGCTGGTAGGAAGGTTTGCAACGGGGCTGGCAAGAAGGTTGGACAAGGGCTGGTAGGAAGGTTGGCCAAGGGGCTGGTAGGAAGGTTAGCCAAGGAGCTGGTAAGAAGGTTTGCCAAAGGGCTGGTAGGATGGTTTGCCATGGGGCTGGTAGGAAGGTTTGCCAAGTATATTACCCATTGATCCTAAAACCATCTCTATGAACTTAGTCATATATATAAGAATAGCCTTGTTACACTTAGTATTAAGCCATACGTTTGATAGGACGAGGTGTAACCAAGGACGCCAAAACAGAGACTCACAACTGTTGTTCAAATAGGTATTGCTATAACTACAACCGTTGTTTAAATAGCTATCCCTGTAGCTATAATAGCCCAAATGTATTATGTATTAAATTATAGCAGGACTGCTCTGTGTTAAACTGATCATTGTCCATGTTTTGCTGCCCACAATTCACTATCGTTCTCGTCAACCGCTGCCTATCATTGGGCGCCCCCGTCAACTATTAACAGCACCCCCCAATCCCCCCCTAGCTTGCTCTTACCTCAGCCACCTGTTTTATTTCGAATTCTTCAATTTTATGACCATTGATTAACCCCCCCCCCCCATCCCACCCCAAACAAAATGGGGCTTTCAAATTTGTGGAATGTCAGCTGGCTGAGAGTTAAACTGAGACACGCCAGATACTTAAACTCGACCAATAAAATCTACGCGAATAACATCAATGCCTTACTTTCACTCACTACACACACAATGACAACAAACCCCGACCATTCTTGCATCGGGGGAGGAATACTGAAGACAAGATAAACAGACAGATTGGGGGGGGGGCGAGAAATCCGATCAGGAGGACGAATATATATCTCAGCGAGGCCCCAGACATCCTAGTGAGGGCTCATAGTATGGCCATACGTTCTAGTCAGGGCCCAGACATCCTAGTGAGGGCCCAGACATCCTAGTGAGGGTCCAGATGTCCTAGTGAGGGTCCAGACATCAAAGTGAGGGCCGAGACATCCTAGTGAGGGCCGAGACATCCAAGTGAGGGCTTAGACATCCTAGTGAGGATCCAGACATCCTAGTGAGTGCCCAGACATCATAGTGAGTGCCCAGAAATCCTAGTGAGGGCCCAGACATCCTAGTGAGGGCCCAGACATCCTAGTGAGGGCCCAGGCATCCTAGTGAGTGCCCAGACATCCTAGTGAGTGCCCAGACATCCTAGTGAGGGCCCAGGCATCCTAGTGAGTGCCCAGACATCTTAGTGAGGGCCCAGACGTCCTATTCAGGGCCCATACATTCTAGTGAGTGCCCAGACATCCTAGTGAGGGTCCAAACATCCTATTGAGTGCCCATACATCCTAATGAGTGCCCAGACATCCTAGTGAGAGTCTGTCTAACATCAGAGCGAGAGACCAAATCAGTCTATATTTTAAATCCTAGATCTTAACTTCGCCTTTGTTCGTGGCCGGCTGGCAAAATCTTCGGACGGATAATTGACCCACTTCCCGTCAACCTACCGAGTTGAAACTTGGCTCATCGACTCGTTGCCGATGACAACACATTCTATTAAATTTTCAGTCTCTTTTTAAGTAGAATATATATATATGTATGTATTTTGTAAATTTAATTTATACTTATCTAAATGTTTTGTTGGTATACTGATGAATGCATGTGCGGAAACGTCCACTTATGTATAATATAAAATTAACATTAAAGCTTAAAATATAGTGTTATATTGACACATATTGTTGGTGTCTAATTAATCTTATTTAAAAAAAAAACACAATAAAAAACACCAAAATATCGCAAGTGCGTTAGGTGCGTAACTTTTTCTTTTTTTTTTTTTTTTTTAAATTATTGGTGAAATAAATCTGCGGTGTAAAAGTGGGTATAGGTCATTAAAATATTAATATAGTACAGGAGCCTGGGCGTGGGGGGGGGGAAGGTGCGCTTTCAGAGTCTTGATAATAATTGATGGACCCAGTGGCGTAGTGAGGGTGGAGCAAGGGGGGGGGCATCATGCCCCGGGCGCTACTCACAAAGGGGCGCCAAATGGTATATTTTACTATATATTGTATGGTTTTCGAATAAAGGGGGCGGGGCGCTAAAAAGGTATTGGGGGCGCTAAAAAGGTATTGTGCCCAGGCGCGAGTTGAGCTCGCTACGCCACTGGATGGACCGCACTCACGTTACGTCAATGAAATATAAGGACAAGGTATGCTAACCATGGATTCATAGACAGGACAACTTGAGGATGCCTTGAGAAGCCAAGGGCGGTTACCACGCGCGGCACGGTGGCGGCACCACGAGTGCCGTACTGCTATCACCAAAAACACAGATCTAAGCACTCATTGACTTTGACTTTGTCTCACGTCGGCAATGTCGGGGCGCAACGCGTTCATGTATCTACAGCCTCACATTCGTGATCTCTCTCTCTCTTTCTCCTCCGCTCTCACTCCCTGTCTCTCTTTCTTTCTCTGTCTCACTATATGTCTCTTGCTCTCTTTGTCTATCTCTCTATCTTTGTCTGTTTCTCTCCCCTCTATCCCTCTCTGTCTTCCTCTTTCTCCCTAACCTCTTTCTCTCTGTCTCGCTCCCAATCTCTTTCGTTCTCTCCCATACAATCATGATACTTTTCTATTTCCCTCTCTCTTCCTCCCTCCCTTTCTCTCTCTCTCTCTCTCTCGCCACATCTCTTTCGCTCCATCACATAAAAACATTTTTTTTTAAATTTCTCTCTCTCTTTCTCTCTCTCTGTGTATATATATATATATCCCTCTCTTTCTCTCTGTGTATATATATATATATCCCTCTCTTTCTCTCTGTGTATATATATATATCCCTCTCTTTCTCTCTGTGTATATATATATATATCCCTCTCTTTCTCTCTGTGTATATATATATATATCCCTCTCTTTCTCTCTGTGTATATATATATATATCCCTCTCTTTCTCTCTCTCTGTGTATATATATATATATCCCTCTCTTTCTCTCTGTGTATATATATATATATCCCTCTATTTCTCTCCCCCCTTCTTTCTCTCCCTCTCTTTCTCTCTTTCTCTTTCTCTCCCACCCCCCTCTTTCTCTCCCTCTCTTTCTCTCCCTCTCTTTCTCTCCCTCTCTCCCTCTCTTTCTCCCCCCCTCTTTCTCTCCCTCTCTTTCTCTCCCCCCTCTTTCTCTCCCTCTCTTTCTCTCCCTCTCTTTCTCTCCCTCTCTTTCTCTCCCTCTCTTTCTCTCCCTCTCTTTCTCCCCCCCTCTTTCTCTCCCTCTCTTTCTCTCCCTCTCTTTCTCTCCCTCTCTTTCTCTCTCTCCCTCTCTTTCTTTCCCTCTCTTTCTCTCCCTCTCTTTATTTCCCTCTCTTTCTCTCCATCTCTTTCTCTCCCTCTCTTTCTCTCCCTCTCTTTCTTTCCCTCTCTTTCTCTCCCTTTCTTTCTTTCCCTCTCTTTCTCTCCCTTTCTTTCTCTCCCCCCCTCTTTCTCTCCCTCTCTTTCTCTCCCTCTCTTTCTCTCCCTCTCTTTCTTTCCCTCTCTTTCTCTCCCTCTCTTTCTCTCCCTCTCTTTCTTTCCCTCTCTTTCTCTCCCTCTCTTTCTCTCCCTCTCTTTCTCTCCCTCCCGTACTCCAGCCCGTCCCCGCCAATCCTCCACTAACGTCCTGACCATTACGTCAAAATAAAGCAGTTATTATCACCGTGACACAAGTTATCTGAAGTGTACACACATCTACATAACGTATGTCTGGTTGTGGTCTGTATCAGAGGTTCTTAAACAAGGGAATCATCAGAGGGTGCGGGAAGACCCAAGAAGGCTGGGGTTTATTTGTACTTTCATCAGCTTTTTTTTAAACCTTGAGGACGGGGGATACATTTTTAATTCAAGAGGGCGTGTGGCACTGCAATTTTTTTTTAAATTGAGAACCCCTATTCGATATGATTTTCTGTATAAATCAAGTACCACTAGTTGTGGTCAATGATACATACGATTGAGAACCCTTGTTCTCTATGAAATCCAATTGTACAGAAGTTATTGTCTGAGAATGAGAAATACAATATTCTTCATTGCGGTTTGGGGGGGGGGGGGGAAATGTGTCAGTCGAATAAGAATTGTGAACCCCTGGTTTAGGGCGTCGAACAATGGAATACACTCACGTGCGGGAGAGTGGTCTGTGGAGAGGTCACTTGACCACATCAGCGGCCATCTCTGATCCCGCAGGTGATAACCAGTACGACATACTCCCCTCTTTCTGTCGGCCATCAAGACGTGCGTGTTTGGCCTGGTAGATATGAGACACCATGATACTTGTCTTGGAAATGTAACGTCTCATATTAAGACACTGCATCTAAATTTGATACTGTATACATCTAACATCTAACGTTATACTTCCAAGACTTATATAATGTAGCATAGTTCAAGACACACACAAATATATAATATATATATATATAACATCTCCAAATGAATATATATATAGCCCTTTATCTCGCGTTTCTAAAGACATCAATATCTTCATGCACAGCTTGGTAGCTTCTATTACAGCAGCGGTTCTCAACATGTGGGTCGCAAACCCTTTTGAGGGTCGAGCGACCCATACACAGGGGTCGTCTAAAACCATCGGAAAACACATAGTTATGAAGTAGCAACGAAAATAATTGTATGGTTTGGGGGGGGGGGGTCACCACAACATGAGGAACTGCATTAAAGGGTCGTGGCATCAAAAGAAGGTTGAGAACCACTGTGCAATGGGCATTGTTGGGGCGAAGGATCGGAAGAGGCAACTCGAGAATGGATTCATTTTCTTTGTTTATAATTTGGCCCTCGACGTCACCCACGTTAATTACGCCATGTGATGATGACCGCGCCTACAACTACAATAGGTGCTTTGCCTTCCATCGGTATATCACTTAGTGGTCGCCATGAAACGGCAACTCGACACCTTAGGAAGGGGGGGGGGGCAGCTACTTGTCACCCGGAAGTGGGGCGTTGAAAAGAGCTTGACCCGAACTCACAAATGTCCATGTTGTGCCCCGGGGGGGTGTGGGGGAGGGGGGCGGTTGTTTGTTGTTTTCTTTCTGTTTTCGCCAAGTTTGAGAATGGGTTTGTGAATCGGTTTGTGAATGGGTTGGTGATGTGCCCTCGTTTTCATCTCGGTAATACAATGAGGTCATTGTTACAGCAAGCACAGGCATTAGGACTGCGCCTTGCCTTGGAACATGTTCCCCTTATTTTTTTTTTTTGGTTTACTTAGCCCAGTGGTTGGCGAATCACGGCTCGCGAGCCGCATGCGGCTCTTTAGCGACCCGAGTGCGTCTCTCTGACTCTACGCATTCACGCGAAACAAAATCATTTTCCAAGCTGACCCCATTAAAGAGCAAATTGATACATCGTCTCGCTGATGCGTGTCTGGAACCCTGCTTGGAACTAAAGACAACGCCATACCAACCAGACTTGTCAAAACTTTCCGAGGAGTCGCCAAATTGTTGGTAACTGAATTGTTGAATTGTCTGCACTTAAACATCTGGATCGTTGAATTGTTGGTTGTTGAATTATTGGTTGTTGAATTGTTGGATGTTGAATTGTTGGTTGTTGAATTGTTGGCTGTTGAATTTTTGGCTGTTGAACTGTTGGCTGTTGAATTGTTTGCTGTTGAATTGTTGGTTGTTGAATTGTTGGTTGTTGAATTGTTGGCTGTTGAATTGTTGGTTGTTGAATTGTTGGTTGTTGAATTGTTGGTTGTTGAATTGTTGGTTGTTATTTGTGCTGGATTGTTGTTGTATATTTGTTGTATTGTTGGTAGTCGGATTGTAGGCCATGGAGGTCGATAATAGTAGAATTTTGGTTATTGAATGGCTTGAAGTTCAATCATTGGTTGTTGAATGGCTTGAAGTTCAATCATTGGTTGTTGAATTCACTTTATTGTGACATTCCATTTTTTTAGATTACTGAAGTTTTGACGAGAAAGAATTATTCTTCCCCCCCCCCCTCTCCAATCTCCCTCCCCCCACCCCGTAGATCACAAAACGAGAAAAAAAATATAAAAAATGGGGGTTGTCGGGTTGTGAACAAAGTAAACATTTGATCATGTTCACAAATACCAGACGGCAAGATTATCCCAACAATGTTTAGGATCCCGCGAATCTTCGCCCGAGTTCCTACGAGATTACTGACAGTTTTATTACCGCTCCCCCGGGGGGGAACCACGAGGCGGAGGCCAGACCGTGGGCCGAAGCCCAGGCGCGAGGTCCGAGAGGTCGGACGGTGGCCTTAGCGGGGGCCTGTCACGTGAGGGTCGGGAAGGCGGGGCCACGCTGAAGGGAAGACGATGGCCCGTGGGGGGGGGGGGGGATAAGTGAGGACAGATGGACGCGTCATGGGCGGAACTTTATAAAAATATGGTATTACATTTGATACAAATGACATCGTGGAAATATCATTGAATATGTCATGGTTATGAAATGAAAGATGGTGTCACTCCGTCTGCCTTCTAATTGTAACTGTGTTGTCCACAGGAGAGACCACTCAGTGTCTCGTCTGGTCTTTTATGAATAAAACTACAACCGATTTGAAACGTATTAGGGGAGCCTACCATAAATGACGTCACGCATATATTTGTTTATTTCGTTTGGTGTGTGTGTGTCTGGGGGAAAAGGGGGGGGGGGGGTCCACGACTATGTGATATGTATTTTCAGGGCAGTGATGGTGTTTGTTGGCGATACAATAAGAGTTTGGTGGCGATGGAACAAGTGTTTGGTGGTGATACAACAAGAGTTTGGTGGCAATACAACAAGTGTTTGGTGGCAATACAACAAGTGTTTGGTGGTGATACAACACGTGTTTGGTGGCAATACAACAAGAGTTTGGTGGCAATACAACAAGTGTTTGGTGGCAATACAAGTGTTTGTTGGTGATACAACAAGAGTTTGGTGGCAATACAACAAGAGTTTGGTGGCAATACAACAAGTGTTTGGTGGCAATACAACAAGTGTTTGGTGGTGATACAACACATTTTTGGTGGCGATACAACAAATGTTTGGTGGCGATACAACACATTTTTGGTGGCGATACAACACGTGTTTGGTGGCGATACAACACGTGTTTGGTGGCGATACAACACATTTTTGGTGGCGATACAACAAATGTTTGGTGGCGATACAACACATTTTTGGTGGCGATACAACACGTGTTTGGTGGCAATACAACACATTTTGGTGGCGATACAACAAATGTTTGGTGGCGATAAAACAAGAGTTAGGTAGCGAGACATCAAATCTATTTGAGCTATATCTCACAGTGTGTATATGTGGTCGAGTCGTTGGCGTACTAAGACAATGACAATTCGGCTGCTAGTTAAAATGATGAGTCCCTCGACTTCACCCAGGTCCGAGAGAACTCGCTCGTGAAGGCAGCACCGTCGTCTGCGCCTCGTTGCAACGAGAGAAATTCTCGAGGCGTTGTCGAGTGTGTGTGAGGAGGTCCGAGGGGAGGACGGGAAGATGTCCCAGGGGAGGACATCCGTGTCCAGGCAGAGGGGGGGGGTGGGGGGCTAAAGTATTATATCTGGAAAGCCGAACCGTAACATTGCAAGTAGGTTACAGGGCAACAGATGGCTCACTTTCACCCGGACACTAAAAAATGACCTGGGGGCTACGAGAGAGACAAGGATTTGGGGTGGGGGGGGGAAAGGGGGGTGAGCTGCACAGGGCGGATTTTTCTTGAGATTTATTGCCTCATTGGTGTTGAGACGAGTCCAGAGACTTGGATTAAGAGCAGGCTAAATCTAATCTCTTAAAGTTGATAAAATAAAGGCAGACAACTCTATTACTATCATACAGAATAAAGGCAGACAATTCCATTACTAGCATAATTTGTAATACTTTTGTCTTTCTGTATTAGAGTAATATCACTGATATGCGACTGGTTCTGTAGCGTATAATATTATTACCAAATCACTGTTAAGTAAAGATAATGTTACACATAGGAACGACATCTGTAGATGCAGATGACTTGAAATGCAATAAACTATAACTGTATTTGTGTGTGTATTGTAGAAGGTGTGTATCTTATTGAGATATCTTAAACTCCGAAGAGGAGAGCGATATACAGAGGAGAGAGATATCAGAGGAGATATCTAATTTAACAGAAGCACCCTGTTCCAATTTCGTCGACTACGATTACCTAAAGTAAGCATCCAAACCACGCTCGATTACAAAATAGTATGATCACGTGATCGTACGCGCGATATTTTAATACGATTGTTTCCAATGTACGAGACATCTTGCAAGGGCAGCCGTAAACGACCATGACCTTTGACCTTTGTGCTATTTTTTTTTACAATCGACATGCCTGACTAAAATAACTTTGACTGACTCCATGCTTGACTAACTCCATGCTTGGCTAACTCCATGCTTGAATAACCCCATGCTTGGCTAACTCCATGCTTGGCTAACTCCATGCTTGGCTAACTCCATGCTTGGCTAACTCCATGCTTGACTAACTCCATGCTTGACTAACTCCATGCTTGACTAACTCCATGCTTGGCTAACTAACACTCATTTTCTTGTGACGGTCTGATATTTATCTACCAGCTTCATCTGCTGAGCTGAGCCATGTACGACTGAAAGAATCGACTCTTGCTTACATGTATGATGAAAAAGAATTGGCTCTTGCTTACATGTACGACTAAAAGAATCGACTCTTGCTTACATGCATGATTAAAAGAATCGACTCCTGCTTACATGCATGATTCAAAAGAATCGACTCTTGCTTACATGCATGATTAAAAGCTTCGACTCTTGCTTACCCTTACATGCGTAACTAAAGGAATCTAGGTTTGCGTTATTTTTCCTTGACTAAGTTCTGAAATGGTCGCTATAAATAATGCCTTGTTTCAGCTCACGTGATAACCTCGCTGGCCCTCGCTATCTGGCTCATATTTTGACGAGCTTATGACTTGCCTTGCGACACCATTATTACTACTATCACTGCTCGCCGATACTAAGAGCGGCGCAGTTTTTACGAGACAACCATGATACAAGTACACCACTTCTGTGGTACGGGCCTCGGGGTGGGGGCGGGGGGAGATAACCTGGTCTACCCCCGGGCGGCATTAAGAAGATTCGCGCCCCTTTCCGAAATGTCGCTATGGGTGTGACCAGGTCGTAAAGAAGGAGGCAGGGGAGATAGTCCGAACAAGAGAGGGCGATAACACGGCACAGACGTCTCTGGAACCCGGTTATAGTGAACTGGTTAAATGGCAAGTATGGTTATAGGAAGTCGTGAATGGTGGGTGTTGAATGGTTTGTGGATGGTTTGTGGATGGTTTGTGGATGGTTTGTGGATGGATTGTGGATGGTTTGTGGATGGTTTGTGGATGGTTTGTGGTTGGTTTGTGGATGGATTGTGGATGGTTTGTGGATGGTTTGTGGATAGATTGTGGATGGTTTGTGCATGGATTGTGGATGGTTTGTGGATGGATTGTGTATGGATTGTGGATGGTTTGTGGATGGTTTGTGCATGGATTGTGGATGCTTGTATAATCATAAAATGGGGAAGGAATAATGGTGAAGAATTATTGGTAAATGCGTTATGATGTATGATTAATGGTTAATCAGTAATGATGAATGACTAACGGTTAATGTTGAATGATTAATTAATCATGAACGATCGATTAAAATATTGTGAAATAACAGATGATGAATATAGAATAATCCCCCACACTATTTGATCCCCTCCTCCATCATACCCCCATCCCATTTCCCACGCAACGTCAATTCTGCAATCCATTTCTTCCCCGCCACCACACTTACGCCCCAAAGTCGACTCCACCTGCCTGTCCTACATCATTCACGCTCGCGAAGGTAAAACAAATTCAAGTTGTTTTCCGGGGCGCCGATGCGCGAGTCACGAGGGCGCCGTTGACAGGTTTTGACATAATGCTAAGTATACCCTCCCCGTCAAACCCCCCTCCCCCCCACTGTTTCAAAAACATCCCCCCGAGGGCTCCCTATCTGTCATTGAAGTCAATTTTCTCAGCGGGGGCGCCCCCCCCCCCAAGCCTAGGTGGGGTGGGTTCGTGGCAACTGATGTGATTTCGATATGATACAGTTTAAAATTAAACATGTGTAACAACGGAATTCCGAATTCCCACGGGCGTCGTCGACCAACAGGTCTAACACACAAAATGCCCAAATTCGCCCTTCAGACCCACCGAGAAACACTAAATGCACCTGGGTGTAGACTAGACCAACTCACACGCTAACTACACAGAGGCGTTGACCAGAATCAAAAATACACCAAAAAAAGGTTAGTTGACGAGAGAATTCCGTGAAGGTTGGTGCCGCCTTGTAACGCAAGTGACAACCCGATCCAGGCTGTTAGACTTATCTTCGAGAAAACAACCCCGACTGATGGCGGCGCTGAAGGGGGCCCTTCATATAGCGTAGGCACCGCCCCTGAAGATTTCTACCGTGTCACTCGGGGAAAAAAAAAGGGGGGGGGGTCTGTGGTAAAGAGAGATATTCACAAATTATTGAGCTAAAAATGCTTTTTGCAACCTTTGCGTCGCGACCCCTTTGAGGGTCGAATGAACCTTACACAGGGGTCGCCTAAGACCATCAAAATACATATATTTATGAAGAAGCAACGAACATAATTTTATGGTTGAGTGTCACCACAACATGAGGAACTGCATTAACGGGTCGCAGCATTAGTAAGGCTGAGAACCACTGAGCTAAACGTTTTGACATATTTTTGCCGGGTTACATTGACCGGTTTGGAGTGGGTAAAAGCTGCAGGAGTCGATAACTGGTAAGTCTGTGTTAACGCTCTTGATTGCCGATATGATGGTACTTAAGATGGTACTTATGATGGCTGCTATTATGGTTAATATGATGGTGCGTATGATGGCTGCTAGTATGGTTAATATGATGGTCGATATGATGGCAAATAAAAGTTGGTTCACGTTATTGTCAATATTATGGTCGGTATACTGTTTGATATAAAAGGTCGACCGAATTTCGGTTTCGGCGCCGAAAATTGCCACACGGTCATTTTCGGCGTAGTTTCGGTTTCGGTAGTGACAGAAAAGTTTTAAAATCTTATACATGGCTATATACCTTTCGGTGTCGGCCGAAAATCTCGATAAGATTTTGGTTTCGGCCGAAAGTCATTTCTGATTTGGTTTCAGCTGAAACCAGAAGGCCCTATTCGCTCGGTCTCTAGTTTAATATAATGGCTGAAATGGCCCTTGCAGTTTGCTAATATGGCGCCATTAATGAGGTTAATATGATCAACATAATGGTCAGTATGGTGGTCAATATTGTGGTCAACGTTGTGGTCAATATTGTGGTGAATGTTACAAGGGATGTAATGTTTATTTTGGTAAGCCACGGGAGAAATCTCTGAGGGCCACGGGAGAAATCTCTGAGGGCCACAGAAAAACCAGGCGGGTCACAAGGGGCAGTGAGTTTTTTTATATGAACCCTGGCTTATGTCCGTGTTTGTTATTGTGAATCGTGAGAACCGTGCCGACCAAAAAGAGGCTCTGTTACTCTATCTATATCACTCTAGCGTACCAGTGCTAATATTTGTGTTGTACGGGCCGAACACAGGAGCGTCTACAAGGGTTGGAGGCGGCGACGAGGGCTCTTGTTGTTTTTATTATTACCTGCCATCTAGTGGTGGACGCCTCAGTGGGGCGTGCATGCCGTGAAACAGACGGCTAGCAGACGTGACTCAGAAGAGCGGTTGTGGGGGGGGGGGTAGGAGGGGTATGGGGAGGGAGATCCCATAATGCATTTCCTTTTGTGATTGTGTGTGTGTTGCACGTGCTGGTCAAGGTTTGCAGGACACGTCAGATGGGTGCACGGTCAGTGGTCATTGCGAGAGGTTGATGTGGGTGGGGAGTGTGTGGACACCAGCATCAGTCCGGTGGGCCATGTTAGATTCTTGTAGGACAGGGGTGGCAAACTACGGACCGCGGGCACTGATATTATGTGGCCCTCAAAGGCATTTATCCTTTTTGGAATTTAAAAAACAAAAGTTATTTTGTTGAATTTTATGGAATTTCACGTACCGTGATGATTGTTTTAACATTTTTTTATCAAATTTCTTTCAACTTCTTACTTTTTTGAACAGACTTGGACTTTTGTCATGTCGTGCTAAAATGCGAATTTAGCGATTTTAATATAGAGAAATGTTTATCGACATGTACAAATTGGACATAACATACAAGCGGCCCTCCAATAGCGTTACATTTGTCAATGTGGCCCTCTGCACAAAACGTTAGTCAGCCCCCCGGTGTAGGAAATCAGTTTTATTAAAACAAGTCCGTGATGTCATTAGAAACTCACATGAATTCTGAGATTGTAAGATAATGTAAGAGATTGTAAGAGAATGTAAGAGAACGTAAGATAATGTAATAGAATGTAATAGAACGTAAGAGAATGTAAGAGAATGTAAGAGAATGTAATAGAACGTAAGAGAATGTAAGAGAATGTAAGAGAATGTAAGAGAAAGTAAGAGAATGTAAGCGAATGTAAGAGAACGTACGAGAATTAAGAGAATGTAAGGTAATGTATGAGATTGTAAGAGAATGTACGAGATTGTAAGAGAATTTAAGAAAATGTAAGATGATGTAAGATAATGTAAGGGAATGTAAGAGCATGTAAGAGAATGTAAGAGCATGTAAGAGAATGTAAGAGCATGTAAGAGCATGTAAGAGAATGTAAGAGCATTTAAGAGCATGTAAGAGAATGTAAGAGATTGTAAGAGAATGTAAGAGATTGTAAGAGAATGTAAGAGATTGTAAGAGAATGTAAGAGATTGTAAGAGATTGTAAGAGAATGTAAGAGCATGAATACTTTGAAAAGCAATGAGTGAGTGTACCGTCTTGATTTAATAAGAGGGTCATAGTGATGATGGCTACACTTATTTTACAAATTTCCTTCTATATTCTACATCAACTCTATATTCTACATCAACTCTGTATTCTACATCAACTCTATATTCTACATCAACTCTATACTCTACATCAACTCTATATTCTACATCAACTGTGTATTCTACATCAACTGTGTATTCTACATCAACTCTATATTCTATATCAACTCTTTATTCTGCATCAACTCTATATTCTACATCAAATCTGTATTATACATCAACTCAATATTCTACTTAAACTCTATATTCTACATCAACTCTATATCCTACATCAACTCTATATCCTACATCAACTCTATATTCGATATCAACTCTATATTCTCAAGCAAGGTTGAATAAAACTATCTGTTAAAATGTCTCGACGGGATTATGGGGTGGGGGGATATTTTTTTTTTGGGGGGGGGGGCAGAGGTGTTTGACTAAAGCTCGACCGAAAAGAATATTTTCCGGCCTGCACCAGGCGACCTTAAGCACCAACGTTCTCCCATCAAGTATTTACTTCACGGATCAGATGGCACCAGTTAAGCACCACAATCCGTGGCCACGTCCTCCAGTCCTCACCACCTCCTCCGGGCCCTCACCACCTCCCCCGGTCTGATCCGTCAGGAGAGCTATTGGGCGAGGATCATCCTCTGCTGGTAGTCCCGCTTGAGGCTAATCCCTCACTGGACGAGGACAAACCGAGGGAAGATAAATGACGAGGGGGGCAGCTAGAGGGGAAAAAAAAGGGTGAGGTTGGGGGGGGGGAGGGTGGAATCTGTTCTAAATGGTTAGTGACGTAGGGGTAGACAGGAAACAGAAGAGGAGCCATTGAAAAAGTGTAGATGTGCCGGTCAAATGACGATAACTTGGAGTTGTGAAGCGCACGCAAGAAATACAATGAGGGTGTGGTAGTGAGGTCGACTATAATCGAGAGAATCGTAATCGGGTGAGCGCTTTGTAATCGCGGTTATCTTTATGTAGTCGTGTGGGATAATGGTAATCCAGTAGGATACCTGCAATACGGTGCGATACTTGTAATCGGGTGCGCTATTTGCAATCGTGTTGTAATCGGGTGAGCTATTTGTAATCGAGTGAGATGGCTGTGTTCGGTGAGACAGTGGTTCAATCAGGTTAATTACTGGCTAAACTCGGCTAGGTTAAACCTCACACAGCTATGCGTATAGCGATATGATAATTAGCGGATAAGTCGTCTTGCTTATCATGACTGGTTTGATTGGGAGACATCATCCCGCCCTCTGATTGGTGGCCTTGTTGCGTGCTAGAAGCAATCCATCGGCGCCCAAAGCCCTGGCAAATTCGGCCCCAAATCGTCTCAAGAACGTCGCACGAGGGGCGCCCCCGAGGACCAGCGAGGGTCCACGATGACCAGGGTTTGGCTCCAGGAATCCAGGGGATTAATTGTGAGTGCTCTCCCAGTGCGGGGTGCGGGACGGTACTGATGGGGATTTACGGAGGATGTGGCTGGTTTGCGGGGGGGGGGGGGGGGGGGGGAGACTTGCAGTCTCTACATCTGTTTATTTTGCGATATAGAATGTATGATCTTACCATTAAATACATCGATGTATTTTTGTTTTGAAGGATGTGATCGTTAAATATCAGTGGCGTAGCTAGGGTCAGTGCCGTATGTGGGTGAGCCAAGATCCCCCGCCCCTCCCCTCTTTAAGAAAATAATATATTTGTATTTGGTCGACAGTTCCGCACCTATTATATTATTATAGAAAAGAAAGTGGTGCCCGGGGTGGACCGCCCCACCTGCCCCACATTTGGTACGCCAATGTTAAAATCCCTGGGGTAAGTTGTATGCTAATAATGGTATCAAATCTTTAAAAAGTTTTTTCAGGTAATATGGTAATATTATGTTGAGAGATTGTGGTAATATTATTTTGAGAAATTGTGGTGATATTATGTTGAGAGATGGTGGTAATATTATTTTGAGAAATTGTGGGTTGAAAAATTGTGGGTTGAAAAATTGTGGTAATATTATGTTGAGAGATTGTCATAATATTATGTTGAGAAATTGTGGTAATATTGTGTTGAGAAATTGTGGTAATATTATGTTGAGAAATTGTGGTAATATTATGTTTGAGAAATTGTGGTGATATTATTTTGAGTAATTGTGGTAACATTATGTTGAGAGATTGTGGTAATATTATGTTGAGAGATTGTGGTAACATTATATTGAGAAATTAAGGTAATATTATGTTGAGAAATTGTGATGATATGTTGAGAAATGGTGGTAATATTATGTTGGGAAGTTGTGGGTTGAAAAATTGTGGGTTGAAAAATTGTGGTAATATTATGTTGAGAGATTGTCATAATATTATGTTGAGAAATTGTGGTAATATTGTGTTGAGAAATTGTGGTAATATTATGTTTGAGAAATTGTGGTGATATTATTTATGTTGAGTAATTGTGGTAACATTATGTTGAGAGATTGTGGTAATATTATGTTGAGAGATTGTGGTAACATTATATTGAGAAATTGTGGTAATATTATGTTGAGAAATTGTGATGATATGTTGAGAAATGGTGGTAACATTATGTTGAGAGATTGTGGTAATATTATATTGAGAAATTGTGGTAATATTATGTTGATAAATTGTAAGTTCTGAATTATAAGATATGAGTCGTAAGATCTGAGTTTGGCGTTCGAGGGCGTAAGTTATGGCAGCGCCCCGCTGCGCTTCTTCCAACCATAAGACGTCTCTTACTTCTTGTTTGATCAGATGCGCGCCCCCACCCCAACGCCCACCACCCCCGGTCACTCCGCCATTTCACCCTCACTTCTCCATACAAAGGTTCTCTGATCTTTAAGAAGATCCCAACGAAACACAACAAGGAAGCTCAGGGCGTTCAAGAGAAAACCCCGCCCCAAAGTTAAAATCACTCATCCGTGTAACTGTCACTATTGTCTGTTAGATCGCTCTCACCCCATATTCCCCCCCCCCAAGGGGGGGGGTCATGTTTTTACCTTTTCACCCCTCTCACCTCATCAGTTCCACTGTCCACTTCTCTCAGAGACAAAAACCACGAAAGTCGACGCCCCTGGTGATACACGATGTGGGCGTGGCGAGAAGCTCGCGCTACAGTAGTGACTTGGTGTTTGATGTCCCTGGGTTTGTGTGTTTGTTTGTTTGTTTGTTTTTTTCCTTGGTCTTGTAAAATAATGCATATTTTTTAAACATTACCATTGACAACACCACCACTGACAAGATCACTGACAACACCACTATTGACAACACCAATATTGACAACACCAATATTGACAACACCAATATTGACAACACCACCACTGACAAGATCACTGACAACACCACTATTGACAACACCAATATTGACAACACCAATATTGACAACACCAATATTGACAACACCACCACTGACAACACCACCATTTACAACACCATCATTGACAACACAACCACTGACAACACTATCATTCGTGGGTACCACACACAAGCACAAAGTGGTGCACCTTATTATTTGACATCAACCACTAGATGCCACATACATGTTGACATCAACTACTAGCTGCCATATAATATGTTGACATCAACCACTAGATGCCACATTATATGTTGACATCAAAAACTAGATGCCACATTATATTTTGACATTAACCATTAGATGCCACATTATGTTGACATCAACCGCTAGATCCCACATTAAATGTTGACAGCAACCGCTAGATGCCACATTACATGTTGACATCAACCGCTAGATGCCACATTAAATGTTGACATCAACCACTAGATGCCACATTATATTTTGACATCAACCGCTAGATGCCACATTAAATGTTGACATCAACCGCTAGATGCCACATTATATGTTGACATCAACCACTAGATGCCACATTATATGTTGACATCAACCACTAGATGCCACATTATATGTTGACATCAACCACTAGATGCCACATTATATGTTGACATCCACCACTAGATACCATGTGATGAAATTTTAAAAAATGCCAAAATCTAAAATATTAAAATTATAACTTTGCAATTTTACCGTAAAGTAACCTAAGGGGGGGGGGGGGTCCAGAAAGGGAAACAACTCTTTTAACCGGGCGTCCAAAAAACATTACTTCCCCTTTCTATTGACAAAAAAAAAAGAGGGGGGGGCGCGGGCGCCCTCGTGTTCGTTCTTAAAGCCGAGCTCATATTTCACAAGCTCTTAAGAAACGGCCCTGACTGTTTGTCCTCACGCGGGCTGGGGGCCTGGGGATGCAACTGCCCCCCCCCCCGGCCACACACACACCCACCCACTTCTGGATGTTTGTGTTCTGTAGTAATCGGTGTGATTCATTGTCTCATGGGTGCACTGCCCATGCAGGTCCATAAGCGCACTGACCCAAGTCCAGAGGTGCACACTGACCATGGTCCATAGGCGCACAGACCCAAGTCCAGAGGTGAACACTGACCAAGGTCCATAGGCGCACTGACCCAAGTCCAGAGGTGCACACTGACCAAGGTCCATAAGCGCACAGACCCAAGTCCAGAGGTGCACACTGACCAAGGTCCATAAGCGCACAGACCCAAGTCCAGAGGTGCACACTGACCAAGGTCTATAAGCGCACAGACCCAAGTCCAGAGGTGCACACTGACCAAGGTCCATAAGCGCACAGACCCAAGTCCAGAGGTGCACACTGACCAAGGTCCATAGGCGCACTAACTAAGCTCAATAGGCGTACTGACATAGAACATGTCCATAGACCAGACAACTAATGACAACATAGATTGGAGAAATATAACAGATAATCAAAACAGATAAGCATAACAGATATTGACAACAGATAATGACAGCTGACAATTCAACTAAGATAATTTAATGACAGAGTGCTAGTTGGTTGCAATAACTTCATGTGTTTCGCGTACTTCCCTTGAACTTTGGTAGCCTTATACTTATTGCACCGCTCTTTGGTTCGAGTACAGGATGTACAGTACAGTGTACAGACTCAGTGTACAGACTCAATGTACAGACGTCGATTCTTAGACACTTTCTATGTTTATTGAGTTTTATGATCTTTTACTAGAAACTAGATTATTTCTATGTATATAGAGTTTTACGATATTTTACTAGATACTAGATTATTTCTATGTATATAGAGCTTTATGATCGTTTCCTAGACAGTGGCGTAACAACGGCTTGGCATTGGGGTAGTTGCCAAGGGCGCCGGCCTGCGCCAGTTCAAAAGGGCGCCGCTAAATCTCTAATTTTTAAATTTTATTTCAATATCAAGGGCGCCAAAAATAAATTAGCCAAGTGCGTCAAAAACCTAATTACGCCTCTGTTCCTAGATATTAGAATATTTCTATGTATATAGAGTTTTATGATCTTTTATAAGATACTAGATTACTTCTATATATATAGAACAGATACTAGATTATGCCTAAATAAAAAAAACTGATTTCAGATCCCTTCATTTGAATATGTCCACCACATAATAGGCGTATCTGTGAAGTTAGGGAAGGTTAAGGGTGGGTGTAATGCGGGAGGACGCGTTTACTTTCTAGATGGGCTGATTTAGTCATTGACAAGTGAGTCAGCATTGACAGCATGAACTGTGTGAGAACCTTTGGATTAGCCCCCATGCCGTTTTAAGTTGGCACTTGTATACTAACAGGAACCGGGATAGCCACAGAGGGGAGCAAGCATTAACTCATGAATGTCATGTAATGAGTCGCGCCCCCCCTCCCCTGGTGGTCATATCTCCCTCCCCAAGTAGCTGGACCAGGTGTTGACCATTATGTCACAGTACGCTGGCCCAAGTGTCCACTAGACGTAGCGTGGATGGACCGTGTGGGAACCAGTTATAGCTGTAACCTCGACTACTCACGGCGAGCTCAAGGGCCTCCGTGTGTACAGCTGACTCGTCCTCCTTGGGGGGGGGGGGGGGGGACACGATACATGGTGACGGGGATGATATGGTGGGATATGAGACAGGTCATAGATGGTTCCGGTGTGAAGGACTCCAGAAATTACAAGCCAATCATTTGTAGATGCAGAATATTGAACTCTAAAATGATTGATATATTATACCTCAAATATGTGTGTATGATTTGTGACTAAATATGTGTGTATTTTGTGTGACCAGATATGTGTGTATTTTGTGTGACCAGATGTGTGTACTTTGTGTGACCAGATATGTGTGTATTTTGTCTGACCAGATATGTGTGTATTTTGTCTGACCAGATATGTGTGTATTTTGTGTGACTAAATATGTGTGTATTTGTGTGACCAGATATGTGTGTATTTTGTGTGACCTGATATGTGTGTATTTTGTCTGACCAGATATGTGTGTATTTTGTGTGACCAGATATGACTTATGTGTGTATTTTGTCTGACCAGATATGTGTGTATTTTGTCTGACCAGATATGTGTGTATTTTGTGTGGCTAAATATGTGAGTATTTTGTGTGACCTGATATGTGTGTATTTTGTGTGACCAGATATGTGTGTATTTTGTGTGACCTGATATGTGTGTATTTTGTGTGATTGTCACAATAGATACATCTTCGCATTGAATGATAGCATTGAGTATATGAACGCTAAGTGTGATTAGATTAAGAGTGTATATGATTATCACAAGAAATGTGGGCCTATATATACTAAATGATTATAACAGTTGTATGAATGCTACATGTAGCATGATTGTTAATAATAATAATGAAGTTTATTTGAAAATCACGCTTCATCTTCAAAGGCTCGAAGCGCGGTACACAGTCCACCATACCACAAGAGAACTGAAACAATCTATACCTTACCTTACCACACCAAAAAACACAAAACGCAGCACCACAAAAACTACACACCAGAACACCATATTCAAAGTCCTTCATCCCCTCCCAAGCACAAACAACACAAGCCAATATACACCCAGATATCGTTAGATAAAGTTAGGTATACAAACTGTGGACAAAATCATATAAAGATCGCCAGTGTCATACTCCAGTCTCAACAATGCCAACTGTCAAATAGGAAACCATTTGACTTGTCGAAATAACCAACGCCCTGGCCCGGGGGGGGGGGGTGTCAATAACAACGATTTTCATTGACTATCGCTGTATTTATTGTTACTTCTCGTAATTACAACCCTGGGTAACGGGGGCCGTGACGCTCTCAACACGAGAACCCCCCTTGGTCTGAACACATCAGTAAACTGTTCCTGGAGCCATAGTTTACACAGCTCAAGATTTCCACGGGGCGGGACCTGGCGTGTTGACACGAACACCGTGGCGCCCCGCGCCCCCTCCCTCGACTAAAACAAAGCATTTCACTTTCTTCAACATCTACTTCTGACACCTTGGACAAGTGCTGCCCCCCCTCCCCCCCCCCGTCCGTCCGTCCCTGTGAGGTGGCTCCCCCCCCCCCCCCCCCCATCCATCATCCCGACAAGTGGTCGGCTGTGACGGCTGCGAACGACTTAACGGTGCTCACCTCACCCGTTAAGAACCGAAGCTTCACGCAAGGGGCTCCAGGTATCACACAAGCAGGTTGTGCAATGTTGGAGGAATCAGTTGGGGTGGCGGAGTCGAAGGAAGGGGGGGGGGGCTGTGTCGTGTAGGGGGAGTTAAGCCAATTAGTGGACAGCGTTCGATGTTTTGACACCTGAGTGTCACGGGGCAATGAAAATGTTGGGTTTGTCTGAAGCACTGTGTGCCGTGATGTTCACTTAACCTTGATAACGGTGGCAGTAGGACCTCGCCACATAAAGCTCTCGCCTTAGTAGGCCCTCGCCACATAGGCTCGTCCACTTTGTAAGCAATCTGTTCCGTTTGACGTATGCAACTTGATTAAATCAGAGAAAAAATATGACGTCACACGACTGGGGAACATTTTGAGATGGTCATCAAATATTCATTGTGTGAAGAAAAGTGATGCTTATAAGAAGAAAAATGATGATTGTAAGAAGAAAAATGATGATTGTATAAAAAAAAAGTATGCTTGTAAGAAGAAAAATGATGATTATAAGAAGAGAAAGGATGATTGTAAGAAGAAAATGGATGACTGTAAAAAAGAAAACTGATATGACATATCTGATGCTTGTATGAAAAAATTATGATTGTATGAAAAAAACTGATGATAAATGAGAGAGATAGGGATTGGGGGGGGGGGGGGGAAATCATGATATTCTTATGGATAAAAAAAAAGAATATATTTTATGAAAATTGGAAAATAAATTTATAAGAACAAAAGAACAAATATATTTTTTTAAAAAATAATTTAAAATATTATTTCCCACAAATCTCGATGCTCGTCAGAGGTCTTAGCAATCACGTGACCATAAAATCGAAAGGAAAAATATGTGTTTTTCTTTGGGGGAGAGGAGATACGCAAAGGCTTACCAGATTTTGGACAATACGATAATATAAGTATATAGTAATATAACAATATAATAATATAACAATAGAATAATATAATGTTGTCATGACGTGCTTACTTGATAGAAAAGTATAGCTTTAAATTTTTTAATTAATTCAAATTTTTTTTTTGCATCACTGATTGGTTATTTAAAAAAAAAAAAAATCGTACATTTCTGATTGGTCGCTAAAAATAATTCTTACATCACTGATTGTTAACGTATCGTCCCAAGACATTAAATTCAGTTGAAAACATGGAATAGAGTGAGCGCCTATGTGAACTAATGCTACGGTTCAAACTACCGGCTGAGGCTCTCACTGCTTTAATACGTTTTGACTGCGTTCATAATGGGATATTCAACAACACTATAATGTGTAAGGAAGGTGGACCTTTTACACGGCACGTTGTCTTAATCAGGCACAAGCTGTCTCAATCGCACACAAGCTGTCTCGATCGCACACAAGCTGTCTCGATCGCACACAAGCTGTCTCGATCGCACACAAGTTGTCTCGATCGCACACAAGCTGTCTCGATCGCACACAAGCTGTCTCGATCGCACACAAGCTGTCTCGATCGCACACAAGCTGTCTCGATCGCACACAAGCTGTGTCAATGAAATACAACTATGGCAACAATGGCATACAACAAATTAATGATCTCAATGAGATCCATCAAACGTACTGGCCGACTTCCTAACGCGACTTAGACTGCGTGTCCAGTTCAGTTTTGAGCCCCACCTAACCCATTAGCCCCCCACCCCCCACCCCCGTCCCTCGCCACTATAACGGGAACAGTGTTCACGTATATGAAAGTATATCCAAGCTGCTAATATGTCCGATTCCGTCTAATTAGCGAATCTCTTGCTGCGTCTCCTGGAGACTTGGACTGTATTAAACCCCTTTGTGGCAGGGAGAGTTGTCTCGCTATCATGGTCTGACACAATGACACGAGGGCTGTCGTATTCATGTTATCACATCTACTGTGCTGCAACGGCGCACCGAGACACCCTTACCATGCTGACACCCTTACCACGCCGACACCCTTACCACGCCGAAGACACCCTTAGCACGCCGACACCCTTAGCACGCCGACACCCTTACCACGCCGACACCCTTAGCACGCTGACACCATTAGCACGCCGACACCCTTACCACGCCGACACCCTTAGCACGCTGACACCCATAGCACGCCGACACCCTTACCACGCCGACACCCTTAGCACGCCGACAGTTTTTATGACAGTGCAGACAGTTCATATGACAGTGCAGACAGTTCATATGACAGTGCAGACAGTTCATATGACAATACAGACAGTTCATATGACAATGCAGACAGTTCATATGAGAGTGCAGACAGTTCATATGCCAATACAGACAGTTCATATGACAATGCAAAGTTCATATGATAATGCAGACAGTTCATATGACAATGCAGACAGTTCATATGACAATGCAGACAGTTCATATGACAATGCAGCCAGTTCATATGACAATGCAGACAGTTCATATGACAATGCAGACAGTTCATATGACAATGCAGCCAGTTCATATGACATGCAGACATTTCATATGACAATGCAGACAGTTCATATGACAGTGCAGACAGTTCATATGACAGTGCAGACAGTTTATATGAAGCAATGGACTGTTACATCGTAACGATCATAAGGGAAATTTACCACATTATGTTATGGAGCATACATTTGAATTTTTTTGTGTGTCGGGGGGGGGGGGGGGGGCGGGGGGAGAGAGAGAGAGAAAGGTATAATACAAATTCTGCTGGGGGAGACTTCGAGAACAATCCATTGTATAGTGAACCTCTGGCTGACCTAATTTTCATTTTGTTTCTGACATAGGTATTTTGTTCAATATTATCTCATGAAACCTGTAGCCCCCTTTGGGGTGTGGAGTGGGGGGGGGGGTATCTAAGACGGTCAGGAAATCCTACTAAACATATACTCTATTCATATGTATGAAATCAAACACTCCAATTAAATTAATGGGTTGGGGAATTCTACCCCAATACCCCCACTACCTTCTGGTTCAAAATGAGGCTAGCGCCTACTCAGCCCACACCTCCCACCCTTTTCCTCCAACTCCCCCCCCCCCCCCCAAATCAAACTCTGGTTCCGGTCCGACTTTTTAACCCAGCGGGGTAAAAATCAAACGTTCGGATTTCCTGTAACGAAACTAATCATCTCGAAATCTGGGGGTCCGCCCACCCCCCCCTCCACCTCTTGCGGTCTCCGGCCCCGGCCTCTCGTGGTCTCTTCCTGGCTGCTGGAGCGGATCAATTCGCCCTTCGCTCCTACTCCAGTGACGGAGATTTCACGAACGCACGAACGAGTTCATTTAATATAATCGCGAGTCCGAATTGCCTTTGAAAATAATACCCCCGCCATTCAGGGGGGACGACTTGCATGGGGCTTTGTGGGGGGGGGGGGGGGTGGTTGCGCCGCCCGAGGGGCGCTGCGATCGCTAGGGCGCCCTGATCGGATTCGATGTATACGCTCGAGTTTTGAGATCACCGCAAGCGGAGACAGGGTGTAGGAGAATAATGCGCCCACGGACAGTTGTTGAGTTCAAGGGTCTGAAGTGGAATACAACACCTTTAATGGTTGATTGAAGGGGCATGCGCAGTGGAAGATTTTTTTATTGGTGTTAAAAAAAAATGTGAGGGAGGGTGGATACTGTCCAAAAATGCGTATGTCACAGTCACATGTCATATGTCATATGTCACATGTCACATGTCTTTTCTCTGTTAAACTATCTTAAAATCAATTTTCTCTCCGTGATCTGATGGGATAAAATCCCTTTTCTGTTTTTTCCCTAAGCCTTTCTTTAGCACCCTTTCCTTTAGCCTTCATTTAGCACCATTTCTATAACTATAAGCCTTTCTTTAGCACATTTTCGCTAAACCTTCCTTTAGCACAATTTCTCTCAGCCTTCCTTTAGCACTATTTCTCCAAGCCTTCCTTTAGCCCTATTTCCCTAAGCCTTCCTTTAGCACTATTTCCCTAAGCCTTCCTTTAGCACTATTTCCCTAAGCCTTCCTTTAGCCCTATATCTCTAAGCCTTCCTTTAGCACTATTTCCCTAAGCCTTCCTTTAGCACTATTTCCCTAAGCCTTCCTTTAGCACTATTTCCCTAAGCCTTCCTTTAGCCCTATATCTCTAAGCCTTCCTTTAGCACTATTTCCCTAAGCCTTCCTTTAGCCCTATATCTCTAAGCCTTCCTTTAGCACTATATGTCACTAAGCCACTAGGCCGTGATCGTAAACACATTAGGATTTTTCACGATTTCAATTAACCAATAACCGATTCCGCGCCCCACCTTTACACCCCCACCCCCCTGAGCTCCATCCCACTACAGAACCCCACCCGTCACACATGGCTTAACCCCCCCTCCCCCCCAAACAACGCTACAAATTACGGAATGAAGAAACCATTGCATTTAAGCATTCGATACTTCCTCGTCAAGAAATGAAACAATTAAACAGAGTTGTTTCCTCCCCCCCCACCCCCCTCACTCCCAGATGCCCGCGAATGATAAGCTGATTATAACACAGTCTAAGACTACTCGCGATGGGAAAGGTAACATCGAAGAGGCATGTCACCCCCATGCGGCAGTGTGGAGCTTTTGAGATTCATCGAGAAAGAACATCCCCACGGAACCAGAAACCCCCACGACACCTTGCCCCAACAATACCTTTCCCTCCCCCCCACTATACTTTGCCCCATACACTACCTTGTCATCCCCCCAAGATCTCTCCCCCCCCCCCTCCCCCAATGTTTCTGGCAGAGTTCTTTGACAAGAAATGCTCTCCCAGACTGTGAAATGACTTTCTCGTGCTGTCTCCCAGCAAGAGCAAACATAATTAAATACGTCAATACACGAGCCGTAAGCCGAATGCTGGGGAAATGGTGGACTGGATCTGAGGGACGCTCTCTTGATTAAAAAAATAATATTAAAAAAGTATGCAGCACTTAAAAAAAAAAAAAAATAATTCTGACGTTTTCAATAAAGAATTCAATTGTTAAAAAGTTACCCGGGTTGAATTATGACTTAGATTTTAAAAACTCATTCCTTCCCTTTCCTTCAGTGCACTAATGGAAAATAGATCATGTGATCCATAAAAATTAAATTCTACATGAAAAAAAAATGTATTCGCTATATAGATATTGAAAAAAAAATTAAAGCATAAATATTTTATTATTTTAATATATAGATTTTTATAAATATTTATTTGAAAATAAATGAATGCATTAATATGAATTTAAAGTATATATATTTATAATTTTTTTATAATGTTTTAAAATATTTATACAAGCAAAATTAATTCCTTGGGTGTAAATAAATGGATAACAAACAAACAAATAAACAATAAACAAACAATTTAAAAAAAAAAGGATTTTGTGGACCTGGACCGAAGGGCTAGTGCCCCTTTGTTATGTCTTGTGAGTTTAAGGAGATATGAGCACAGTGATAGTTAGTGACGGTTTGTGTGTGGGTGTGTGTGTGTGGGGAGGAGGTGGACAAAAAAAAGTTTCATTATAAAATGTGAAACCTCTAATAGTGAATACAATGTTGACAGTGTCTCCGCCCTTGATCTTTCGGTGTGACCTTTAATCAGCCCTCGTTAATCCACGGGAACCCTCGCGATGCTCTCGTGAACCCTCGCGTTGGTCTCGTGATGGCCTCGCGTGGAGCTATTTCGCCAGCAATCGTTGCACCATCTAGCGGACGGTTCGCGCATTTTTGTGTTGTCGCATGCCGGCGAGCATTCTGATCATTTGGTCACCGACAGTCCGGTCAGCGTGGGGTTATCTCGACTTCAAAACTGACCGCCACCAGGTAAAACGACCTTGACTAATGAACGGACCCTTGGACTGACCCCCTGGGTAGCCGCTAATTAATAAGGGGGCCCCTGTAAGATAGCATCCTCTGAAAAGGGTTTTTCTTTGAGATCAACAGAAAATAAGGGTTGCCCTGTTAGCACTGTCGGGACACATCACGTGACACAATTTAAAAAAAAATAAATACAAAGAGTGACTGTGATAATGACAGTGACATTGACAATGCTAGATCTCAAATATTACACGACCTACTAGTTAACTAAATGCTACAATCCAACCTACTAACTTAGATCCCAGTTTGTAACAGTTAAAGATTGGAAACTTAAGAAAACAGGATTAGTAGCAAAAGTTCATGATAGAGAGGGAAAGAGAGAAACAGTTTTTTTTATGATTATCTTTATAGGGGCTATATATATATAGAGAGAGAGAGAGAGAAAAAGAAAGACAGAGAGAAACAGAGAGAGAGAAAGAGAGGGATCAGGATTATATATATATATATAGAGAGAGAGAGAGAGAAAGAAAGAAAGAGACAGCGAGGGTTCTGGATTAGAGATAGTTCAATGTTAAGCCGATTGGTCCGTCCGTGAAGTCTCGCCACGAGGTGCCTGCCCTTCTACACCCCCCCTTCCCCCCCCCCCCAGAAACGCCGCAGCTAAAACAATATCACTGGTGGAGCAGTGGAGCAGTGGATGCGACTAAGATGAGATGTCAACACACAACCGCCGGCGTCATGTTCTTGAGGCCGTGTGCACCGGCCAGGTAATGGACAATAGTCCACGAGGCCGTCGCACGTCTTCACACATATGAGGACGGGCCTCGCCATTCACTCGGGGGGCCGTTTATCCTCGAAGAGCAGCGAGACCCACCTGGGACTACGCCTCTGAGAATGAGCGCACATGTTAGGGGCTTTTCGTGGTGGAAGAGCAAAACGAGAGAGAGAGACCTGGATTATTATTTTGTTAGATCGGCCGAGCGTGCGCCGAGGGCGCTATGTTGTTTCAAAAATGGGGGGGGGGGGGGGGGAGCCGCGTTATGCCGGAATTTAAGCTCGTGCAGTTGATTAAAAAATGGCAGGTTGTTGTACAGATCAGTGGTTCCCAAAGTGCTAAGGGCGGGGTCTGTTTAAATGCATGGAAACTTAAAGCACACAATGGCTCCAAAAACTCTGACAAGTCTGATATCTTCAGTCTGCACGTCTTTGTTTATCTAATTTGCTGTTACCTCCATACCTCATTCCTTGTCTACTCACCTAATATCGATACGTCATTCCTTGTCTAATCACCTAATATCGATACGTCATTCCTTGTCTAATTACCTAATATCGATACGTCATTCCTTGTCTAATCACCACGCCTTGTCATCTAGGTTCGATACCCGATGCCTTGTCTAACCACCTAAGGTCGGGTTCCCCATACCTGGTCCAGTCACCTGACACTAAGGTTAATACCACTTTTCTAGTCTGATCACCAAAGGTCATTGTCCCATTCCTGATCAAGTAACCGGAAGTCGATACTCAATTCCCGGTTTAATCACCACGTAAGGTCGATACCCCAATTCTCGTCTAATCACATAAAAACGATACCCCACTCCTGGTCCACCTACCCGACACTGAGGTCAATACCATACTGCTGGTCCATCTACCCGACACTGAGGTCAATACCCCACTCCTGGTCCACCTACCCGACACTGAGGTCAATACCCCACTCCTGGTCCACCTACCCGACACTGAGGTCAATACCCCACTCCTGGTCCACCTACCAGACACTGAGGTCAATACCCCTCTCCTGGTCCACCTACCAGACACTGAGGTCAATACCCCACTCCTGGTCCACCTACCAGACACTGAGGTCAATACCCCACTCCTGGTCCACCTACCCGACACTGAGGTCAATACCCCACTCCTGGTCCACCTACCAGACACTGAGGTCAATACCCCTCTCCTGGTCCACCTACCAGACACTGAGGTCAATACCCCACTCCTGGTCCACATACCAGACACTGAGGTCAATACCCCACTCCTGGTCCACCTACCAGACACTGAGGTCAATACCCCACTCCTGGTCCACCTACCCGACACTGAGGTCAATACCCCACTCCTAGTTAACATACCCGACACTGAGGTCAATACCCCACTCCTGGTCCACCTACCCGACACTGAGGTCAATACCCCACTCCTGGTCCACCTACCCGACACTGAGGTCAATACCCCACTCCTGGTCCACCTACCCGACACTGAGGTCAATACCCCACTCCTAGTTAACATACCCGACAGTGAGGTCAATACCCCACTCCTAGTTAACATACCCGACACTGAGGTCAATACCCCACTCCTGGTCCACCTACCCGACACTGAGGTCAATACCCCACTCCTGGTCCACCTACCCGACACTGAGGTCAATACCCCACTCCTGGTCCACCTACCCGACACTGAGGTCAATACCCCACTCCTAGTTAACATACCCGACACTGAGGGCAATACCCCACTCCTGGTCCACCTACCCGACACTGAGGTCAATACCCCACTCCTGGTCCACCTACCCGACACTGAGGTCAATACCCCACTCCTGGTCCACCTACCCGACACTGAGGTCAATACCCCACTCCTGGTCCACCTACCCGACACTGAGGTCAATACCCCACTCCTGGTCCACCTACCCGACACTGAGGTCAATACCCCACTCCTGGTCCACCTACCCGACACTGAGGTCAATACCCCACTCCTGGTCCACCTACCCGACACTGAGGTCAATACCCCACTCCTGGTCCACCGCCCCGACACTGAGGTCAATACCCCACTCCTAGTTAACATACCCGACAGTGAGGTCAATACCCCACTCCTAGTTAACATACCCGACAGTGAGGTCAATACCCCACTCCTAGTTAACATACCCGACACTGAGGTCAATACCCCACTCCTGGTCCACCTACCCGACACTGAGGTCAATACCCCACTCCTGGTCCACCTACCCGACACTGAGGTCAATACCCCACTCCTGGTCCACCTACCCGACACTGAGGTCAATACCCCACTCTTAGTTAACATACCCGACACTGAGGGCAATACCCCACTCCTGGTCCACCTACCCGACACTGAGGTCAATACCCCACTCCTGGTCCACCTACCCGACACTGAGGTCAATACCCCACTCCTGGTCCACCTACCCGACACTGAGGTCAATACCCCACTCCTGGTCCACCTACCCGACACTGAGGTCAATACCCCACTCCTGGTCCACCGCCCCGACACTGAGGTCAATACCCCGTCACAAAACTGTTGGTCAATAATCTCATCAATGTATTCACCTGCTACGTTCAGCGGCGGGACCCGGGAGGGAATGGAAAGGGGGGGGGGTGTGCTTATGATCACCGGGTCCCCTGAGGCCACTAATGCTGTTTGCCCGTGGTATCGGACAGCGTAGGTAAGTGAATCAAAGTGAGGCATTGTCATTGCGCTGAATACGATAATTAAATCACTTATGCTCTTAATCACGCCGATTTAGCGCACTAATGCCCCCAGAGCCCAATGGGGCCAACTGCGAGAAACTATCGAGTCATCCTGGGTCACTTGAGAGTATTTCCTTTTCCAAACGATTTGTTTATATCCTCTCAGGGATCGATACGACGCGTGCTCAACAGATCCACCTCCACTAATCATACCTATCACGGCTGGACCACTTGCTCATCGAGATGTCTAAATGAAAATAAGATGTAACCGTTTGGTTCGGAGAGTGTCTTTTATCTCCTCTTTTTCACGCGGCGCGCGCTGCGTATGACACGGTCGCGTGCCAGCAGTCTGGACATTTCGATATTTCAATCCCAATGCTCTCTTTCCGGTGCCGTTATCAATCAGCAAATCTCTCTCTCCACCCCCACGCCCCCACACACTCGCGTAGGGAGTTATACATACAAATCCCCCCTCACTTCAACCTTTGTTCAAGGATGTTGTCGGATAGAGTGAAACACTTTTCTGCCACACACCCCACCTCAACACCCACCCCCCCCCCCACACACCCCACCTCAACACCCACTCCCCCACCCCACACACACACACACCTTTTACGTCCATGACAGTTAAAATGAAAGGAAATTGATTGGGGATCCAAGGGAGACAAATAGCTGGAAGAAGACTGAGCACCTGAGCCGAGTTCTTTTCTATCCCGACCCTTCCCCCCCCCCCCCTCCCCTTTTCCTGACGCCTCCGTTGTTGTCAGGACCACGAGACTCGGTCTTATGCTGCGGCGCAGCACAAGGGTCTTAGAGTCGGCCCACAAAGTGGCGGGCGTTTGGCCACAGGTTTCAAAAAGGGGAGGGGTGGATTTTCAGGATGTATTTTTTAAATATTTTTTTTTTACAAAGCAGTCGATATAACTGTCATGCGATGAGATGTCAGCGATGTCACTGTCATGTGTGCGGCTGTCACTGTCATGCGTGTGGCTGTCACTGTCCTGTGTGCCGGGAGCCGGTTTCTGAGGTGGCGCTGTTAAATGGCGTGGTCGTGTCACGATTGCCAACAGTCCATTCAAGGAAATGGTCACGTCGTGTCTTTGTCAAGGGGATGTGGTCACATTTTGGTCTCCGTCTTAAGAAGAGGTCACTGCATGAACTAGTGTTAGGGACAGTGTTGACGGTAGACATGTTAGAAAACCACGTCCAAGATAGACCATGTTAGGGATTATTCCAAGTTAGACCATGTTAGGGATTATTCCAAGATAGACTATGTTAGGGTCCATGTCCAAGGTAGACCATGTTAGGGACTATTCCAAGATAGACCATGTTAGGGATTACTCCAAGATAGACCATGTTAGGGATTACTCCAAGATAGACCATGTTAGGGATTACTCCAAGATAGACCATGTTAGGGATTACTCCAAGATAGACCATGTTAGGGATTACTCCAAGATAGACCATGTTAGGGATTACTCCAAGATAGACTATGTTAGGGATTACTCCAAGATAGACCATGTTAGGGACTATTCCAAGGTAGACATGTTAGAAAACCACGACCAAGATAGACCATGTTAGGGATTATTCCAAGATAGACCATGTTAGGGATTACTCCAAGATAGACCATGTTAGGGATTACTCCAAGATAGATAATGTTAAGGATTACTCCAAGATAGACCATGTTAGGGATTACTCCAAGATAGACTATGTTAGGGTCCATGTCCAAGATAGACCATGTTAGGGACTATTCCAAGGTAGACAATGTTAGGGTCCATGTCCAAAATAGACCATGTTAGGTTCCATGTCCAGGATAGACCATGTAAGGGACTATTGCAAGGTAGACCATGTTAGGGACTATTGCAAGGTAGACCATGTTAGGGACTATTGCAAGGTAGACCATGTAAGGGACTATTGCAAGGTAGACCATGTTAGGGACTATGTCGAAAGTAACACCATTGACCCTTGACTGAAACAACTGAATGAAATCCTTGCTAGTGACCTTGCTAGTGACCTTACCAGTGACCTTGTTGATGAGATGCAGTGATTGGACACGATGTTTTGGTCGTCCATTGGTCACTTTACCTGGGTCTGTGATTGTGTGTGTGTGTTTGGGTGGGGATGGGGTCATGTGTGGGGGTTAATTTTGATGTATGTAGGGCTGTATGTGTGGGGATTATGGGGTATATGTATTTGAGGTTTTATATGTTGGTGTATGTCGGATGTATGTGTGTGTATGTTGGAATGAATTAGGGTGTATGTTGGGTGTATTTGTGATGTATTTGGGATGTATTGGTGATGTATTTGGGATGTATTTGGGATGTATTTGGGATGTATTGGGGATGTATTGGGGGGCATATGGGGGTGTATCTAAGGTTGTTTTTTGGGAGTATGTTGGCGTGTATCTGGGAGAGTATGTGCGGATGTATTTAAGGGTGTATGTAATGGTGTACCTAGGGAGGAGTATGGGAGTATATATCAGCTAAATTTCTTTATAAACACTAATGTAGAACTGCCAGCGTGCTATGTTTGGACTCTACACTTCCTGTGGACGTCTGCTCTCTATAGTTAGAACTCACAATGAAACTAGTGCTACACAAAGCTCGCGTTCTCCCTCAACTAGGTTTCTGTAGAAGGCTACATTCTATCTCACCATTGCCCTAGTGTTCTATAGAAGGCTAGATTCTGTCTCACCATTGTTCTAGTGTTCTATAGAAGGCTACATTCTGTCTCACCATTGTCCTAGTGTTCTATAGCAGGCTACATTCTGTCTCACCATTGTCCTAGTGTTCTATAGAAGGCTACATTCTGTCTCACCATTGCCCTAGTGTTCTATAGAAGGCTACAATCTGTCTCACCATTGCCCTAATGTTCTACAGAAAGCTACATTCTGTCTCACCATTGTCCTAGTGTTCTTTTGAAGGCTACAATCTGTCTCACCATTGTCCTAGTGTTCTATAGAAGGCTAGATTCTATCTCACAATATTTAATTTATAAATCCTATCGCTCCCCCCACCCTACTGTTTCTTTCGATTTTCCCCCAGACTATACCCCTCTCCCCCACCCCACCCCCCACAGCATCTATCCATCCGTCCACACTGCCACACGCACAATTGTCAGCGTCCGAGCCAATTAGCGAGTACCCGTGCCAGCGAGAGATTTCAGATTTCTCCACCTCCCTCTCCCCAACCCTCTCCTCCCGCCTGTTTTGTCAAGATCCCCAACTTTAAACACACACACACACAAATATCTCTCCCCACACAAGACTTGTGGAATCCCCCCTTCCCCCGGGGGCAAAGTGAGTTACAATGTTCAGATCCGTGCCCTCGCCTTAGCCTCAAAATCACCGTTAAGATCCCAGCGAGCCGCAGTACAAACTTTAATGAGATATGGAATCAAAACTTTCATCCAAGGTAATGGGAGGGAGGTAGACCCAGGCTAGGGAGGTATACTCATGGGAGGAAGGTATACTCATGGGAGGGAGGTACTGATGGGAGGGAGGTAGACACAGGCTTGGTAGGTATACTCATGGGAGGAAGGTATACTCATGGGAGGAAGGTATACTAAAGGGAGGAAGGTAAACTCATGGGAGGAAGGTATACTCATGGAAGGAAGGTACTGATGGGAGGGAGGTAGACCCAGGCTTGGAGGTATACTCATGGGAGAAGGTATACTCATGGGAGGAAGGTATACTAAAGGGAGGAAGGTAAACTCATGGGAGGAAGGTATGCTCATGGGAGGAAGGTACTGATGGAAGGGAGGTATACTCATGGGAGGAAGGTACTGATGGGAGGGAGGTAGACCCAGGCTAGGGATGTATACTCATGGATCGAAGTTATACTCATGGGAGGAAGGTATACTAAAGGGAGGAAGGTATACTCATGGGAGGAAGGTATACTCATGGGAGGGAGGTACTGATGGGAGGGAGGTAGACACAGGCTTGGTAGGTATACTCATGGGAGGAAGGTATACTCATGGGAGGAAGGTATACTAAAGGGAGGAAGGTAAACTCATGGGAGGAAGGTATACTCATGGAAGGAAGGTACTGATTGGAGGGAGGTAGACCCAGTCTAGGGAGGTATACTCATGGGAGAAAAGTAGACCCATAGGAGGAAGTTATTATTATGGTAAGGAGGTAGACCCAGGCTAGGAAGGCATACTCATAGGAGGAAGCAGTAGTGGTCGGGTAGATAGACAGCAAAGGCTGTCCACTATGTAGTTCATGGGTTCAATTCTTTGTACATAACGTCTCTCTAATCTCATAACCTTATTAAGTTTATTCAACTATGGTGTCTGTGATGTCTATGGTGTCTGTGGTGTCTATGGTGTCTGTGGTGTCTATGGTGTCTGTGGTGTCTATGGTGTCTATGGTGTCTGTGATGTCTATGGTGTCTACGGTATATATGGTGTCTACGGTATATATGGTGTATATGGCGTATATGGTGTCTATGGTGTCTAAGGTGTCTATGGTGTATATGGTGTATATGGTATATATGGTGTTGGTAAAATTTCATGCACATACTACAGGCAGCCACCGCCAATGACGTTGCTGTGGAGGACACCCCCACCCCGAGGAGGACACCCCTCCCTCATAAAACATTACATCACAAAATTCATTCATCCACCCTGGAACCCGCCGCCTTATATTTCCGCCCCTGTATTGAATCTCGACATCCAACCCGTCTATCATCTCCCCTTCCTTACACCCTTGTCAACGTCACTCCCCTCCACCCCCACCCCCCAAGCCCTTTCACTGCCCCCCTGCCAATATCTCGCCAAGACTCTGGAGTCGTTACAGTCCTAATGTATTCTACAGTGTTATTCTATTGGAGACGTTGAGCCTCTGCCTCTCACCGCGGACTCTTCCTTTCCAGTGTTTGCCATCACTACCACAACAAACCCCCGTTCCCTTCGTGTCTGCTGGAAGTTCCCTGGTTCCCTGGAAACAAATCGTCACAGTGAAAGTGATCACGTGCGTGTTGCAAAAATTGTCACTAAATGTCACAAACATGTCACATTTTTTCTAGTTAACAATAGAGAAATGACCGAGACATCGACTCTTCACACCAAACATCTCTTGCTGTATATATAGTTGGCCAAACAGTGGCAGGCATCTACATTGTTGTATATATATAGTTAGCCAGACAGTGGCAGGCATCTACATTGTTGTATATATATAGTTAGCCAGGCAGTGGCAGGCATCTAAATTGTTGTATATATATAGTTGGCCAGACAGTGGCAGGCATCTACATTGTTGTATATATATAGTTAGCCAGGCAGTGGCAGGCATCTAAATTGTTGTATATATATAGTTGGCCAGACAGTGGCAGGCATCTACATTGTTGTATATATAATAGTTACCTAGACGGTGGCAGGCATCTACTTTGTTGTATATATATATATAGTTAGCCAGACAGTGGCAGACATCTAAATTGTTGTATATATATAGTTAGCCAGACAGTGGCAGACATCTAAATTGTTGTATATATATAGTTGGCCAGACAGTGGCAGGCATCTAAATTGTTGTATATATATAGTTGGCCAGACAGTGGCAGACATCTAAATTGTTGTATATATATAGTTGGCCAGACAGTGGCAGGCATCTAAATTGTTGTATATATATAGTTAGCCAGACAGTGGCAGGCATCTAAATTGTTGTATATATATAGTTAGCCAGACAGTGGCAGGGCTCTACATTGTTGTATATATATAGTTGGCCAGACAGTGGCAGGGCTCTACATTGTTGTATATATATAGTTAGCCAGGCAGGGGCAGACATCTACCGGCAATATGATGGATTTTCTGGGCACTGGTCTAATTATGACGTAATATTTGGTGTGACGCTCATGATTGTCCATATAAAGATGACCAGTTGAAATATATGAGTAAACATAGATCTGAAACCGGTTCGTCTTATAAATGGTGCGGGTGTTATAAATGGTAATGGGGCGTTTCCTTTGAACAAGCAACTTTTGTGATACATTCACTTCATGAAGGGGGCAAAGATTTACGCGCCCCGAGTAAAGCTATCGCATGGATGAAGTGTAGAGTCAGTAGAGACCCACGGTCACGTAGCCAGAGGAGACCAGCAGGATAGCCATGATGGGCGTGTCTCTGCAAACCTTCCCAGTTGAGTGAGTCGGATGACCAGTGGTCAGTGATGGAACCCAGACAGACAGCTGGGGGGAATACACTCGGCTTTCTAGAGACCGGAAGCGGTGAGAGAGAATAAGGAGCACGGGGGCTCGACCCCTGAACCAAAATGGCCGCCCGCGTGGTCCCCTTGAGATAAATTATGACCGTTTGGAAGCTACAATGGAGAACTTTCGTCATGACGTTTAGATATATGTTGACATATTACAAATGTCAATGACAGATAGTGGGATGCCTTGAAATAAGCCTGAGTTTAATCCTTGCTACAAAAATAACAAAACCTGTCTAAAAAGTGGGTCTTACCGTATTTTACGGACTATAAGACGCTACGGACTATAAGACGCTACGGACTATAAGACGCTACATACTTTAAGACGCTACGGACTATAAGACGCTAACGACTTCAAGACGCTACGGACTATAAGACGCTACGGACTATAAGACGCTACATACTTTAAGACGCTACGGACTATAAGACGCTACGGACTATAAGACGCACCTTAATTTTTAAACAATTAAAACAAAAAACACTAAACACTTTTACCATTTTTACATTAATTTCGAGTATGAGACGCGCATCTATTTCGGAGGCAATTTTTCCAAGAAATAAGTTCTTGTTATAGTCCGTAAGATCCGGTGTTTCCTGCTGTACTGGAATCAACAAGCAAACAAGTCTAAAAGTCATCAAGCAGGCAAGTCAACATTAATTATTTCTAATTGCGAGGCCATTTTGTTTGTGTTTTTTTGTTTTTGTAGTTTCGTTTTGTTGATTCGGTGAAATTGCGCTGACGCCCGGTGAAATTGCGCTGACGCCCGTCAGGTAGAAATAAAAATTCCTTAAAAATTTTTTTTATCCCGTAAAGGTTTATTGATATGTTTCGTGTTTTGTGTTTATTGATATGTTTGTTCGGCGTAGCCTGATCTGCTTGTTTGTTTGTGTGTCTACGGTGAAGAGCTGCACGGTCTAAGCCGGGCCCATTAATTGCTTGTGTTGAATTATCATCTCCTGTTTCTGACGATCTCTTCCAGTTGGAAGAGATCGTCAGAAACAGGAGATGATAAAGATCCCCCCCCCCCCCCCACCCTCCCCGCGATCTTTGACGAGAAGTGAACGAGGGTAGAGGACATTTTTAATAAAAATAACAAAATAAGACAAACAATATTATTGTTTTAAAAGTGGCCAGGTATCTGTCCTTATTCTCATTAATTAATTATAATAAGGTCTCATTTTAAAGTATATTTTTATATTATTAAGTTTTTTTTTTGTTGTTTTTTTGTTTTTTTTTTATGTAATGCGAAGGTCTTACATACATCACCTCATCAAGTCCGACTACAAATGTTAGTATGACTTTAGTTTTCATGGGAGTAAGTGTTCCGTTCATCTCTTTAAAATCATCTCCTTGTTCTTATTTTGTTTGTAAACTTTTTTAAAAATTTCACTACATCTTTAGTTTGTTTCGTTAAAAAAAAATTAATTTAGATTGTTTTGTTATGATTTTCTTTTTAAAAGGTATGTTTTCTACGAACTGGAATATTTGTGTACAAAAGAAACGAAAGTCCACCAACAAATAAAGGACCAAGAAATAAAGGACCAACAAATAAAGGACCAACAAATAAAGGACCAAGAAATAAAGGACAAACAAACAAAGGACCAAGAAATAAAGGACCAAGAAATAAAGGACCAACAAATAAAGGACCAACAAATAAAGGACCAACAAATAAAGGACCAAGAAATAAAGGACCAACAAGTAAAGGACCAACAAGTAAAGGACCAACAAATCAAGGACAAACAAACAAAGGACAAACAAACAAAGGACAAACAAACAAAGGACCAACAAACAAAGGACCAACAAATAAAGGACCAACAAACAAAGGACCGACAAATATTGATAGTCAGATCATCTTAATATATTATTGAACAGGGGCGGTAGGAAGTCCATGCAAACCAATCATATAACAAGGCGCCCCCCCCCCCCCTCAAAAAAAACCCCACAAAAAATACTGACCAACTGGACCAACGCTGACGGACGTAGTGTCCACATCCATCTGTCATCGGTGGCTAATCACGGATAGACGCGCCGCTGGCGAGCTGACGTTGCCACTCAACTGACCGCGTAGGTCTGCCCGTGACTGCTGGACAACGATGCCCGGCCATTATTAGCAGGCCCTTCGTTACAGCCTACCTGGAGTTCTTCACTCATACTCTTGGACGTCTAGCTGTCATAATCTCGCCCTCAGTGGCGTTGGGAAGGGGGGGGGAGATGGGGCGGTCCGACCCGGGCGGGGGGGGGGCAATATTATTTGTTTGTAATGAGGGATGGGTTTGTTGGCATACTAGAGAGTTTTCTCCATGGAAGGGGCGGAACAAATCTGGGCTCACCCCAGGCGCCCCTAACCCTACCAACGCCACCGTTGGAACTCTTCAGTCAAAAAATTGACTTCTTCCGTCATGTATCTTAAATCAAATGTCAACTGCTAATCCAATCATCCACACACTAACCCACTCACCCACACACTAACCCACTCACCCACATACTACCCCACTCATCCACACACAAACCCACTCATCTACACACTAACCCACTCATCCACACACTAACCCACTCACCCAAACACTAACCCACACACTCACCCACACACTAACCCACTCACCCACACACTAACCCACTCACCCACACACTAACCCACTCACCCAAACACTAACCCACTCATCCACACACTAACCCACTCATCTACACACTAACCCCCTCATCCACACACTGCCTCCTCATCCACACACTAACCCACTCATCCACACACTAGACCACTCATATCCACACTAACCCACTCATCCACACACTAATCCACACATCCATATTCTCCCAGACTTGATCATCATTCATACTTTTTTTTTTTTAAAAACCAAGACAAAAATTCTTCCATCGAATAAGCGCCCAGCATTTTAAAAAAACAGTCTGTCTATTTATGTCTGTCATCCCAGGCACAGTCTTTGATAGAACCATTAGACAACTGCAGACGACGGGGCCGAGATACCCGCGGTGTAAGGTTTTGAGTACCACGTCATTGATACGTGAGCACAGATATTTATACCGGCATGCGTCACGCGTCATTGGCGCCGGAATCTAAATAAAAGGGAGCTAGAACCTGGATCGCGCGTCAATTACGGATCGTTTTGTCAGGCAGACGCGAGATGGAGGGGCTCCTGTGTTGCATGCGGCTCACCGGGGGGCCCCACTCTGACGTTATACGACCCCCACTCTAACGTTATAGGACCCCCGATGGTGTGGTTTTAATTGGTGCGTGCGCAAAAATAGATCTGAAAACCTTTGGATATAGGGGGGTGGGGGTGAGAAGTGGGTGGGGGGTGGAAGGAGAGAGAGAACGGGTAGAACGGGTAGAATGGCGGGAATTAGCAGGAAAAAGGTGGTGAAGTGGTGGAGTGGAGTAGAGGTGAAGGAGTGGTGGAGTGGAGTAGAGGTGAAGGAGTTGAAGGAGAGGTCCTATAGAAATCATACAGATAAATTATAGTGTCAAACTGAAACATTTTGTTCCATTTTCTTTGGCTGAAAAATTTCTGGCGATCCAGCTTTTTCTAATTCTTTATAAGTATTTCGTTTTGGATAATGATAGGCCAGTATAACAAATTTGGTTATATACACATATATATATATATATATATAATATGGAAAGGAATGTCAAAATGAGTTGATCGATAGTGTGTGGTGTACAGAGGTTTGGACAATGGGGGAGTGTCGTATAAAAGATGGTTGGGGGGCTAGGGGAGAGGGGTAAGGAGGAGTAATCAAGCAAACCTTTTATTTTTGTATTACTGAAATCTTTGCATGTTAAACATGGGTGAGGGGGTTAGGGAGGGGGTGCTGGACAAAGAATTATGAGGTACTCACCCATTGGTGGGCACCCGTCGCCGTCCGACATGGGGCTCTTCCTCTTCCTCGGCCGGCCCTTCTGCACGGCCCCGACTCCGTTGTAAAACGGGATGGGGCCCCCACTCCCCGGACTGTGGGCCCCGTGCGGGCCCATGCCGGGGCTCATACTGGGCAGGCTGAAGTCGCCCTGGAACATGAGCTCATAGTCCATCCGGCAGTAGATGAGATTCTCCTTGAGGCCGTACTGCTCGCCGGACTTGAGCGTCCGGTTGCAGGCTGTGCAGGCGAAGCAGGTCAGGTGGAAGACCTGGTCCTTGGCCCTCATGATCAGCTCGTTGGCCGAGATCGGGGTCTGACAGCGCGCGCAGTTCTTGACAGCGAATCGCCTGAAAAAAAAAAATGACCGTAAAAAAAATTAGATACATTTGAAGTTGTCAAACCGAAAAATAACCAAATATTCTATTTCATCTAGATTTGTGAAAAATGGAATATCCACTCTGCCAACAATAGAAATAGGTTTTATACTCTCCAAACAACATAATACATCAAATCTATCACAGGCTCATCATCTTTCTACCCATAAATGAAATGATTGCCGATCGCTCGAAAGGATGAAAGAAAGATTTTTGTTTCTTCCTAAAATCTATCATCCATGAAAGCCTCGTCTGGCTGAGAGTCTGGGAACTCGACATGTGTAAATTTCTGGCCAGACTTTTCTAACAGAATTCCACAAAGCCTGCAAAACTGGAAAAAATCAAAACATCAACAAGAACACCATCATCAACATCAACAAGAACACCATCATCAACATCAACAAGAACACCATCATCAACATCAACAAGAACAACGTAAATCCGGGCGTCAAAACTGGCGTCGGAAGGGGAGGCGGAGGGGGGGGGGGAGAGTCCTAAATATACCTGTGGGACACATTTTCAGCCTACTGTTGTGGTTTAATTTTTCGCAGGGAGGGCCGGGTGAAGTCAAAAGAACGCAAAAATAATATTCCCGATAACTGCGCGAAAAAAGATTCTTAAAACTACGTCGAGTGCAATTGTTGCGTGATGTTGTCTTAAGATTTACAGAAACAGTCTCAATTTAAATATGATGTCATGAATAGAGCAGTGTGGAAGTGGGCGGGACACTAGAATATGAATATAGTTCAAGGACATGAAAAAAAATTTGTGATGGCGTACCTGGGGAGGTGAGGAGGTGGGGGGGGGAGGAGGAGGAGGAGGAGGGGGTAACACAAATTGGGATTCTTTTTTTAAAAAATGCGTTACACGAATGCATGTTTTTGTCACGTAACTTTTGTAGATAGGGGAGGTCCAGATTTCAAGTGTCCCTCTCAGAGGCGTAGCCAGAGTTTGGTGATTATAACTGGTTATATAAAACAATTCAAGGGAATGTCATTTTCAAAATGTTTAATGCATTGGGTGTACAACAATGTGTTATGGGGGTCTGAGACTTAGTACAACAATAAATACGGTGTAATTGAGAAGTTGTGTAAATAAATGCTTCAATGCAGATGAAATAATTAGCGGTGCCGCCTTGTGTTAAGTGACGTGGCCTGGGGGTCACCAGGCACGACGAAAATAATGGGGACACGTGACACCCAAGCCGTGTTGCAATCTCCTGGGCGCAGCCAGCCCCCACCCACTCCCCCACCGCCGCCCGCGCACCGTGCGTGTAATATAGATAATAATTAATTCCAATGTCTTTGTCTGGCATCAAGTAAGAGTTTCGTTGGGAACAAGTGATCCGTGTGTGCGTCACAACTCAATTCACTGTGGATCAGCTACCGTGTCGCCAATACGATAATTGTAGGTGTAGGTAGTTGGGACAGATAATTGGCTAAAATTGCTTTATTTGCCCTTCGTGGGGGTTGGAGGGGGTTGGGGGCAGGGGGGGGGTCTTGTGAAGTTTGAAATCAATGGCGGGAGGAGTGGAAGAAGCTCAGGCAGGTGTTAATTACACGTCACCAACCGGAAACTGTGCTCGTGTCGTCTCTGAGTTCTCCAGGGGTTCTCGGACTGTGTTCCTTTAAAACATTGAAACTATTTCGGTTTAAAAAAAAAAGAGACGAGGTCAATGTCCATTTCAAAAAAAAATTGTGTCCAATGTCCATTATTTCATTATCACAAAATTCAGCAACGTCCATTATTTCATTATCAGATTATTCAGCAACGCCCATATCATGAGAATGTTGGATTTAAGTTTTGGCTTGTTGGGGTTTCTAATGTTGGTCAATAGTTGTATTTCTTCTTGTTGACGTTTAGCTTAGTACAGGGGTTCTTAACCTTTTGCAGCACCGCACCCCCTCTCGATTTCAAAACAAATTTCCCGAAGCCATCACTTTTAAAAACGGAGATGACCCCGGATCTCCTAGCACTGCCCTCCACACCCCCCGGGGGGGGGGGGGACCCCTTGTTGAGAACCCCTGCTTTAGTTAATAACGTGTGTTAAACTACTGTAACATTTCGATTTTTTCTTCTCCTCCCCTCCCCCTACCACCCTTGTGATTGTTAAAGTATGTGTACGTATAAATGACCCTAGCGCCGTATATGTGTATGTTTAAGTATGTTTACGTTTCAGCCTCTAGCCCCCTATATATGTATGTTAAAATGTGTTTACGTACGACAGCCCCTAGCCCCCTATACTCCAGCCCCCGGGGCGTGACCCCCTATCCCCTGGGCTTACACAAACACGGAGGGTGGCGCGCTGTTGTTCGCATTATCCCTGAGAGTTACTCACCCCCCCCCATGCGCTGTAACGTTATGACGTGCACAATGATTCCAGATGGCACCAGTTTTCTTATACTAACCAGATTACAACAGACAAGAACAAGGCCAGAGATCGATCATGTGTATAAATTTCAAAAAAAAATATAAAAATCACAAATGTTTGGTTTATTGTACAACTTTACTTATCTTAATGGGATCTCCTAAATTGCTCCCTAACAAGACATCTAAAGTGTTTAAATACAAGACATCTAAAGTGTTTAAACACAAGACATCTAAGGTATTAAAACACAAGACATCTAAAGTGTTTAAACGCAAGACATCTAAAGTGTTTACACACAAGACATCTGAAGCGTTTAAACGCAAGACATCTGAAGTGTTTAAACACAAGACATCTGAAGTGTTTACACGCAAGATATCTGAAGTGTTTAAACACAAAACATCTGAAGTGTTACTCCATCGTAAAAAAACCTCAGCTGTCATATACATTTAACAACTCACTCCCTCAGTGGTAATGTTTTAAGAGTGATTACTTTGATTTTGTAACCGTTCTCAAATTCTTTAGGACTACTAAACCAACCAGAGGCGTAGGAACGGCTTGGCATCGGGGCAGTTGCCAAGGGTGCCGGCCTACGCCTGTTCAAAAGGGCGCCGCTAGATCTCTAATTTTTAAATTTTTATTATTTAAAAAATAAATTTGCCAAGGGCGCCAAAAACCCAGCTACGCCTCTGAAACAAACAGAATAGGATAAAATGTATTTACAACCCCATTCCGTTACTAGTCCTCCCCTACTCCGTATCAAAAAATGCGCCCTTACTTTCCGCCCCACACGCTGACGCCCTTAAAAACTTAGCAGACTAAAAATTAAACCATTTCTTTCTGTCTACCAGCGAAGACTTGTCCACACTTTGAAAGTTCGAGACGCACCCTGCCCCGATGCGTTTTCAAGCGGTGCGCTTCGGTTTGGCGGGCGCGTCAAAAACCGCTTTCCGATCCGTGTGCGAAATTCATTTTCGTATTAACTTCGCGTCATTAGCGCGCATTTGAAAGAATCCCTCCCAATGTTATGACAGCGGCTTAAGTGTACGGTACTGCAATGTTTATTTATTTGATCAGTTGGGCTCTCTTTAAGAGAGAAAAAAATAAAAATAAAAATCTGGCATTGAGCAGTGAAAGGTCTTATAAAAGAGCATTTTAAAACGATACACATTTTTTTAATTTGTGGGAGGAGGGTTGGGGGTGGGAGCCGGGGGGGGGGGGGGTTGATTGCAATTTGGCAAACTTTGAAAATGTTACTTTGAATAAGATCTCCAAATAGAAAGTGATTTAATTTCGCCACGAGTGTTTAAGTTTAAAAAAAAAATAAAATTGACATTTTGTATTAACGCAGCTGAAGCTCTGAGAGCTCATCTGATTTTCCTTTTTTTTAAAAATGTGTGATCAGTCATGCATGAAAAGACACGTCTCGTGTTAATGGGCAACGTTTCAAAAGGGAAACATTTTTTTTTTCCCTTCTTCAACTAAAGTCAAAAATATTATTGTTGGTTTTAAAAGCGTTTTGATTTAAGTTTTCAGCATATAATTTGAGCCGCCCCCCCCCCCCCCCAACAGTGTTGATTAAAACAATAATAATAATAATATTGATAATCATGAAAATAAAGAAATGACGTCAGTTACTTTAATTAGCAATGTCTGAAATAACGCAGAAAATTGGTACGGGAGAAATCATTTTTTTAAAACCCAATTGCAACGCTGTGACGTCATGCCATTTCCGTCCACGTCATAGTTACCGTACACACTACAATAAAATAATGAAACAATTCGTTACATTCTAGAGGGATGCCGTCGATGTTATTGCTGTCATATAGACTCTTTCAAAATTTAAAACTATATTTTAAAATTTTTTAAACCAATAAGTAGATCGATACCAAAGACATTGATAGATTTATGCAGTCTGTTACGTCCGATACCAAAGACATGGATAGATATTTGGAGTCTGTTACGGTCCGATACCAAAGACATGGATAGATATTTGGAGTCTGTTAAGGTCCGATACCAAAGACATTGATAGATATTTGCAGTCTGTTACGTCCGATACCAAAGACATGGATAGATATTTGGAGTCTGTTACGGTCCGATACCAAAGACATTGATAGATATTTGCAGTCTGTTACGTCCGATACCAAAGACATGGATAGATATTTGGAGTCTGTTAAGGTCCGATACCAAAGACATGGATAGATATTTGGAGTCTGTTACGGTCCGATACCAAAGACATGGATAGATATTTTGGAGTCTGTTACGTCCGATACCAAAGACATGGATATATATTTGGAATCTTTTAAGGTCCGATACCAAAGACATGGATAGATATTTGGAATCTTTTAAGGTCCGATACCAAAGACATGGATAGATATTTGGAATCTGCTACGTGCCATAATGAAACTATAGACTCTCTAACGTCTGACAGTTGGCCAATCGGAAAATTCCTATCAAAATCATTTCCAACTTCTGCCGGGGAATATATGAGTGTGCGTGGACCACGTGACACACGCACGTGTTAAAGCAGTTGTTGGTTTAATGCACGTGGGTGGTTCTGGTCTGGTTCTGCCCACACAGGAGGGGAGGTGTTTGGTGGGAAGTTAGAGTAGGGAAGTGTTTGGTGGGAAAATCTAGGAAGGAGGTGTTTGGTGATAGTTAGAGGAGGGAGGTGTGTGGTGATAGATGAGTGAGGTGTTTGGTGATAGTTAGAGGAGGGGGGTGTTTGGTGGACTTAAGGAATAGTATCGCTTTAAAAAGGTAGCCCGCCCGTCCACCCGTAGGTAGTACGCCCGCCCACCCAAAGGTAGCCCGCGCATAGGTATACCGCCCGCCCATAGGTAGCCCGCCCACCCTTAGGTAGCCCGCCCGCCCATAAGTAGCCCCTCCGCCCATAGGTAGCCCGCCCACCCATACACATAGATAGACCGCCCGCCCGCGCATAGGTAGCCCGCCGGCCCCAAGGTAGCCCGTCCGCCTATAGTTAGCCCAATTTTGATTTATTCTTTTATTTTACAATTTATATCCCTTAGCCTTCATTTCGTTCGTTTGTCGGAAAACCCTCGGACGGCTAATTGACCCACCTCCCGTCATCCTATCGAACTGACACTGGGCACACAGACTCGTTGCAGACGACAACGTATTCTAGCCAATGTTCAGCCCCCACCTCAACCCTCAAACAATTAGTTTTTCCTGTTTTTCAAGGGTGAAGATGAATGAAATAGGATCTGTTCAATGGGTGGGTGCTTTGGGTGTAGATGTGTAGTGTGTAGCTGGTGCTATGTGCTTTGGGTGTAGATGTGTAGTGTGTAGCAGTTGCTATGTGCTTTGGGTGTAGATGTTTAGTGTGTAGCTGGTGCTATGTGCTTTGGGTGTAGATGTTTAGTGTGTAGCTGGTGCTATGTTTTTGGGTGTAGATGTTTAGTGTGTAGCTGGTGCTATGTGCTTTGGGTGTAGATGTTTAGTGTGTAGCCGTTGCTATGTGCTTTGTATGTGTGACCTATTTCGGTTTAAACATATCTTTAGCCTGGCATGTTTTACAAGCACTTAGTTAAATTAAAAAAAAATAAATCATTCCCATGCCATACAAATCAGTTGCTACAATTACATGAATGATAAATCACGCACAATTACATGAATGATAAAACACGCACAATTACATGAATGATAAAACACGCACAATTACATGAATGATAAATCACGCACAATTACATGAATGATAAATCATGCACAATTACATGAATGATAAATCATGCACAATTACATAAATGATAAATCATGCACAATTACATAAATGATAAATCATGCACAATTACATAAATGATAAAACACGCACAATTACATGAATGATAAATCATGCACAATTACATAAATGATAAAACACGCACAATTACATGAATGATAAATCACGCACAATTACATAAATGATAAATCACGCACAATTACATAAATGAATAATAAAAAAAGGACGTTTATAAAGATTTATACGAACAACTTTGAATACAGGGGTTGTTATTTATTACCATAAAGCTGTTATAAACCTAGCTTTATGGAACAAGTCGACAATTTATCTATAAATAGATAGTATACAAAAAGACAACAAGGCTCTGTTATGTTGCAAAGTGGCTAGAAAGCAGTTCAACTTATCAATATGAGACATTCACATACACACACACACACTTTCACAAACACACACAGTTACACACACACACACACACACACACACACACACACACACACACACACACACAGAGAGAGAGTTGATGAAGATTGGACGGCATATTAGCAAACAGATCCGGCACGGGTAAGAGACCAACCAGGAAAAGTTCATCACTGAGGCATGCTGGGATGTGAAACTTGTGGGGGCGCGCGCGGGACCACCAACTCGTGAACAAAGGGAGTGGAAATCCGAAACAGGGATAACTAATAATTTTAACGAAACACAAAAAAAAAAATAAAAAAATAATTCTAATCCTTTTTTAAAAAACGAAAGAGCAAAAGCACTGCGCTCGCAGAAACCAATCAATGGTTGTGTTGACTCTGGTTCCGTACCGCGAGCGGAGCCGTGCCGGTAGTCGCTCGACGTCTGCCTGAAATCTGTGGATTGGAATCGGAATGTGTCTTGTGTACCTGGGGACTGCCAGTCCACCCCACCACGACCGGTGTTTGTCCCCCCCCCCTCACAACGTTTGTTTAATCCTGGTGTTGACACAGTGCTCGCCCTTTCTTCCTCTTCGGGCGGTGATTTCCCTTTTCAATTTCCTTGTCTTTCTTTTGGCACAGACAGACTTGTCTTTTCCATGGTCCAGGCAGACTTGTCTTTTCCATGGTCCAGACAGACTTGTCTTTTCCATGGTCCAGACAGACTTGTCTTTTCAATGGTCCAGGCAGACTTGTCTTTCCTTGGTCCAGACATACTTGTCTTTTCCATGGTCCAGACAGTCTTGTCTTTTCCATGGTCCAGACATACTTGTCTTTTCCATGGTCCAGACAGGCTTGTCTTTTCCATGGTCCAGACAGTCTTGTCTTTTCCATGGTCCAGGCAGACTTGTCTTTCCATGGTCCAGACAGTCTTGTCTTTTCCATGGTCCAGACAGTCTTGTCTTTTCCATGGTCCAGGCAGACTTGTCTTTCCATGGTCCAGACAGTCTTGTCTTTTCCATGGTCCAGACAGTCTTGTCTTTTCCATGGTCCAGACAGTCTTGTATTTTCCATGGTCCAGGCAGACTTGTCTTTCCTTGGTCCAGACAGTCTTGTCTTTTCCATGGTCCAGGCATACTTGTCTTTCCTTGGTCCAGACAGTCTTGTCTTTTCCATGGTCCAGGCAGACTTGTGTTTCTTTAATATACATGCAGACTTGTATTCCTTGGTGCAGATAGGCTTGTCTCGTTCCTTGTTTCAGACAGACTTGTCTTTCCTTGCTCTCGACAGATTTGTGTCTCCTTGGTCCAGACAGACCTGTCTTTCCTTGGTCAAGACAGACTTGTCTTTCTTTGGTCAGACATACTTGTCTTTCTTTGGTCAGACAGACTTGTCTTTCTTTGGTCAGACAGACTTGTCTTTCTTTGGTCAGACAGACTTGTCTTTCTCTGGTCAGACAGACTTGTTCTAGTTTCCAATGGTTATTTTTTTAAATTAATATTTTATTTGATAAAAAAAAATAATAAAAAATGGACTTACCTCAATAAACGTTTAAATTTCCACAAAAGTTTGTTTACTAAAAAGATATATATTTATATCATTTCATTTCTTTAAAGCATATTTTGCTTGCGATTCTGCCGTGGCCGTGCTCCGGCGAGTCTGTCATTATCGTCCGGTAAAAATCACGCGCTTGATAACCCCCGTGCTGACACCTACCAGGGCCGACCCTAGCTATTGCGGGGCCCTATGCGAAACGGATCGCGCGGGGCCCATTCTGGGCAGGGGATAAGGATAATAAGTGAAACTTAAGATTTTGTATTAGAAAATACATTCAGGGCGGGGCCTGTGAAAGTGCGGGGCCCGCATCGGTTGCAGTGGCCCTAAGGCCGGCCCTGACGCCTATATTTTATCTTGTCCAAAGGAATCACTTAAAACAGCGGTTCTAAACCTGTGGGTCGCGACCCGTTATGGGGGTCGCACCACCCCTTTCTCAAGGGTCGCCTAAGACCATCTTTAAACACATATACTCTTAAGTTATGAAGACGCTGTATTAAAGGGTCGTGGCATTAAAAAAAGTTGAGAACCACTGACTTAAAAGAAAAGCAGGAACATCTCTGTGTTCTCGTCGTCTGCTCAATACACAATATTTAAAAAAAAAAAAAAAAAAAGTTTGAGCAATCTGACATCACCATTTCCCGCGTCTATACAGCACACAACATTAGACATAGACATTAGACATAGACATAGACATAGACATTAGACATAGACATTAGACATAGCCCTAGCACTCTTCATGTCCCGCCAAATTTATGCTGACTTCACACTTTTCTTAAACTTCGTTCCATCCCATTCTTCGGCTAAGACAAACAACAATTATTTGTTTTTCCTTTATAAACTTACAACCCCACTACCTCCCACTCAAGACCCCCCCCCCCCCCAATCCATTTACCTCCTATCACTGACTAAACCAATCTTACTTGATTCTGCGTTTTCAAAAGATCTCCTCATCCCTCCTCTACGCCCCAACTCTCCATTTTCCCCCCTTGCGTCCCCCCCCCGCGTGGGGCCCGTTGTAACCCCCCCCTCCACCCGGGAGTGTAAACCTAAGTCACGTGTTTACAGTCCTCGTCTCGGAACAAACACGCCAATATTATCTCCACCGTCGTCCTCTTACAACCCAACCGCTCCCGGGGGCTACGATTTCTCCTCACTCTTTTACTAATAAACAAAACAAGAAAAACATCTCTGATAAAATAGAATTCTTTGATAGTAAGGTTTGTGGGGAAAAAGGGGGGGGGGGGGATATTTTCCCTCGGCGCGCGCGTGTCGTTTGCTGCACAGATTCCTACATTGTTCTAGGATTTCCCTTTCATCTGGTGGTCTCAGCTCTTTCTCTCCGTTGTGTCGTCACAGTCGTACCAGCTGATGGTGCCGGCGGTGTAAGCCTTCATTTTTGTGTCCCCCCCCCCCTTTTTCCCATTTTTTTAAACACCCACAGTTAGTCTTATTAACAGTAAATCAGTAAAGAAGAGTTTAATATAAAACTCATATTTTATTTAGCTAAGCTTAATGTGTTTTATTTAAGTAAAGGGTAGGGTAATGTGTTTTATTTAAGTAAAGGGTAGGGTAATGTGTTTTATTTAAGTAAAGGGTAGGGTAATGTGTTTTATTTAAGTAAAGGGTAGGGTAATGTGTTTTATTTAAGTAAAGGGTAGGGTAATGTTTTTTATTTAAGTAAAGGGTAGGGTAATGTGTTTTATTTAAGTAAAGGGTAGGGTAATGTGTTTTATTTAAGTAAAGGGTAGGGTAATGTGTTTTATTTAAGTAAAGAGTAGGGTAATGTGTTTTATTTAAGTAAAGGGTAGGGTAATGTGTTTTATTTAAGTAAAGAGTAGGGTAATGTGTTACATTTAAGTAAAGAGTAGGGTAATGTGTTACATTTAAGTAAAGAGTAGGGTAATATGCTACACGTCAGTTTGTAATAGGTTCACACACATTACTTTATCAAAAATTTTTTTAATGATTGTATGGTTGGGGGGGGGAGGGGGGGACCCTCAGTATGACTCAAATGCTTGGGGGTCAATGGCCTGGACACATATGTTCTCAACAGCCGAGATGTTCTTATAACACATTATGTAAACCAATGGTTTTCACGGCCTCATCAACACATACTGTTATCTCAGCAAGTTTCTAAGGTTTTAAAATAATTGAACACCCCATTAAAACAAAGTTTTTCGTAAAAATCCTTTATAAATTTGTAATTTCGAGCAATGGAGGGGAAAGGGGGGGGGCTGAACATTTACAAAACAGGCATTCAGGTAACGCTCTTTATAGGAATTTCAATTAGTGCTTCCACCCCCCACCACCCACACCCCCACCACCCACCCCCACCACCCACACCCCCACCACCCACACCCCCACCACCCACACCCCCATCACCTACACCCCCACCACCCACCTCCACACCCCCCACACCCCCTTTTTGCGTCCCAGGCTTACAACCGCACTATTTTTCCCGCTTCTGATCTATATCAATACTCTAATGACCCACCCGCTTTTTTTTTGCACCGCAAATTTATCTCATCAATTATTTCAGAAAACAAAAACAAAAAAATAATAATTACGCACCAAATGCACTTGCGATATATTTGTTTACAAATAATTTTATTTAGCGCAGTTATCGCGAATTTTATTTTATCTTTACCTTGGAAAAACAAGGGCTGAAAATTTTATAGAATGTTTTGTTATCGGCATCGAGTCTATGTGCCAAGTTTCAGCTCGAGAGGTTGACGGAAAGCTGGCAGATTACCCGTCCATTAGATTTTGCCAGCCAGCCACACACAAAAAAAAAATAAAAAAAAATAATCGAACTTGATATAAAGGACCAGCTTCGGTTGTAATCCATTTCAGTGTGATCAAATTAACCATAATCACATATAATGTTATCAAATTAACCGTAATCACACATAATGTTATCAAATTAACTGTAATCACACATAATGTTATTAAATTAACCGTAATCACACATAATGTTATCAAATTAACCGTAATCACACATAATGTTATCAAATTAACTGTAATCACACATAATGTTATTAAATTAACCGTAATCACACATAATGTTATCAAATTAACCGTAATCACACATAATGTTATTAAATTAACCGTAATCACACATAATGTTATTAAATTAACCATAATCACACATAATGTTATTAAATTAACTGTAATCACACATAATGTTATGAAATCTATAATTTTCACATATAATGTTGTGAAGCCAATACTATTTTCAATTATAATATTATCATTTAAATTATTGTCACGTCTTATATTATACAAATTAAGTAATGGATGTTCTTGTAATGTTATCGTCAGGCAGCAAACCGATTTTGCCCAATGATAATGGGGCATTCTGTTTGCTTTCAGTCACAGTATCCATGACAACCAACTTCATACCTCACGAGCATCGGTCGAGCTCTTCAATTTTCTAATTTGAGTCGAAAGAGGCAGATAATCGGGGCGCGGACCCTTCAAGCATAATCAAGCGCCCCCCCCCTGATTCTATCCCCTGGTGCACCATTATCTCCAGGGGAGAGCATTATCTTGGGTTTCCTTTTGGTGACCATTGTGGTGAAACTCCGCCGCGAGTTTGGGGGTCAGTGTGTTTTTGGGAATGGGGGAACAATTTTGCCCCGGGGGTGTGGGGGGAGTGTGGGTGTGGGGTGGGTTCAAAGGACTTCAGTCCAATTATTATTGAGATGTTGGTGGGGGCGCACATCGCGTAGACACAGCCATGGGGAAAAAAAAACTTTTACGTTTTCGCTCTTTAAGAATTTAAAAATAATTATTAAAAATTGTTATGTGTTTGATATGGTTATCTTTACATATTATGCGCTAGTATTGCAACCTCAATTAAATGTGTATGTATAATGTTTGTTTTTCGACAGGTTAGGCATATCCTTGTTTAATTGAATAGTACAACGTACCTTATTGATTCTATAAATACCACATGAAATTGATTGAATGTATTAAAAATTAAATCGATTTGATTGGCTCTACAAAAAATACATGGATTTGATTGGCTCTACAAAAGTTACATGGATTTGATTGGCTCTACAAAAGTTACATGGATTTGATTGGCTCTACAAAAGTTACATGGATTTGATTGGCTCTACAAAAATTACATGGATTTGATTGGCTCTACAAAAATTACATGGATTTGATTGGCTCTACAAAAATTACATGGATTTGATTGGCTCTACAAAAATTACATGGATTTGATTGGCTCTACAAAAATTACATGGATTTGATTGGCTCTACAAAAGTTACATGGATTTGATTAGTTCTGCAAAAATTACATGGATTTGACTTCACTTAACAGGGTCCCACCTCTCAATGGCAGTCAACCACTAAATGACATTCTCTCGCCCCCCCCCCCCCCATTTTGTCACCATCATATTCCCTTAACCCAAACACACCTTTTAACGCCACCCCATCTCTTAACACCACCCTGCCTCTTAACGGCACCCACCACTTAAAGCAAACCCCCCAGCCCCCACCCCTCGCGCCCCACTAAGATTGAAGTGTATTTATTTACCCGAAGACGTTAACTCAATTTCCATGTCTGCGCAAAGGTAAACACAATCAAATGCACGGCACCCCATCAAATGCACGGCACCCCAGCTTTGGTAATCCACCCCATCAAACACACGGTACCCCAGCTCTGTGTACTCCACCCCATCAAACAAACGGCACCCCGGCTCTGTGTATTCCACCCCATCAAACACACGGCACCCCGGCTCTGTGTACTCCACCCCATCAAACACATTGCAACCTATTATCTCCAACCCTGTCCGGTAATGGTAGTGACGCCCAGTAAAGTTATAGGACTGGTGATGTACTGGAAGACCGGGTATTTTTTGTGATGGTCTAGTCGCTTAGTGAATGTCCGATAATGTATGCCCGGATATCTTTTTTTCCGTTGTCATGGCAATACACGCTGGACATCACCAGGGCTTTAATAACACATTATTCATTTTCAAAACCGAGGGCCGCATGAGACATTTCTTAAGACTTAACATCATAACATCATTACAGCTTAACATCATCACATCTTAACTTCATCACATCATTACATCATCGCATCTTAACATCCTCACATCTTAACACCCTCACATCTTAACATCATCGCATCTTAACATCATAACATCAGCACATCTTAACATCATCACATCTTAACATCATCACACCTTCACATCATCACATCTTAACATCCTCTCATCTTAACATCGTAACGATCTAAACGAAAAAAATCATGGGATGTTTATCTTTACTAAGTACTCTTTAAGCCAGTGCTAAATTTCCCCCAGTAACACCCCTTCATATGCTTTTAACAAAATCACTGTACAAAAAATTTCTTACATTTTTTTGCTGCAGCTTACGCCATGATTTTACTCCGCTTCTCAAGTCTTAAGTCTTAAGCCTCTACTCTCTACTCTCTCTCACCCAAAAAAAAACGTCTCAATGTTTTTATGGATGCACATTTTCCCATGGGACGTATTTAAAAAGTCATGCATGACTGACACCGCGTGACTTGAGACGGACGGGATACCCCCGCCAGGGGGCGCTAGGGGGAGTTAGCGAATCCACACACACAACACACACACTCACACACACACTCGAGGGAGCGCTTTCATTTATTTAGATATTTACCTTAGTGTTCCTTTATTTGCATCTATTTCTGGGTACAGAGACAGATTAAAGGCGAGTAAAAAAAGGAGCATTTTTTTCTTAAATGGGGCCATATCATTCCCAATTGTGGTCTTAAATGTGGCCATATCATTCCCAATTGTGGTCTTAAATGTGGCCATATCATTCCCAATTGTGGTCTTAAATGTGGCCATATCATTCCCAATTGTGGTCTTAAATGTGGCCATATCATTCCCAATTGTGGTCTTAAATGTGGCCATATCATTCCCGATTGTGGTCTTAAATGTGGCCATATCATTCCCGATTGTTCTCTTTCGTAAATTCTGCATTGTGGATATTTAATCGAAGTATCATGGTAATCCAGTAAAGAAGAAAAAAATTGGCCAGGATTTATCAAAATTGAATAGAGAGTCGTTTTTGAACAAATGAAAAGTTGACCAGATCTGAACAATAAATGAAAAGTTGACCAGATATGTACAATAAATGAAAAGTTGACCAGATCTGAACAGTAAATGAAAAGTTGACCAGATCTGAACAATAAATGAAAAGTTGACCAGATCTGAACAATAAATGAAAAGTTGACCAGATCTGAACAATAAATGAAAAGTTGACCAGATCTGAACAATAAATGAAAAGTGACCAGATCTGAACAATAAATGAAAAGTTGATCAGGCATGTGACGTGATGACCATTTGAGCTCGAGTTAATCAAATTTGAACACTGTGGCACCAAACACAATCTTCCCCATCCATCTTCCACAACCATCGACCATCTGTCACAACCATCTATCACAACCATCTACCAAAAACCATCTACCATCTACCACAACCATCTACCATCTTCCACAACCATCTACCACAAACATCTACCAATACCATCTACCACAACCATCTACCCTCTACCACAGCCATCTACCACAACCATCTACCATCTTCCACAACCATCTACCATCTTCCACAACCATCTACCACAACCATCAACCAAAACCATCTTCCACAACCATGTACCCTTGATATGTCACTGACACATATGGCAAGTATATCCCAACGGCAGGCAAGGAGTTAATGATGACAATAGAGTGCTCACACTAAACATGCTCCCGTATTGTGTGCACATATTAACCCTTAAAATCCCAACTGTCTATTTGTCTAGCCGATCAAGGTAGACAACTGGTAGTTTTAACGCGGTGGGATTGTAATAACTCTGAGAAACTATTATGTCGATCTGGTAATTATCTCCCCCCTCATTAAATATGGCGGACGGCCTCGCTTCAAGGCTATGTTTACTTTTAGTCGACAGCTTTAAAAAAAAAAAAAAAAAAATAATGGTAGGGGGACATTACTCTCGCATGATTAACTTCATCTCCATGGTATGTTATCTCTCTTTGTCTTTGAAGACATTTGGTCGGTACTTGTATCAGGGTTGTATTACAAAATATACGTAAAAAGAAAAATCCGTAGAGTTCAATACTTCCTGGTAGTACATGTGAGTTGTTTGGGGACCATGAAGAATGGGGGAGGAGGGGGGGGGGCTGAAATGAAAGTATAGGGAGTTGCAACACTTGCTATGGCGTAAAAAAAAAAGGGGGGGGGTGTCTATTTTTGTTACGCTCAGTTTTAACGCTTTTAAAAGTTATTTCAATAAAATTTTCCTCCACACACGTGACACCAAGGTGCCCACACACGTGACATCACGGCGTTCCTATCCCTAGTGATGTCATCAATACTGTGTCGTGGTTTGTGTTGTGTCATGTGATATTGTCTATACTGCCTTCAATATCCGAATCCCCAACTCTTTATCGTTTTGAATTTTCAACTGATTCTTCATATTTAAATTTTAATTGATTCTTCATATCTAAATTCTAATTGATTCTTCATATCTAAATTCTAATTGATTCTTCATATCTAAATTCTAATTGATTCTTCATATCTAAATTCTAATTGATTCTCGATATCTAAATTCTAATTGATTCTTATTATCTAAATTCTAATTGATTCTTATTATCTAAATTCTAATTGATTCTTCATATCTAAATTCTAACTGATTCTTCGTATCTAAATTCTAACTGATTCTTCATAGCTAAATTCTAATTGATTCTTCATAGCTAAATTCTAATTGATTCTTCATATCTAAATTCTAATTGATTCTTTATATCTAAATTCTAATTGATTCTTCATATCTAAATTCTATTTGATTCTTCATATCTAAATTCTAATTGATTCTTCATATCTAATTTGTAACTGATTCTTCATATCTAAATTCTAATTGATTTTTCATATCTAAATTCTAATTGATTCTTCATATCTAAATTCTAATTGATTCTTCATATCTAAATTCTATTTGATTCTTCATATCTAAATTCTAATTGATTCTTCATATCTAAATTCTATTTCATTCTTCATATCTAAATTCTAATTGATTCTTCATATCTAAATTATAATTGATTCTTCATATCTAAATTCTAATTGTTTCTTCATATCTAAATTCTAACTGATTCTTCATAGCTAAATTCTAATTGATTCTTCATATCTAAATTCTAATTGATTCTTCATATCTAAATTCTAATTGATTCTTCATATCTAAATTCTAATTGATTCTTCATATCTAAATTCTATTTCATTCTTCATATCTAAATTCTAATTGATTCTTCATATCTAATTTCTAACTGATTCTTCATATCTAAATTCTAATTGATTTTTCATATCTAAATTCTAATTAATTCTTCATATCTAAATTCTAATTGATTCTTCATATCTAAATTCTAATTGATTCTTCATATCTAAATTCTAATTGATGCTTCATATCTAAATTCTAATTGATTCTTCATATCTATATTCTAACTGATTCTTCGTAGCTAAATTCTAATTGATTCTTCATATCTAAATTCTAAATAATTCTTCATATCTAAATTCTAATTGATTATTCAAATCTAAACCCACATTCTCCTTAAAAATTTAATAATTAAAAAAAACACCCCAAAAAAATGGAATTTCTTCTTAATATGAAGCTTCTTTGACATCTCACTATGTATCTTAAATTCTATATTCTAATCCTAGTTGTGTATCCAGATTCCATTTCTCTAGATCTAATCTTATCCACATAACCCATTATGTTTCCGTGATACATTTTTTATAGGCTGTCCCTTTTTGTCTGCAACGCTAACCAATATCTGGCCATCTCTTATATATATATATATATATATATATATTTTTCTGCTTCCATTTCCGGCTGCCTGCTAACAAGCTGGCGGCTTCCTATTCAGCGTGTTTGGTGTTGAGAGTATATTACAAATAATTCTAAATGTTTGAAATAAAGTATGGTTCAATAATGAGTTCAATAGCGCGCAAAATATAATTCCCGATTACTACGCTAAGTGATTTTTTGATAACGCAACTGCGTTTGGCGCGTAATATTTTCTTTTCGGAAAATGAAATCGTCTCAGTTTAAGTATGGTGTAAAAATATTCGGTTTAAAAGTGGTTGAGACATCAGAATATTTTATATAGTTCATGGGCGTGAAATAAAAAGTGTGCAGTGACAGTGGCGTAGCGAGCTTAACTCGCGCCCGGGGCGCAATACATTTTTAGCGCCCATCTATTCGAAAACCAAACAATATTATATGTAAAATATACCATTTGTCGCCCCTTTGTGAGTAGCGCCCGGGGCATGATGCCCCCCTTGCCCCCTCCCTCGCTACGCCACTGTGCAGTGACGTATCCTGGGGAGAGGGGGGGTGTAGCAAAAAATTGGGATTCTTAAATGTGCGTTACTTGAGTTCATGTTTTGTCAAGTAACTTTAGTGTAGATGGGAATTTCACGCATGACTGCTGCCAATGTTTGGTGAGCTATAACAAATATATATATATATATACCCGATATTTGTCCCTGTGTTCCGTATCACAATAAACATGATTTACGATCGACCCTCGACAAACCACGGCTCCATGTCAACAAATGAATTTTACATACACCTTGAAACAAATGTCTACCACTAAAGTTTTTCCAGACATATTTTGCTACAATTGTGTATTTAAGTGTTCATACGGACACAACATAGATACACGACATTGTCATATCCCACCTTTCAACAACGTTGTTTCTTGTTTAACATAATTATAAACAGGATATTGTCATATCTCATTTTTTTGCACCTATGCTGCCAGAGCCAGGGGGGGGGGGGGCCCACACTATAACATGAGATCCCTTTCAAGAACACACACACACACACACACATTACCTGTAATAATCTGTTTTGCAGTAAATATTCCCGTCCCGGGCGAAACAGGTGAGTTCAGAATCTAACCGGAAGTGACAGTCGCTGCACGTGAGACAGTGCATGTGCCATTGTTTCTCGACTGCATGTAAGTAGTACCTGTCTAGTATACGTCCGCCACATCCGGCGCAGAATCCTGGAATATCTGGATCCGCGGGCGTCAGTGCAGGCATAGGGCGCTGTGGATAGTAAGATATTTACATTAGAAAGTAGTGAATATGGTGCTGTGGATAGTAAGATATTTACATTAGAAAGTAGTGAATATGGTGCTGTGGATAGTAAGATATTTACATTAGAAAGAAATGAATATGGCGATGTGGATTTAGCCACATTAAAGAAAATTATAGAGAGCAGCTGAGATCGTTTCTCGAAACAATTTATTTACTATAAACACGTGACATAGACAACAACATATAATTAAAATAAGTTATACATATTTATACGTGCTCGACTCTTCCTCACAGTAAATAAAGATAGACCCGAGGCCAAGGCTACTGCTCAAGTAAAAAATTGCCTGGGTCATCTTCGCGTGCGAAAGACGAACAACATACAGCCCCCCCCCCCCCCCCAATGGGACAGCATACAGCATACATCAATATAATATCAGAATAATAGGCTCTGTCACGTGCACGCTGTACGTCACGGAACTAACCCGCAGCTCTAAGGTGTGCTGATAGCTCGGTCCGACATGTCTGCTGTATGTCTGGGGGAGGTCAGCCCAACTGACCACTGGTGTGTTCCCTGGTCGTCTGTGCTAACTACGGGCAATTTAATGTTTCGTGAATTACAAATGCGTGTTACAGAATGTGATATATGCGTGAACTGTATGGTAATTATATGATAGTGAATGTGATATATGCGTCAACTGTATGGTAATTATATGATAGTGAATGTGATATATGCGTGAACTGAATGGTAATTATATGATAGTGAATGTGATATATGCGTGAACTGTATGGTAATTATATGATAGTGAATGTGATATATGCGTGAACTGTATGGTAATTATATGATAGTGAATGTGATATATGCGTGAACTGTATGGTAATTATATGATAGTGAATGTGATATATGCGTCAACTGTATGGTAATTATATGATAGTGAATGTGATATCTGCGTGAACTGTATGGTAATTATATGATAGTGAGTGTGATATACGCGTGAACTGTATGGTAATTATATGATAGTGAATGTGATATATGCGTGAACTGTATGGTAATTATATGATAGTGAATGTGATATATGCGTGAACTGTGTGGTAATTATATGATAGTGAATGTGACATACGCGTAATCATGTGACATTGAGTGTGATATTTCGATACTATGTGATACATATTTCATGGTATTGCTAGTGTTTTATGTGTGCTGTTTGCCTGCTGTAAATGTGCTCAGTGTGATGTATGTGTGATGTATTTGTGATGTATGCGTACTAAATGTGTGCTGTCACTATATTCTACGGGTAATATACACGCCTTATTTGCTAAGACTAGAAATTTCGCAAAATTGCCTATCCCTCCCACCCAAACAAATAAATGAATAAATAAATAAATGAATAAATAAAATAAATAAATAAATGAATGAATAAATGAATAAATGAATAAATGAATAAATAAATACATAAATTAATGAATAAATAAATACATAAATAAATAAATAAACAAATAAATGAATGAATAAAACATAAATATATATATATATATTGTTTAAACTGTGACAAAACTGAAACACATTAAGTAAGAATCAGCACTGCATTGTGCCCTCGACTTTTCCTCGGTCAAAAGATCATTCTAATAATTGATTTATCGACCAAAAATCAATGTATACACAAATCATTTCAAGTATACGAAACATTATCAGAACAAATCAAACTTGAATTAATTTTTATTTTTTTAAAAAAATTATAACTCAACCCAAAAATTATTCCAATGGACTCCTGTTACAGAAAACGGCAGCTCATTTTAAGACAACAAAACAGAAAAAGTCTGTAGGCAGACATGATTGTGCAAACACGGGAACAGACAGATTATGCAGGGTTGGCTTAAATGTGGATTAGTTGTACAAGGGCAAACGCGCAAATAATCATGTTATGATGTTTGGCTTTGTAAACATGGGATCTGTTATGGGATCTGTTATGGGATCTGTTATGGGATTTGGATGATTTTTTTTTTTTTAAATGCTTATATTTTTTAAAATATTGTTTTCAATTAATAATAAGAATTTGTGTGTGTGTGTGTGTTAAGTTAGTTTTGTATTTTTAGAACAGATCTTAGCGGGGACCTTCATGTCTTTAGATGTTCTTTGGGTTCTTTAGGTCAGTAGGTCTTAATTGGGTTCTTTAGGTCAGTAGGTCTTAATTGGGATCTTTGTTTCAGTAGGTCTTGATTGGGATATCTATGTCAGTAGGTCTTCATTGGGATCCTTATGTCAGTGGGCCTTAATTGAGATCTTTATGTCAGTAGGTCTTAATTGGGATCTTTATGTCAGTAGGTCTTTATTGGGATCCTTATGTCAGTGGGCATTAATTGAGATCTTTATGTCAGTAGGTCTTAATTGAGATCTTTATGTCAATAGGTCTTAATTTGGGATCTTTATGTCAGTATGTCTTAATTGGGATCTTTATGTCAGTAGGTCTTCATTGGGATCCTTATGTCAGTGGGCCTTAATTGAGATCTTTATGTCAGTAGGTCTTAATTGGGATCTTTATGTCAAAAGATCTTGTGGAGGGGTGAACAAAATTGAATTTCATTTAGAGATGAATAAATAAATATTAACGTTTAAATAACCCAGCCGTGTCAGTGCAATAACCCAGCCGTATCAGTGCAATAACCCAGCCGTGTCAGTGCAATAACCCAGCTGTGTCAGTGCAATAACCCAGCCGTGTCAGTGCAATAACCCAGCCGTGTCAGTGCAATAACCCAGCCGTGTCAGTGCAATAACCCAGCCGTGTCAGTGCAATAACCCAGCCGTGTCAGTTCCATAACCCAGATGTGTCACCGCAATAACACAGCTGTGACAGTGCAATAATTGGAGTTATAAAATAAGACGGTGCAAGATAGCAGCTAGCATACTTGTGCATGAACTCCCTCTCCGCCCATCACTTCCAGGGGCGTGTCTTATCACTATCTGTTCTATCCCAGGCCATGCACTGACACAACTCGACACGCTGACCGATGGCCGAGACAAATCCCAGACATTCCGTTCTGGGCTTTTGTTCACTTCTTTTTCTCATTACCTCCATACCATAGTTCCGTCAGTCCTGCCCTTACGGCGTGTCCGGCGTGTCAGGTGTGTCAGGTTTGTCCGGTGTGCCAGGTGTGTCAGGCGTGTCAGGTGTGTCCGGGGTGCCCGTCGTGTTCGTTGTTATAATTTTAACTTGCAATTTGACTGTCTCGCGACTAAAAACATTTGTTCCATCACAGACCCAATTTCTAACCCCTTTATGTCATCACTCCAGCCTTAAACACTTATCATACATCTTATCATACATCTTATGTGACTCCATTTTCTCATTTAGAAAAAGTAAATTTGAATTTAGTTCTATGGAATTGACAATTGTGTTCCATAGAACATTAGAATGAATGTAGTTCTATAGAATATTAGAGTGAATGTACTTCCATAGAACATAAGAGTGAATGTAGTTCTATAGAGCATTGTTAGGATATTACGTCTTTTAAAATGCGGGTCTACTATGCAGTGACAGAAGTTCAAGGCCGAAATGTGTTTTATAGAATTGTATGAGTCCATCTGATCAACTCAGAAATGTATGTGTACATTATATGTGTACAGTTTCTGAAGTATATTGTTGAAAAATTTCTATAAAATATATAGATGAAATATGTATGTACAATTTATATACAGTGGGGTAGTGAGGGGGGCAAGGGGGGCATCATACCCCGGGCGCTACTCACAAAGGGGCGCCAAATGGTATATTTTACTATAATATTGTACGGTTTTCGAATAAGGGGGGCGCTAAAAAGGTATTGGGGGGCGCTAAAAAGGTATTGTGCCCCAGGCGCGAGTTAAGCTCGCTACGCCACTGTTTATATAATATGTTATTTATTTGTATAAAGTGAATTGGAATGTTTTCCTTACATAAAATATATCTATAAATTATGTGTGTAAATTATGTGTGTAAATTATGTGTGTAAATTTTGAGTGTAAATTATGTATGTAACTTATGTGTGTAAATTATGTTTGTAACTCATGAGTGTAAATTATGTGTGTACGTTATGTGTGTAAAATATGTGTGTAACTTATGTGTGTAAAATATGTGTGTAAATTATTTGTGTAAATTATGTGTGTAAATTATGGGTGTAAATTATGTGTGTAAATTATATGTGTAAATTATGTTTGTAAGTTGTGTGTGTAAATTATTTATGTAAAGTATGGGTGTAAATTGTGTGTGTAAATTATGGGTGTAAATTACTTGTGTAAAACATTGTTTAGGATAGGTCTGTAGGGATAGGTCTGTAGGGATAGGTCTGCAGGGATAGGTCTGTAGGGATAGGTCTGTAGGGATAGGTCTGTAGGGATAGGTCTGTAGGGCAGCTTGATGAACAGCTTAACAAAATGAATGAATAAAAAAATTGACTGAGCAATGTTAGAGAAATAAATCACTATAAAACTTTTACAAATTATTGTGCATGGAGTGCGCCCCTGGACACACTGAGGCCTACTTACACGGAGTGCGCCCCTGGAACATTTCCTTCTGTTTCTTTACATTTAGCACTTCATTACTTCATTCTTTAGTGTAACTAAAAAAATATAATTTTTATTACGTTTTCTTTCACTAACCCAATGCTTCTTATCTTTATCTCTTTCACATTTTAACCACAGCTTCTTCAAACCCTCTCTACCCCAACCATCTCTACCCTACCCATCTCTACCCCACTTGTCTCCATTCCACCAATCTCTGCCCCAACCATATCTGCGTCTACCCCAACGATCTCTACCCCTATATCCTTACCCTTAAATCTCTGCTCCCACCCACCTCTACACCAACCCATCTCTACAACCAACCATCTCTACAACACCCATCTCTACCCGAACCATCTCTACCCATAAAACTGCACACCCACCCACCAATCTCTACCCCAACCATCTTTACGTCTGCCCCAACCATCTCTACCCCTATATCTCTACCCTTAAATTGCTGCACCCACCCGCCTCTACACCCACCCATCTCTACAACTACCCGTCTCTACCAAACCCATCTCTACCCCAACCATCTCTACCCCTAAAACTCTACACCCACCCACCCATCTCTGCACCCACCCATCTCTACCCCACCCTCCCCACTGTGAAACCGTGTTGCGTGCTGTCCAGGCCCTACAGCGAGAGTAAGGGGTGACAATTAGTTACAATGCGTGAGCGCTTTAGTACACCAGTGGCTGTGTTGTTGTATAATTATCTCCCCTTAGATCGTCAATGGGCCAATCAATCACTCACTAATTACTGCCCTTGTATTGAAATGCCTAAACTCCTTTATAAGAAATTTAAACTCCATATGCCCTGCGATCTAGGGCGCATTCTTAAAAACACCTTGGAGAGAAATGACGAGATTCTCAACTTGTTGTTACAGTGGTCGCTCGTCTGTAACGGGCGTTAGGCACCGTTAGGTTCCAGAATCCCCTCGATAGGTGAAAATCCGCAAAGTAGAGACCTTATATGTAATTTATTATTTATATTTTTTTCAATGCTTAATAAATCACCCCTTTCCTAGGCTCTTATAAACACTTCCTGGGCTCTTATAAACACATCCTAGGCCAGCGGTTCTCAACCTGTGGGTCGCGATTCCTTTGGGGGTCGAACGACCATTTCAGAGGGGTCGCCTAAGACCATCGAAAAAAACATATACTCTACAGTTATGAAGTAGCAACGAAAATAATTTTGTGGTTGGGGGGTCGCTACAACGCAAGGAACTGTATTAAGGGGTCGCGGTATTAGAAAGGTTGAGAACCGCTGTCCTAGGCTCTTATAAACACTTCCTAGGCTCTTATAAACACTTCCTAGGCTCTTATAAACATTTTCTATTTTCTTATAAACACTTCCTAGGCTCTTATAAACACTTCCTAGGCTCTTGTAAACAGTTACTAGGCTCTTATAAAAACTTCCTAGGCTCTTATAAACACTTCCTAGGCTCTTGTAAACACTTCCTAGGCTCTTATAAACACTTCCTAGGCTCTTGTAAACACTTCCTAGGCTCTTGTAAACACTTCCTAGGCTCTTATAAACACTTCCTAGGCTCTTATAAATACTTCCTAGGCTCTTATAAAAACTTCCTAGGCTCTTATAAACACTTCCTAGGCTCTTATAAAAACTTCCTAGGCTCTTATAAACACTTCCTAGGCTCTTGTAAACACTTTCTAGGCTCTTATAAACACTTCCTAGGCTCTTGTAAACACTTCCTAGGCTCTTATAAACACTTCCTAGGCTCTTATAAACATTTTTAGGCTCTTATAAACTATTCCTAGGTTCTTTTAAACACTTCCTAGTTTCTTATAAACACTTCCTAGGCTCTTATAAACAGCCATAACAGCACTATGGCCAGCCAGAAGAGTACTACGACCAGCTATAAGAGCACTATGACCAGCCAAAAGAATACTATGACCATCCCTAAGAGTACTTTGACTAGCCATAAGAGTACTATGACCAGCAATATGTTTCTGAGTTCTTTGATGTTAAAACATTATCGGAGATCTCCGTTCGTTTCAAATCGATAATGAGTGTAGCGCACTATTTACTTGTAAGCCAATTTTATTGATTCATTATTCTAAATTATTTTTGTGTGTGGGAAAAGTAGAAGAGATGGTGAAAATGGAGTGCCGCCATTATGTTTGTGCGCTCAAACTTTTAAGAGTGCCGCTATGACCGGTTGGCGAGCCACCCTATAGACTCGGGAGGATACGTTCTAGATTTCTATCACATGACTGTCAACACATTTAAATTTTGTCGACGTTACAGCATTTCCTGACGTGCGCAGCTGAGTTGTGACCTTTGACCTTGTGCTTTGTCAATCGACCAGTATAACAATCTTGTTACACATAAATGTGTAATCCAGTTTTCATGTAATACATTTTGAAAACACATCTATTTCGCAAAAATACCTGCTGGGCTGATGTTGTCTACCATTTTTTTTCCATGGCTGGCTGTTATCTCCTAGATGTATATTTGCTTGTGTTGTTCATGGTTGAAAGGTGATGTAATACTTTGAATGGTATGCTCGTATGTAGTTTTGTATTGTTGCATTTGAATGTGGTAAAATATAGATTGGTTTCATAACTCTTTTAATGTGGTTGACTTTGTACCGCGCTTCGAACCTTTGGGGATGAAGCGTGATTTTACAAATAAACTGTTTTTATTATTTTTATTATTATTATATAGATTTATATATAAATATACAAAGGAGAAAATGAGGGCACATAATATATATATATATATATATTGTGAGTTTATGTTGTTATATAATGTGTTTAATTAACGCCCAGCAATTGTGTGTAGATTTCAGAGTTAATATTATGTTTACAACGGCCGACTCGTTGTGTGTTTAACGCGCAGTTGTTATGTGTATAACAAACAATAATTATACACTGTGTCCGGAAAAAAGTGAACCCTTTTGATGATGAAAACACGGGTAAAATATTCAGCAATTTTAAACACCTAACTCATTTGAGTCCTGGTCTACTTAGCAAAAATAACTAACGAACCCTGGGTATTTTAACATGATGTTATTGTTAGACTTAAGACTATTTTAAAATAGTTGATATGTATTTACCATTAGCTATCAACATTTTAAAAGCGTTGATACATGTTTACCATTAGTTAACAACATCTTTGAAAAGTTGATAAGTATAAGTCTTTACCATAAATTATCAACATTCTAAAAACTTATTTTTTCTTCCCGGGTCTTATTGTAAATATTATGGTAAAATTAAAACATTATATTGCTGTGCGTTTTTTAATTGAAAGCTTAATGTAAATAACTTGAAAATAAAAATATGAATATAGCTAAGCTGCGACTATTCGTACCCGGGTACCAGAAGTGAGAAGTTGGGATAAAAAAACAAACTATTTAAAACTTTTCTGTTGGGTTTGTAAGACAAAATGAGGTATCCAATGAAAGATAATTGAACGGACTATACGTTTGTAAACTTAATTCTCCAGGTTAACTAAAATAAACTACCACAAATGACATCCGAATAGCATTGAGTCTAATGGGACCCGGGTGCAAATGGCGGCGCTGCGTGTCCGGGTCCATTTTTGGCTAAATGCTAATATTTCAAATAGTTTTTTTTAATCCCAACCTCTCACTTCTGGTACCCGGGTGCGAATTGCCACTTCAATATATATATAAATGTAAATTGATTTCAATTTAAAGAAAAAGATAATCAAGCTAATACAATTTTTTTAACTTGTCCATGAAACTCAGATTAACAAGATCTGGCTTGTATAACTGTACTTGTCAGTAAAGCGCTTTGATTTCAAATCTCCCGTGTGTAATTGTCTTTTTATAATTTTTAGTCGTAGTTTTCTACAGCGCGGTACCCCAGTCTGGGGCCGGGCTCACCACGCTGTACACACAATTTATCAAACACAATCAGGAACTTAAAAATTAACATACATTAATTAAATAAAACAAAAACAAATGTGTATTCACTCCAACCATTCCATAACAATTTCCATGTCAAGCCATGGACGGCAGCCAGCAGTATCGTTTATCGGCCAGAGGGGGGAATCAGTCAGGATATGTAGAGTTTATATAGATGTGTTTTGAGTGCAGTTTTGAAGGCTGCGGTGGTTTGTATATTGCGGATGTGTAGTGGAAGAGAATTCCGTTGTTTGGGGACACAGTGAGAGAAAGATTGTTCACCGTATGTTTTTGTGCGTGTCTTGTGGACAGAAAAAATAAGGACCTTACTATGACATTTATATACCAATGCTATCTGTCGGTCTAAATAAATTCAAGAAAAGGTCAACTCACCCTGTGATGGTCAATACTTGACCGGTCCGGTACTAAGCCGTATCCGGAAAAATGGTATTCGTCCTTGATGTCGTCCTCGGCCATCAAGTGACCAGAGTGCCTCAGGTGGGGGCCCACTTTCCCCATCGTGTTCATATTGGCGTCGGGGCCCCCGCAGCCGAGTCTGTCCTCGCTCATAGGCCCATCGAAGTCCAGCCTGTCCAGGTGGCCCAGTCGGTCGTGAGGGCCCCCCGTGCTACATTCTATGAACTTATCATGGTTGATGTGGTGCATATGCTCCACGTAGTCCAGGCGGTCGAGGCTCATCAGCCCGCGGTCAAATCTGTCGGACGGGCCTAGGTGGCTCCGTTCAAGTCTGTCGGACGGGCTCATGTGGCCCCGATCCATTCTATCCGACGGGCCCATCGCGCGGCCGTAGTCGCCCCGGTCAGGACCGATGCCGAGGGCCCCGCATTCTAATCTGTCGAGGCCCATGGGACCCCCGCACTCCATGTGCCTTCCCCGGGGGGACATCGGCACGTCGGGCGAGAGCAGGGTCGTATACGTGGTGGGCGCAGGGCCGAGGGCGGAGCCAGACCCCTGGGGACCAGGGGGGAGCTGGCTTATCGTCGGAATAATGGTGGAGGGGCGCGCAGGAACCGCACTGTGAAAGTTTTGACGAAGGGCCTTGACCTGTTACCGCAGTCCTGTCATAGTCTCATATCAGACCTATCATAGCCGGGCAGCAGCTCTGGACCACGTGACTGGTCAAACTGGACGATGAAAAAAAAAATACTCTGCCGTTACGGATCACGTCGAAGTAAGAAAGAAATCCACTCTGGCGTGACAGTGCTTGGCTGCTGCGTCTAGCGAAAAAAGTCCCCAGTGAAGACCGATGCAAACAACCCTGTGCCTGATGCAAGACTTCCAACAACTTTGTTTCTTATGTAAGACCTCCAACAACTCTGTTTCTTATGTAAGACTTCCAACAACTTTGTGTCTGATGTAAAGACTTCCAACAACTGGTCTTCACACAAAAATTTAAAACAATAATAATTTAAAAATGAGAGCGAATAATAAAATTAAACCAATAATTACCCAGCAAGTTTTATTTGTTATCAATGAAACATGTCAGTCTCCAAAGCTATAACAAATAAGATAACATATCTCTGTTGACCATATCATAGACAACGACTCTCTGACTACTTCATACAGACGGCCGCGTGTTTTGATAATCGCACGTGCGGTTTGAAAAACGCAGCGGCGCGTGCAGCACACGCGAAACATCGTCAGCGCAAGAACAACAAATAATGATCCAAGAACTCCAAAAAAAAACAAATATCTAATGATAGTCTAATCTTTTGGCTTAAGTTAAGTCCGTTTAGAACAACAACAACAGCAGCAGCAACAGAAACAACAACATACACAACAACAGACGCAACAACAGACGCAGAAACAACAACAACAGAAACAACAACAGAAACAACAACATACACAACAACAGACGCAACAACAAACGCAGAAACAACAACAACAGAAACAACAACAGAAACAACAACAACAACAACAACAGAAACAACAACAGACATAACAACAGAAACAACAACAGACACAACAACAGAAACAACAACAGACACAACAACAGAAACAACAACAGACATAACAACAGAAACAACAACAACAACAGAAACAACAACAGACACAACAACAGAAACAACAACAGACACAACAACAGAAACAACAACAGACACAACAACAGAAACAACAACAGACATAACAACAGAAACAACAACAGACACAACAACAGAAACAACAACAGACACAACAACAGAAACAACAACAGAAATAACAACAGAAACAACAACAGACACAACAACAGAAACAACAACAGAAATAACAACAGAAACAACAACAGACATAACAACAGAAACAACAACAACAACAGAAACAACAACAGACACAACAACAGACACAACAACAGAAACAACAACAGACACAACAACAGACACAACAACAGACACAACAACAGAAACAACAACAGACACAACAACAGAAACAACAACAGACACAACAACAGAAACAACAACAGACACAACAACAGAAACAACAACAGACATAACAACAGAAACAACAACAACAACAGAAACAACAACAGACACAACAACAGAAACAACAACAGACACAACAACAGAAACAACAACAGACACAACAACAGAAACAACAACAGACACAACAACAGAAACAACAACAGACATAACAACAGAAACAACAACAACAACAGAAACAACAACAGAAACAACAACAACAACAGAAACAACAACAGAAACAACAACAACAACAGAAACAACAACAGACACAACAACAGAAACAACAACAGAAACAACAACAGACACAACAACAGAAACAACAACAGAAACAACAACAGAAACAACAACAGACACAACAACAGAAACAACAACAGACATAACAACAGAAACAACAACAACAACAGAAACAACAACAGACACAACAACAGAAACAACAACAACAACAGAAACAACAACAGACACAACAACAGAAACAACAACAACAACAGAAACAACAACAGACACAACAACAGAAACAACAACAGACACAACAACAGAAACAACAACAACAACAGAAACAACAACAGAAACAACAACAGAAACAACAACAGACACAACAACAGAAACAACAACAGACACAACAACAGAAACAACAACAGAAACAACAACAGAAACAACAACAGAAACAACAACAGAAACAACAACAGAAACAACAACAGAAACAACAACAACAACAGAAACAACAACAGAAACAACAACAGAAACAACAACAGAAACAACAACAGAAACAACAACAGAAACAACAACAGAAACAACAACAGAAACAACAACAGAAACAACAACAGAAACAACAACAACAACAGAAACAACAACAGAAACAACAACAGAAACAACAACAGACACAACAACAGAAACAACAACAGACATAACAACAGAAACAACAACAACAACAGAAACAACAACAGAAACAACAACAGACACAACAACAGAAACAACAACAGACATAACAACAGAAACAACAACAGACACAACAACAGAAACAACAACAGACATAACAACAGAAACAACAACAACAACAGAAACAACAACAGAAACAACAACAGACACAACAACAGAAACAACAACAGACACAACAACAGAAACAACAACAGACACAACAACAGACACAACAACAACAACAGAAACCACAACAGAAACACTTCCGTTGCATAACTTTAAGGATTGGCGTCAGCGTAAAGCGTCAGTTCACACGATCAAATTTCGCGTCAAATTGTTCTACGACCGCACTATTTTGTGCGTGCTTTCTTTTCTTTTGGGGGTGGGGGGGGGGGGGATTTGATCAAATAGTAATTTGAAAGTTGTGACAAGGCTTCATACACGAATTGCATCAAATGCTTGAAGGAAAATTTGATCGTGTGAACCGACCCATTAAGGTTAGGTTCTATAACGTCTTACCAGAGTGTTAGAGTGCCTTAGTGTTAGCGCGATTATCAAATTCTGTTCAGATGGAAAAGTTTCGGCTGAAATGTTGAACGGTATGTAGCCTATATTATCTGATCTTTGAATATAGGTTATCAGCCCTGGTACATGTGACCACATGGACCACTGTGACCAGAGTGACCCCTGTGAGCAGACTGACCACATTTAAATTTGATCGCATAAATTAAATTTACAACAAAAAAAAAGTAATAATTAAAAAAAAAAAGAATTCAAATAAAAAAGTAGGACCGCCAGCGCCTAGGATTGAAACAAATCTTTTCAAGACTCAGTGTGACGTCACGCATGTCCGATTATAGCCATCTGGAGGTCGGAGTATTTAGTTTAATCTGATTATAATAAATTATAAAAATTATCATTTAATAAGTTTTAAACACTCATCAATTTAAATACATTTTAAGGTCCCAAACACACGTGACATGTCAGGTGACATGGTGTCAGCACAGAGGCGGCACCATTGATGGAGACGTGGTCTCATTCGAAAGATATCATGATAATCCAACAGATTTTGCGGTCAGATTATGATGATAATCAGAACGGTGTAATGTTGCGATCAGATTATCGTAATAATCAGAAAGATGTTGAGATCAGGGCATCATGATAATCAGAAAGATGTTGAGATCAGGATATCATGATAATCAGAAAGATGTTGAGATCAGGGCATCATGATAATCAGAAAGATGTTGAGATCAGGATATCGTGATAATCAGAAAGATGTTGAGATCAGGGTATCATGATAATCAGAAAGATGTTGAGATCAGGGTATCATGATAATCAGAAAGATGTTGAGATCAGGGTATCACGATAATCAGAAAGATGTTGAGATCAGGGCATCATGATAATCAGAAAGATGTTGAGATCAGGGTATCATGATAATTAGACAGATGTTTCGCGTGCTATAAATTGTCCACACTTATCGGTACGCTAAAGGTGTACAGTGTAAAGTGATGTACGTCCACTTAGTGGTCATTACGACAAGTGGCTCTTATAGGCACCATATAGATGCTATTTTTGTACCGGCATGACATCTTTGTACACAGCCATGATACATCGGTATAAAAAAAGTTTTCTTGGTGCCAACATGATATCTTAGTCTTAGCACAGCATACATGATATCTGAGTCTTAGCACAGCACACATGGTATCTTAGTTCCAACAGTATATTTATATCCCGGTACACACATTATATCCCTGTACAATCATGATACCTTAGTGTCAACATGATATTTTGGGACAGAAATGTGATATTACCCGTGCGATCTTGATATCTTTGTACAAAGATGATATCTTGGAAAATCTGTATGTGATACAGAAGATGGCAAATATGTATGTGATACAGAAGATGGCAAATATGTATGTGATACAGAAGGCCACACGAAAGCGTATGGCATATTGTTTATAGAACTGACAGACCGGACCATGACAGCCTACTCTATAAGGAGTTATGGACGCACGGAAACACACATGGCACTCCACTGCCAGGTGACACACAGACACTCCACTGCCAGGTGACACACAGGGAACTCCACTGCCATGTTACACACAGGACACTCCACTGCCAGGTGACACACAGGACACTCCGATGCCAGGTGCCCCCTCTAGCTTAAACACCGACCAGCGAATATCTAAACAAACTTAAACACTGACCAACGAATGTCTTAAACACCGAGCAACGCTTGGGGATGTCTCAACAGACGCGAGACGAACACAGACACCTACCGCAGTCAGCTCCGCAGCGAATGTTTTGAAAATATTTCACAGTACAACCACACGGCTGGCACTCGGCTACACACGCTAAGTAAGAGAACCACAGACAACCACTAGTTAGTGGCACTTCTATCTACTCTCACTATCTACTACTAACGCTCCAATACCTGCTACTACAAGCGGATCTTGATCTTGGTTTTTAAATTTTAAATCTCTGTCAGAATTCACTGAGGGGGGAAAAAAAAAATCCTTTCTGTCCTCGGGTATTTCCAAACAACAAACAACCTGAGTAACAAACACGACTGTTCTTATTTTGGTTCGTCGAGGAAAGTATTTCCCAAGCCTCGGCAGATATCTTGAGTACTGTATGTTAAGTGAACTCGCAAGCCAGGCTGCGCCTATTTCTCATCCCCTAGAGAAAACACACACGCGGGATCCAGAGACCAGGGCTCCTCGCGCTACGCTTCTGGCACTGCGGCCAGCTAACAAGCAGGAGGGGTGAGGGGGGCGGGGCCTCAGGAAGCCAGGACAGACGGGGGCGTGAAATCGACCGCCTCCTTTGGGGGAGGGAGCCGCGGATCGCCGGAAGATTCGTCGAATCGTCGGTTCGGAGTTCCGGATGTGGGATGGCGTGTGATTGGTTGGGGCGCGAGCTGTCAGACGAAGGCGGGGGGCGCGCAGAGGGCCGAGTGTAAGGGCATTGTTCCCGTGGTCTTTGTGTTTTGTAGGCTGCCAGGTCCCTGTCAGTGATCTGAGCATTGACAGATACGTCCTGATTCAAGCAGGAACGGGAGAAAAGGGAGAGTGAGGAAAAGATTGTGTATGTGTGAGAGAGAAAGAGAGATAGAGGGAGTGATAGAGAGAGAGAGAGAGAGAGAGAGAGAAGAAGAGAGAGAGTGAGAGAAGGAGAAATAGAGAGGGGGGAGATATATTTATAGAGACAGATAGTGTGAGATAGAAGGAGTGTGAATGAGTTAGGGTAAGAGAGTGAATGGTAGACCTAAGTCTTAAGGTTAGAGAGAGAAAGATATATAGAAGGAGAGAGAGAGAGAGAGAGAGAGGGAGAATGAGTTAGGGTAAGAGAGTGAATGGTAGACCTAAGTCTTAAGGTTAGAGAGAGAAAGAGGGTATGAGCGAAGCCAGAGTTAGAGAGAGAGAGAGATGGGGGGAGGCAGATAGAGATATTAAAGAAATAATTATAGACTAATGGAGACGATGAAATAGAGAGTGAAAGAGGGTAAGAGGAGGACAGCGAGAGCTGGGAAAGATAGAGAGGGAAGGAAAGGGAGAGGGGGACAAGAGAGAAGGGCAAACAAATAGACTATAGAGAGGGAAGAAATAAAGAGATAAGGAAAGATAGAGAGAGAGGACAGAGAGTGAATTGTAGAATTACAGAGATAAGGAGAGATATTGAATGGTAGAATTATAGAGATAAGGAGAGAGAGTGAATGGTAAAATTATAGAGATAAGATAAGGAGAGAGAGTGAATGGTAGAATTATAGAGATAAGGAGAGAGAGTGAGTTGTAGAATTATAGAGATAAGGAGAGATAGTGAATGGTAGAATTATAGAGATAAGGAGAGATAGTGAATGGTAGAATTATAGAGATAAGGAGAGAGAGTGAATGGTAGAATTAGAGGTAAGAAGAGAGACTGAATGGTAGAATTATAGAGATAAGGAGAGAGAGTGAATGGTAGAATTATAGAGATAAGGAGAGAGTGAATGGTAGAATTATAGAGATAAGGAGAGAGAGTGAATGGTAGAATTATAGAGATAAGGAGAGAGAGTGAATGTTAGAATTATAGAGATAAGTAGAGATAGTGAATGGTAGAATTATAGAGATAAGGAGAGAGAGTGAGTTGTAGAATTATAGAGATAAGGAGAGATAGTGAATGGTAGAATTATAGAGATAAGGAGAGATAGTGAATGGTAGAATTATAGAGATAAGGAGAGAGAGTGAATGGTAGAATTAGAGGTAAGAAGAGAGACTGAATGGTAGAATTATAGAGATAAGGAGAGAGAGTGAATGGTAGAATTATAGAGATAAGGAGAGAGAGTGAATGTTAGAATTATAGAGATAAGGAGAGAGAGTGAATGGTAGAATTATAGAGATAAGGAGAGAGAGAGAGAGTGAATGGTATAATTATAGAGATAAGGAGAGATAGTGAATGTTAGAATTATAGAGATAAGGAGAGAGAGTGAATGGTAGAATTATAGAGATAAGGAGAGAGAGTGAATGGTAGAATTATAGAGATAAGGGGAGAGAGTGAATGGTATAATTATAGAGATAAGGAGAGATAGTGAATGTTAGAATTATAGAGATAAGGTGAGAGAGTGAATGGTAGAATTAGAGGTAAGAAGAGAGACTGAATGGTAGAATTATAGAGATAAGGAGAGAGAGTGAATGTTAGAATTATACAGATAAGGAGAGAGAGTGAATGGTAGAATTATAGAGATAAGGAGAGAGAGTGAATGGTAGAATTATAGAGATAAAGAGAGAGAGTGAATGTTAGAATTACAGAGATAAAAATAGAGTGAATGGTAGAATTATAGAGATATGGAGAGAGAGTGAATGTTAGAATATAGAGATAAAGAGAGAGAGAGTGAATGGTAGAATTAGAGATAAGGAGAGAGAGTGAATGGTAGAATTATAGAGATAAAAATAGAGTGAATGGTAGAATTGTAGAGATAAAGAGAGAGAGTGAATGGTAGAATTGTAGAGATAAGGAGAGAGAGTGAATGGTAGAATTGTAGAGATAAGGAGAGAGTGTGAATGGTAGAATTTGAGATTTTAAAGATAAAAGGAGAGAAAAGCGAGAAGTTACTGCGGAGAGAGAGACAGAGAGAGAGAGAGGAAAATGAAAAGATGGGTTTTTGCTGTGGGGCAACGATCGTGTCTTGTTCTGTGACTATGAGATCACTTCTGTCATTTTTGGTTGTCTTACACTGTGACAATGAGATCAGTTCTTTCATTATTGGTTGTCTTACAGATCTTTGACACACAGATCAGTTCTATATTATAGAAGTAGACACACCTTGACACACATACCAGTTCTATATTATAGAAGTAGACACACTTTGACACACATACCAGTTCTATATTATAGAAGTAGACACACTTTGACACACATACCAGTTCTATAATATAGAAGTAGACACACTTTGACACACATACCAGTTCTATATTATAGAAGTAGACACACTTTGACACACAGATTAGTTCTATATTATAGAAGTAGACACACTTTGACACACATACCAGTTCTATTTTATAGAAGTAGACACACTTTGACACACATACCAGTTCTATATTATAGAAGTAGACACACTTTGACACACAGATCAGTTCTATATTATAGAAGTAGACACACTTTGACACACATACCAGTTCTATATTATAGAAGTAGACACACTTTGACACACATACCAGTTCTATATTATAGAAGTAGACACACTTTGACACACATACCAGTTCTACATTATAGAAGTAGACACACTTTGACACACATACCAGTTCTATAATATAGAAGTAGACAGACTTTGACACACATACCAGTTCTACATTATAGAAGTAGACACACAGACCAGTTCTATATTATAGAAGTAGACACACTTTGACACACATACCAGTTCTATATTATAGAAGTAGACACACTTTGACACATAGACGAGTTCTGATAAGGGGGCGCTCTCTCCGGGCTAGAACAAGAGAGTGGGCGCCAAAATACATTTTCCTATTATTATTACGCAATCTCCTCTTGGATCCTTTAAGTTGACGCTGAGACCATTTCACGCCCCACCCCACCCCATCCTTTTAAGAAAACTCTTCATTCCCTCCTCCTCCCACACCGCACTCCTCCACCCACCCTCTTCCTTTCTCACCGTCGACAATCCTTTATGGGTCCCTCAACCCCACCCCCCCCCTTGTCAGATATTCCTCTTCACACTCTCCCACACTCTTGTTGTCTCCGAGATGGCTTGACCTCCCCTGCCACCACCTCCCCCCCCCCTCCAAGCTGCGACGAGGACATCACTTGGAGAGTTCCTTTTAACACCACTCAATAAAGCTCGTCTTGTGCTGAAGTTATTTCTTTTTTTTTTTTCACGTTGACACCCTTTCGTGTTGATCTTTTTTTTGTTTCGTACTTCAATCATTTGTAAAATGTGTTTCCATCATCAAAGTCTACAGAGATAGGGTTGTACGATTTATGAAGATCTGCGGAGATAGGGTTGTACGATTTACGAAGATCTACAAATATTGGATTGTACAATTTATGAAGATCTTCAGAGATGGGGCTGTAAAATTTATGAAGATCTTCAGAGAAAGGGTTGTACAATTTATGAAGATCTACGTAGATGGGGTTGTACAAATTATGAGGTTCTACAGAGATAGGGTTGTACAATTTACCAAGGTTTACAGAGATACGGTTGTACAATTTACCAAGGTTTACAGAGATAGGGTTGTACAATTTACCAAGGTTTACAGAGATAGGGTTGTACAATTTACCAAGGTTTACAAAGATAGGGTTGTACACTTTACCAAGGTTTACAGAGTTAGGGTTGTACAATTTACCAAGGTTTACAGAGATATGGTTGTACAAGTTACTAAGGTTTACAGAGATAGGGTTGTACATTTTACCAAGGTTTACAGAGATAGGGTTGTACAATTTACCAAGGTTTACAGAGATAGGTTTGTACAATTTACTACGGTTTACAGAGATAGGGTTGCACAATCTACTAAGGTTTACGGAAATAGGGTTGTGCAATTTACCAAGGTTTAAAGAGATAGGGTTGTACAATTTACCAAGGTTTACAGATATAGGGTTGTACAATTTACCAAGGTTTACAGAGATACGGTTGAAAAGTCTTGACAATGTTGCTGTGATGCAGTTTTGACCTTGAATGAAAGCAGACGATGTTATGGTTGACTGTGTACGGTGTACAATTCCCTCCTAGACAGAATTTCACACAGGAAATAATCTCTCCCAAGTTATTATTTTATCTAGTCACCCCCCCCCCCCCCTTTTTTTTGGTTTTTGTTTTCACCGCATAATTGGAATTTTTGTGCGAAGGAAAATTGTTAGAACGGAATATGTTCAAATGAAGACTTTTCCAATAAAATTTGTTTCAATGAAAATTGTTTCATTTTCAATATATTTCCTTTCTAACAAACTTCCGTCAAACACAATTCCTTTCTAGCAAACTTCCGTCAAACACAATTCCCCTTTAACAAACTTCCGTTAAACACAATTCCTTTCTAGCAAACTTCCGTCAAACACAATTCCTCTCCAGCAAATTTCCGTCAAACACAATTCCTTTCTAACAAACTTCCGTCAAACAAAGTTCCTTTCTAACAAACTTCCGTCAAACACAGTTCCTTTAACTTTAGAAAAAACTTCTGAAAAAACGCTTTTCGTTCGAAAATATTTCTTTCACACACCTCAATAAGTCACTAGATTTGTTCATGAACCTCAGCAGCTGATCATAGTTCATAAACAGTAGCAGACTTCTCTGAGAAGTTACTATTTCTGTCATATTAAACCCATATACAAGTGTTACGATACCCCCACCCCATTTTTTACCCAAACCCCCTCTACATTGAAACCCGTTATTATTTTCTACAGTCTGATCCCGCCATGCTTTTGATCCGTGACCTTGACCCTGGCGTCTCCGCGCTAATCCCGGGCCGTAGTCACTAACGAACGGCTAACGACTTTGCGGGGCAGACGACCATTGTGACGTGCACATGTCCCCGTGTAACCCCCGATGACCTAACAAGAGAAGACAACCCGGGACCCCGAACCAAGGGACGGCAACCGAGGACCGGACCGGCACGCCCGACATGACTTTCCAGAAGTTGTCTCTTCCCTAGAATAATACGAGTGTTACCTCCCCCCACTCCGCGCCCCCCCCGCACCCCATGACTAAAAAGGGTTTCTCATGGTAACATAACGGATGGTACCCGCCTCTTGACCCACTGTGACTTGGAGTGGTTCTTTCGAGGGAAGGGTGTATCGGGTTTGGGGGAGGGGGGAGGGGTAGGGGGTTAGGGTTCAAATCCGCCATCTCTATCGCCAAGCACGATGAATGTAGACATTCTTTTGGACATCACTGAACATCTTCACGAAGTCCACTGATAATCTTCATGAACTTTTGAAACTTTTTAATAGCCTAACGTCTTCAGGTATCTGGTGCTAGACTCTCGTACTGAAGAATGTGTTCTAATGTAATACATATGTTTAGCACCGCATTACAGATCAAACGCAAGAAACAAAACATATGAAATATAAATATCTGAAATATAGACAGCTAAAATATAACCTGCTAAAATATAAACAGCTCAAATATAAACAACTCAAATATAAACAGCTAAAATATAAACAGGGAAATAATGTATAGCTAAAATTTAAACAGCTGCAATATAGACAACCTAAAATATAAACAGCTGAAATATAAACAGCTGAAATATAAACAGCTGAAATATAGACAACCTAAATATAAACAGCTAAAATTTAAACTGCTAAAATATAAACAGCTAATATATAAACAACTCAAATATAAACAGCTCAAATGTAAACAGCTAAAATATAAACAGCTAAAAATATAAACAGCTAAAATATAAACAGCTACGATACCAACAGCTGAACACATCAAAGCAGCACGGGGAACACCCCCCCTCCCAATCTTGTACACATTCACAACACAACTAAAATATACAAATACAAAATAAATAAGGGTTATAATACACATATTTATAAGCAACAAGAAACACAAACACAGACAAACACGTGTTAACCTTTATAAATTTGAAACAAAAATCTGAGGTAACCAAGCAATAAAATAATTTGATTATTTCCCTAGTTTTCTGGATCTTTTCTGAGGATGACACCCTTATCCAACATCCACCCAACCATTACCCCCCCCCGCCCCGACGCTCCACCCTTCCCCCCACACCAGCCACTCCACAGGAAAAGGACCCCTCACGACCCCTCACGAACCCCGGTCCTCTGGAGACTTCCAGAAAGTTACCAGGTGCTTGATTTGTGTCGCGCGCTCGGCACACTTCCGGGCCGCGTGCGCATCTTCGAGCAGACAGCGAGACCTGAGAGTGAGACATCGCGATGGCGTCCCCTGTTTGGAGGTTATTTATTGTCTCCTCCTTGTTTTTTCCACTTCACAGGAGAGCTCTATGTCTACAATCAGCGTTTTGATGGGGGGCGCTATGTGATGGTACATCACACACCATTTTGATGGGGCGCATTGTGATCATACATCACACATCATTTTGATGGGGCGCTAAGGGGAGGTACATCACACACCATTTGGATGGGGCGCTATGGGGTGGTACATCAGACAACATTTTGATGGGGAGCAATGTGATTGTACATCACACACCACTTTGATGGGGCGCTATGGGTGGTACATCACACACCAATTTGATGGGGCGCTATGGGTGGTACATCACACACCACTTTGATGGGGCGCTATGGGCGGTACATCACACACCATTTTGATGGGGCGCTATGGGTGGTACATCAGACACCACTTTGATGGGGCGCTATGTGAATTAAATAATGCAACATTTTAATTGGGGATGGGTGGGGGGCGTTCTGTGTGAAGTAGGCCTACATCACACAACACTTTTTTTGTGCACTACAATGTACAACTACATCAATATGTACTATTTTTGGAGATGAGAATGTGTTGATCAAAAACATTATTTAAACATAAATTTCACACCTCTGATTGGCTGAAAAAATAAAAATAAATAAAACACGCAACCTTTGACCTCCGTGTAACGGGAATCCCCAATTAAAAGCCGTGTTGTTCTGTCCTACAAGGTTACAACAAGCAAGTCTGATAGAGATTACGGCGGGAAATCGTTGGTCGCGATGACAGCCATAAGCCGATAACCTTTTTACATCCGAGAGTACACGTCTGAGTGATTGGCTGTAATGAATTGTTTACGGATGGCGTCCGGTGTCAAGGTGTTTAACAATGGTGTCCGGTGTCTCAAGTGAGAAGTCTCTCTGTTCTCCCGCATTTGGTTAACGCCCTATTAGTTTTAGAAATACAACATCTCGAAATATTTATGTTTCTCGTATTTAAACCCAACCAAAAAAGTTCAGTAATTATTATTATTATTATTTACACAGACATCTACAAATCTATATTACTACGAGCCTCGACATGAGCATCAAAGATAGTTTCACGAGGATCAAAGATAGTTTCACGAGGATCAAAGATAGTTTCACGAGCATCAAAGATAGTTCCACGAGCATCAAAGATAGTTCCACGAGCATCAAAGATAGTTCCACGAGCATCAAAGATAGTTTCACGAGCATCAAGGATAGTTCCACGAGCATCAAAGATAGTTCCACGAGCATCGAAGATAGTTCCACGAGCATCAAAGATAGTTCCACGAGCATCAAAGATAGTTCCACGAGCATCAAAGATAGTTCCACGAGCATCAAAGATAGTTCCACGAGCATCAAAGATAGTTTCACGAGCATCAAGGATAGTTCCACGAGCATGAAAGATAGTTCCACGAGCATCGAAGATAGTTCCACGAGCATCAAAGATAGTTCCACGAGCATCAAAGATAGTTCCACGAGCATCAAAGATAGTTCCACGAGCATCAAAGATAGTTCCACGAGCATCAAAGATAGTTCCACGAGCATCAAAGATAGTTTCACGAGCATCAAAGATAGTTCCACGAGCATCAAAGATAGTTCCACGAGCTTAAGATAGAGTGTCTACTAATGTCCAGGCAAAAAGAGTAGTTCATTAAAAAAAAAAAATAAACCTTTATCTCTTTTTCACAATGTCTTGAGAGCCATTACAATCTGTAAAGCGTTTAAATAATAATAATACAAATCCATTTAACTTGTCACCACTGTCACGTGCCCGGAGCTGTCAATATTTTCATTAGGACAGATTTGTGTATATCCTATGTTATGACCTAGCTATATCTATTTTAGGACTTAGCTATTTATAATTTTAGGACATAATTATCGATATCTGTATGATGTCTAGCTATATATATTAGACTTAACTATAGTCTATATCTATATAGGAATTAGCCATCTATATCTATTTTAGGACCTATACAATTATATCAATGTCAGGTGCAAGAACTTTTTATTTATATTATGTCCAAATGTAGACGTCTATGCATATCAAAATCCTATAACAACTCAACAGGTACATTTGTCAACCAAACTTAAAATTTCTTTTATGGAGTTATCTATAATATATTTGTTAATAGAGAGTGTTCGTTTAAATGCAATTTGTAGATATCTGTGCTTTGAACTAGAGATGAAGTCTGTGACAACTCTAAGCACATGGAACTAGAGATGAAGTCTGTGACAACTAGGCACATGGAACTAGAGATGAAGTCTGTGACAACTAGGCACATGGAACTAGAGATGAAGTCTGTGACAACTAGGCACATGGAACTAGAGATGAAGTCTGTGACAACTAGGCACATGGAACTAGAGATGAAGTCTGTGACAACTCTATGCACATGGAACTAGAGATGAAGTCTGTGACAACTAGGCACATGGAACTAGAGATGAAGTCTGTGACAACTAGGCACACGGAACTAGAGATGAAGTCTGTGACAACTAGGCACACGGAACTATATATAGAGATGAAGTCTGTGACAACTAGGCACGCAGAACTAGAGAAGAAGTCTGTCTATTGTCACTGGAGAACTTTGCATTGTATGTCTTCACCTGCTGGTTCTTGTTGCTATGCCAATCTTTTGCCTTGGCCAACTTCACGTCTATATGGGCAGAACCTGGCCAGCCTTGTACGTCTGCTGGGTCTGTCTATAATGACGTATTGTGTTTGTGTGTGTGTGTGCACGAGTTGGAGGTAGCCACCGGGCTAATCTATAATGACATACTGTGTCAGTTGGAGGTAGCCACCGGGCAGACAACCGCAACGTCTCAGGTTCCATCCACGCCCGGATAGAGTTTCCAGTCTTTGTTTTCCTGCTAGTGATAGTGATGAGGTAGATGTCACTAGATGGGGGCACGGTGGTCAAAGGTGGAGGGGGGCCTGATAGTGTTAGTGATGAGGTAGATATCACTAGATGGGGGGCGCCGGGGTCCAATGTGGAGGGGGGCCTGATAGTGTTAGTGATGAGGTAGATATCACTAGATGGGGGCGCCGGGGTCCAGTGTGGAGGGGGGCCTGATAGTGTTAGTGATGAGGTAGATGTCACTAGATGGGGGCACGGGGTCCAAGGTGGAGGGGGACCTGACAGTGTTAGTGATGAGGTAGATGTCACTAGATGGGGGGCACGGGGGTCCAATGTGGAGGGGGGCTGACAGTGTTAGTGATGAGGTAGATGTCACTAGATGGGGCGCCGGGGTCCAATATGGAGGGGGGCTGACAGTGTTAATGATGAGGTAGATATCACTAGATGGGGCGCCGGGGTCCAATATGGAGGGGGCCTGATGGTGTTAGTGATGAGGTAGATGTCACTAGATGGGGTGCGCCGGGGTCCAAGGTGGAGGGGGGCTGACTGTGTTAAGGATGAGGTACATGCCATTGGATGAGGGGCGCTGAGCAAGTACTGTGTCAAGAAGTAAACAAGTACTTTGTCAAGAAGTAAACAAGTACTGTGTCAAGAGGTAAACAAGTACTGTATCAAGAAGTAAACAAGTACTGTGTCAAGAAGTAAACAAGTACTGTGTCAAGAAGTAAACAAGTACTGTGTCAAGAAGTAAACAAGTACTGTGTCAAGAAGTAAACAAGTACTGTGTCAAGAAGTAAACAAGTACTGTGTCAAGAAGTAAACAAGTACTGTGTCAAGAAATAAACAAGTACTAGGTCAAGAAGTAAACAAGTACTGTGTCAAAAAGTTAACATTTGTTTCACAGGGAAATCAATCAAGCACTACTTGCCAACATTAGACATCCCCTTCCCCCCCCCCCTTATTCCCCCATCTCCCGCCCTTCTAAACCTATTCATTTAGCGTCCAGCTCCCCTAAGTTATAATAGCCCAGGGTCAGGGGTGTGTACAGAGGTCCCCCCGTCGTTTGTCTACGTACCCTCAACAACCCAACCGACGGTAACTCCACTGCAATTATTATCCCTGGTCACGTGTCTGCCCTGGGCCACGTGCTTTTATATGCACGCGCAAGGGAGTGGACACAGTGGACACTAAAAGTGTGTGTGTGTGGGGGTGGGGGAGTTCTTTGAAAGCTTGGCTGTTATTGATTCGCTTAAAACCCCCCACCCCCCAACATTTGCCCCCCCCAACAAAAAAAACCAACACAAAAACCAACAAAAAAACCTGATTTTTGTTGTTATTGTAGTTTGTGTTTTCATCTCATATCAGGGATTCTCAACGTAACGGCCTAGAGCCTCAAGGAATCCCATTAACTTTTTGTACCCCTTGTACAACAGTTGACAGTATCGTCCCACCTCTGAGCCACATGGACTGGCCTACTGGACCTACTGGGCCTACCGGTTGAATGAAGGTTGAATGAAGGTTGAATGAAGGTTGAATGAAGATGTGCTAAAAATACAACGCTTGTATTAGTAGTTATCCTTTTGGTGTGGGTACTGAACTTTATTTGACCTTGGCATGCTTGGTCCAGTACTTGTGTGACCTTGACATGCTTGGTACCGTACTTGTGTGACCCTGACATGCTTGGGACAGTACTTGTGTGACCTTGACATGCTTGGTACCGTACTTGTGTGACCTTGACATGCTTGGAACAGTACTAGTGTGACCTTGACATGCTTGTTACTGTACTTGTGTGACCTTGAATGCTTGGGACAGTACTTGTGTGACCTTGACATGCTTGGGACAGACTTGTGTGACCCTGAAATGCTTGGTACCGTACTTGTGTGACCCTGACATGCTTGGTACTGTGCATGCGTGACCTTGACATGCTAGGTACTGTACTTGTGTGACCTTGGCATGCTTGGGACCGTACTTGTGTGACCTTGACATGCTTGGGACCGTACTTGTGTGACCTTGACATGCTTGGGACAGTACTTGTGTGACCCTGAAATGCTTGGTACCGTACTTGTGTGACCCTGACATGCTTGGTACTGTGCATGCGTGACCTTGACATGCTCGGTACTGAACTTGGTGGCCATTGTACTCATCATGGGGAGTGTAACTCTTGGTCTGCTCGTGGACTGGAGCACTATATGCTGGGTAGTATTGAAATGAGATATTGAACACTGACTAATTCACTCACTGTTCATTCTGAGTAGAACCACAGTCATACACTGTAGATCAAACCTCCTCCCCCCCCCCCCGCCTGACCCTTGGTGCTCCTGGCACCACCCCCGCCGCCTCCACCCCCGGCCATTCGGCACCACCACTAGACGACTGTTATTAGCGATATACCCGCCACCCGAGGGGGCGCCGTATACAACGTTGTCCATTGTTGTGTGGCGCTGGTCACTGGGTGTTTCTGGACTTTCACCCTAACAGATGATCATTGTTAGACACCCGCCCTGGCCGCTGGCCATTGGCCAAACGTTTGCTGTGCCGTGGCCGTGTCGTACACTGTATGTCTTTGTCTTCTTCTTGTTTGTTTAAAACACAATTTCTGTTGACATATTTTCAAACACACACTTCTCTTTGTTTAGATATAAACACAATTATAATTACTTCTATATTTAAAGAAACCAAAACCAAATTACTACCTTATTCCCTCACATATTTCTATCTTTTTACATACATATTTCTATCTTTTTACGTACATATTTCTATCTTTTTACGTACATATTTCTATCTTTTTACGTACATATTTCTATCTTTTTACGTACATATTTCTATCTTTTTACGTACATATTTCTATCTTTTTACGTACATATTTCTATCTTTTTACGTACATATAACTATCTTTTTACGTACATATTTCTATCTTTTTACGTACATATTTATATCTTTTTACGTACATATTTCTATCTTTTTACGTACATATTTCTATCTTTTTACATACATATTTCTATCTTTTTACGTACATATTTCTATCTTTTTACGTACATATTTATATCTTTTTACGTACATATTTCTATCTTTTTACGTACATATTTCTATCTTTTTACATACATATTTCTATCTTTTTACATACATATTTCTATCTTTTTACATACATATTTCTATCTTTTTACATACATATTTCTATCATTTTACATACATATTTCTATCTTTTTACATATATATTTCTATCTTTTTACATACATATTTCTATCTTTTTACATACATATTTCTATCTTTTTACATACATATTTCTATCTTTTTACATACATTTCTATCATTTTACGCATATTAAAAATAGTATTGAGTAAATTTAAACACAAATTTGCTTCGTCACATTTAAAGTTCTTAACACAATTGCTCCAACATATTAATATTAAACACATTTCCCCAAAATGAAACACATTTCCCCCAAATGAAACACATTTCCCCAAAATTAAACACATTTCCCCAAAATTAAACACATTTTCATCAACAATTAAACACATTTCCCCAAACATTAAACACCCCCCTCCCCCCCCCCCCCCCCTTCCGGGAAAAAAAATACATTAAGGAAATATTTTTTTTTAAAGTAAAGACTCATTGTGGAGAATGCTGAGTTCTGTATGATTAGCCACGATGTGACGTATTTAATGATGTTGCCTCCCTTGCCTGGCGATAGGAAGAGGTGCTGCTCTTGACCGGCGGTAGGAAGAGTTGCCTCTCTTGACTGGCGGTAGGAAGAGTTGCCTCTCTTGACTGGCGGTAGGAAGAGTTGCCTCTCGTGACTGGCGATTGGAAGAGTTGCCTCTCTGTTTGTAATGGTAAGTACTTTTAATTTGAGGCAATCTAAACGATTCACTCAATATGTCAACACGTGACGAGTTAACCGTGCAGCGGTTCTCAACCTGTGGGTCGCGACCCCTTTGTGGGTCGAACGACCATTTCCCAAGGGTCGCCCTAACACCATCTGAAAACATATATTCTTTATAGTTACGAAGAAGCAATCGAAAATAATTTTATGGCTGGGGGGGGGGGGGGTCGCCACAACACGAGGAACTGTATTAAAGGGTCGCGGCATTAGAAAGGTTGAGAACCACTGTGTTAACGGGTTATATTACTATTAATATGATCAAATCAAATGCCCGGGTCCCGAATAGTTTACTTGAGCACAGATGGATGGGGGGACGGGGAAGTAATCCAGCAATGCACAGACTGATTGGTTAAGATATACACACACACAAAGTTAAAATAGTGTTGCGGCTACTGATTTTCCCTAATTTTCCCAGGTGCTCTGTCCTGACCTTTGCGGTCCTGATTGACCAATCCCCGATCATTCCCTTCCGTGTCTACATTACGTTGGGGGATTTCCATATACCGTTTGCTCAGATGGTGCGCACATTTGCGGCTTTTAAAACACTTGCTAAACATCAACGACGTGGTGCTCACGCACCCAGCCGCACCGATAGTGAACGCACCGGGCTGTCCGCAGTGACGACAGGTCTACGGCGATCCTACAAACAAAGTCAGTCCCAAAAATCTAAATGACCTTACTGCAACAGCAAACATTGACTGGTGTTTGTTTTTGTGTTTGTGTTTGCTGGTTTGTGTTTGCTGGTTTGTGTTTGCTGGTTTGGGGGCGAGCACTGGTTGAGGGTGTGGAGGGGTGTACAAGAAGTTGGCACTCCATTTGATGTTACATATTTTAATTTTTAATGTTGTAGCACAATCGACTTACTGGGACTAAAATTTGTACAGTACTTGTCAATATCATTACATATCAACATCATTAAGTGTCAATATCAATCAGTGTCAATATCAATAAGTGTCAATATCAATAAGTGTCACTATCAATAAGTGTCAATATCAATAAGTGTCAATATCAATAAGTGTCAATATCAATAAGTGTCAACATCATTAAGTGTCAATATCATTAAGTGTCAATATCAATAAGTGTCAATATCAATAAGTGTCAATATCAATAAGTGTCAATATCAATAAGTGTCAATATCAATAAGTGTCAACATCATTAAGTGTCAATATCATTAAGTGTCAATATCAATAAGTGTCAATATCAATAAGTGTCAATATCAATAAGTGTCAACATCATTAAGTGTCAATATCATTACATATCAACATCATTAAGTGTCAATATCAATAAGTGTCAATATCAATAAGTGTCAATATCAATAAGTGTCAATATCAATAAGTGTCAATATCAATAAGTGTCAATATCAATAAGTGTCAATATCAATAAGTGTCAATATCAATAAGTGTCAATATCAATAAGTGTCAATATCAATAAGTGTCAATATCAATAAGTGTCAATATCATTAAAATGTCAATATCATTAAATGTCATATCAATAAGTGTCAATATCAATAAGTGTCAATATCAATAAGTGTCAATATCATTAAAATGCCCCTCTAGACTAAACAATAATTAATTTGAAAAAAAAATAATTCAAATTAAAAAAATAATTCTTACCAACAAACCCGCACATTTCTCACTGGCGTCTCTTAGCATTAAACCTAACAACATTTTAAAAAAAATTAAATATTTAAAAAAAATATTGTTCCATCCAATTCTAAGCGCTGCCAGATTTGTAGCATTAGACTACAAATTAGAGTTATGTATAAACAAAAATTCAAATTCGAAAAAGTTCTGAAACATATTCCACATTAAAAATTGGTCCAAAAATTTTTTTTCTTTTGATTGATTATTGCATAGTTTGGATTGCGATCTCCAGCTATTGAGTGGATGAAGAAATGAGGACACATCTTTTGGTTTTTATATAGATCAGCAACATCGTTAGATTGAGAGAGGGGGGGGGGGGTGTCGTTTGAGAGCCATTTCAAGAAGTACACCATTTTATACGTGACAACTACATTGCGGAAGTCAAAACGTCGTACTCTCTACACAAAAGACGGTCACACACTACTTTATCGAAGTCGTAACATCGTAGTCTCTAAGCGCGTGAGTTCGTCACAAATCTGCTGTTCCGACGTCACAGGACCCAGTAGTCTCTAAACGAAAACGTCAAATAAACCCCCCCCCCCCTCAGCACATCAGACGCACTGTGTCAAACATACAACCGAACGAAAATCCCTGGGAAAATATGGCGAGGCTTATGCGATGATCTTGTCCCGGGCTCGGGGCTGTCATGTCAGAGAGACTCGGCTAATCCTAGCACGGGATTAGCTCACGGCATTACACGCGGCCTGCTGGGGATTTTCCCGGCATCAACTTTTGTGACTTTGAGATGCTTGACTTACTGCGCGTGCGTCCTGGCCGAGGGTGTCGGGTTCTGAGAATGGGGGGAGAAGAAATCTTTGGACTTATCTGTACATGTTTCCGATGTTTCGTATCTTTCGGGTTGAACTATAACACGGGGAGAAGGTTTGGGACAGCAAGATGACAGGTGGCATATCAATACATTAACATGATGACACGTAGGACAATATGATACTAGCCAAATGACAGGTGGCATATCAAGACATTAACATGATGACATGTAGGACAATATGATTCTAGCCAAATGAAAGGTGGCATATCAATACATTAACATGATGACACGTAGGACAATATGATACTAGTCAATTGACAGGCGGCATATCAAGATGCTAAGATAATAACAGATGGGATAATGTACATGGTTCAAATATAAATGCGGTTTTTTTGCAATTATTATACAATTATGAAGTGATGGACACAGTGACACACATGTTTGACACAGTGACACAAATGTTTGACACGGAGACACAAATGTTTGACACAGGGACACAAATGTTTGACACAGTGACACACATGTTTGACACAGTGACACACATGTTTGACACAGTGTTATTAAACGTTTTACACAGTGATACAAATGTTTGACACAGTGATACAATTGTTTTACATAGTGGTACAAATGTTTGACACAGTGACACAAATGTTTGACACAGCGATACTAATTTTTGATATAGTGATAAAAATGTTTGACATAGTGATACAAATGTTTGACATAGTGATACAAATGTTTGACACAGTGTTGCAAATGTTGGACACAGTGATACAAATGTTTGACACAGAATTACAAATGTTTGGCACAGTGAAACAAATGTTTGACACAGTGATACAAATTTTTGACACAGTGATACAAATGTTTGACACATAATTACAAATGTTTGACACGGTGATACAAATGTTTGACACAGAATTACAAATGTTTGGCACAGTGATACAAAGAAGAAGAAAGCAAATAAGGGAGACCACTAAAGAGCATTACACACAATTCCCTTTCAACGTGGAGGCTGGAATTAAACTGATTAATTGAACTTCCGTGAGTTCGGAGGTCAAGGGTCATTCTTCTGTTTTGCTACACACTCGGCATGTGGAGCGCATGCGCCTGGCCGCCTTTGTTAATTTATTTTTTGATGCCCTTCTTGTCAGTTGTGGTCAAACTCAATTGAGAGTCCCCCAATGGGGCCCTCCAAGCACATCGGGTAGGGGTGATGGGGTGCTAATGGGCCCCCAGTATATCTAGGGGATAGGGATACTAAAGGGCCCCCTGTATATCTGAATTCAAACCCGGAGATGGGGAGATGGAGTTCACATGCGCCTAACTGGCAGCAGTGAGACCTCTCGAACATCGAACATCGGAGCGCAGTGAGCATGCTATCATAGCATGGAATGAGCACTATATAAGTATTCCAATCAATCAATCAATCTAGGGAAGAGGGGTGCTAAAGGGCCCCCAGTATATCTAACTAAGACCCAGTCGTACACCTAATTGTCCGGCTCACTAAGACCCAGTTGTACACTTAGCTGTCCGGCTAACTAATACCCAGACGTACACATAATTTCCCGGCTAACTAAGAGCCAGTTGAACACCTAGCCTTCCGGCTAACTAATACCCAGTCGTACACATTACTGCTACTGTCCGGCTAAAATCAGTTTTATTCAAAAGACAGCCAAGTCGATGGTTAAAGAAAATCCCAAAGGAATCATATCCCAAATGCGTCCATGGGCGGAAACGAGGCTGTGAGCGCAGCAAGAGGGTGTTCAGAAACGGTACTACTCGGTGCGGTTGAGTGCGACACGGGGGGAAATCCCCGATGACAAGAAAAGTGCGGGGTGCGACACTCCACAATATGCGGCAATTCCCCGACCGTCACAGAAATGGCCACATGGGGCCCCGTGGAGATGAGGGCCTAATCACGACAAATGAATTACCATCTCCGGCCTGACAATGGCGAAGGCTTCTCAAGTGGGAGATAATTGACACTTTAAAAAAAAGAAACGTGGTCTCTGTCTTGTAAGAGGAATGGTGACGAACAAAAAATGTGTTAGTCACATCATGTCCGTGTTGTACCACTGTATTTTGCCATACACACCATTTCTGTGTTGTACCACTGTATTTTGCCATACACACCATTTCTGTGTTGTACCACTGTATTTTGCCACAACACCATTTCTGTGTTGTACCACTGTATTTTGCCATACACACCATTTCTGTGTTGTACCACTGTATTTTGCCATACACACCATTTCTGTGTTGTACCACTGTATTTTGCCATACACACCAATTCTGTGTTGTACCACTGTATTTTGCCATACACACCATTTCTGTGTTGTACCACTGTGTTGTATCACTGTTTTGTACCATTGTGTTGTACCAATTTGTTGAACCACTGTGTTGTACCACTGTGTTGTATCACTGTGTTGTGTCACTTTGTTGTGTCACTGTGTTGTACCACTGTGTTGTACCACTGTGTTGTACCACTGTGCTGTACCACTGTGTTGTACCATTTTATCGTATTAAATACACGTTTTGAAACTAATTTTTAAACCACGTATTTACCTTGCCTTCAACGATGTCCGTCTGACCGTCTGACTGTTTGACCGTCTGACTGTCTGTTTAGTTGTTGTTTTAACTTACTTGAAATTCACCAAACTGAAGTCATGTCTGAGTTCCAACTGGAAACTCTTCTTTAATCTAACGAACCATTTTATTGGACAACAACTTTCGTATCCTCCAATGAAATGTCCGTTACTAATTTCAATATTCGACCTATTTTTAAATGACTAATGTGCGGAAAATGCCACGGCCTAGTTTAAATGTCATTTTGAACGCCACAGACGTGGTGCTAGTTTGACATAATAGGTCTTATTTATGATATGATAAACAGACGGCTCCACACAACAAATTGACAGCACCACATAACAAATTGACAGCACCACATAACAAATTGACAGCACCACATAACAAATTGACAGCACCACATAACAAATTGACAGCAACACAGTACACATTGACAGCACCACTTATTAAATTGACAGCACCACATAACAAAGTGACAGCACCACATCACCACATAACAAATTGACAGCACCATATGACAAAGGAAAACAAAAAGACAACGAAAAAGATAACAACATTCAACAAAACGATGAGATGACGAAACAATCAAGAACACTAATCATGACTACCAGAGTTAAACCCCTTGCCTTTATTCTCTCTCTCCCCCCTCCCCCCCCCCCCACTTTCCACGTACACCCCCCCCCCCCCCAATTCAGCATAGGCCATTATCGCACGCTAATTCAGACATTTAGCGACACGAATCGACAGCTCACCCATTGAACACCAGAATTGATCTCAACCGTCAGAAATCACCTGTAATAGGTGTGAGTGGATGGATGGGGGGTGGGGGTTGCGGGGGGGGGGTGCGGGGGGCATGACGGAACGCCACTTCATCTTTCAATCTAACAACTTTCGTCCGACCGTTCATCTGTCGTCCGGGGGCCTGTCAGCGGACATGTTCACCAAAAAAATCGTTGACGTCCGGTGTGGTGACAAACAAGCAGACGACAATCAAGCGGTAATTTGTTTACGTTGAGTCCCCACCCGTCTGCAGCTCACGCAGACGTGGATGACTCGTGGCCTTGGCAGGTTTTTCTGATTAGAAAAAAATAATACCTTGAGATTGCGATGGTGGGACGATGGGCCAATTTGGAATGTTGGATGCTTGTTGTTTGGGCTCTCAAAACAAAATGTGCCCTTGTGTCTGTACGAGGGGAGAACTACGTCCTGTACAAGGGGAGAACTACGTCCTGTACAAGGGGAGAACTACGTCCTGTACAAGGGGAGAACTACGTCCTGTACAAGGGGAGAACTACGTCCTGTACAATGGGAGAACTATGTCCTGTACAAGGGGAGAACTGCGTCCTGTACGAGGTGATGACTACGTCCTGTACGAGGGGAGAACTACGTCCTGTACAAGGGGAGAACTACGTCCTGTACACTCTTACAAAATACTTACAAATTATTTTTATATTTCACTAAGCCATGTCATTAAGAAAAATAATTTCTAAAAATGTGCTATAGACTTGTAGAATTTAATTTTAACCCCATTCTGTGTCACCATTCTGTGTCACCATTCTGTGTCACCATTCTGTGTCACCATTCTGTCTCACCATTCTGTCTGACCATTCTGTCGTATCATTCTGTCTCACCATTCTATCTCACCATTCTGTCTCACCATTCTATCTGACATTCTGTCTCACCATTTTATCTCACCATTCTGTCTCACCATTCTGTCTCACCATTCTGTCTGACCATTCTGTCGCATCATTCTGTCTCACCATTCTATTTCACCATTCTGTCTCACAATTCTGTCTCACCTTCTGTCTCACCATTCTGTCTCACCATTATGTCTCACCATTAGGTCTCACCAGGGAAAGTCTGCCCAGTTCACATTTCCAATGGGTCTGATTTTCCCGCCCAACGACCAGGTAAGGTCCCCTGTCTAATCATGACTTGATTGGCGTGTGGAGTCTCATTATTTCATTTATTGCTGGCGCCCCATTCGACCAGTAAATCTATGAGACACTATCAATTTGTGACACCCTCTCGTTTGATGACTGACATCCTGTCCTTTGTGGCAGCTATTATTTTGTGATAACCTGTCACTTTGTGACATCTTGTCATTTGGCGGCACCTTGTTACTTTTACATCTTGTCATTTGGCGGCACCTTGTTACTTCTACATCTTGTCGTTTGGCGGCACCTTGTTACTTTTACATCTTGTCATTTGGCGGCACCTTGTTACTGTTACATCTTGTCATTTGGCGACATCTAAGGCGTTTAAAGTGATACACTCTATTTTGGCGCCCCCCCTCCCCCGAATTCCCTGTGAGTGTTTGTAAATTTATGTACATTTGTGACACCCCCGGGCCCCTTACTTAAGTATTTGTAGCCACCCCGCCCATTGTGTCATCAATATCTACAAATGCTATGATAGCTACCCGGCCTTTGTGTCATCAATATCTACAAATGCTATGATCGCTACCCAGCCATCCAATTACCGAAATAAGACAATACCAACTACCTGTTTAACTCCAAACAGCCCCCCCCCCCTTTTTTTCAACTATGGTCTATAGATAAATGACTCTATATGGCAACCCAATCTTTGCGGGCCGTGGGACAGTGGTTCTAACCAGCATTTCCCCCCACCCCATCCCCGCGGCCCACCATAACGTGAATATTGCGCCCCAAATGTCCCGGGGGGGGGGGCAATGTTTCCGTTTTAAACTGGGGCGCCACACGGAGTGAGGGGGGGGGGGAGAGACGAGACCTTCGAATCGATCCAAACATGTTCACATCTAATTGAGCCTCTACAGTTACCTCCAACTCCGGGTTCCGGTGAGACGCGACCCGCGGCCCCGGGGCGAGGTTCTCAGTTGTAAGACACGACAATGGCGCACAAGTGCACGCGCCCGGGGGGATCCGGCCTCCAGCAGGGGTTTACAGTGGTCCCACGCGCATGACGGAACAGGAACCTCCACGACCGGAAGGGGCGGCCATTGTTCTGCGCCTTGTATTTACTAAATAGGTATTTGTCTTGGGCAGAAGTCAACAATGCGCGCCGATAGAAAAAGGGGGGGGGGGGGGGGGTTAAACGGTTCGGTTATTGCAAACACTGTTCGGTTATTGTGGACAGCCGGTGACTGTCGTTCAAGACCAGATGTCAAGTCATCTTGTCGGGAGTTTGTTCTTCAGTGGGTGGTTCTCAAACTTAATATCAACTGTAGTTTCGTCTCGATCAAGATACTTACTTAGTTTTGTGTTCATAAAATAAATTCGAAATACAGTTGTTGGTCTGTGTGACCATTAGACTCAGTACTGCTAGACCAGGTGGTACAAATGTCTGACGGCACTGTTAGACTCTGTGGTACAAATGTCTGAAGGTACTGCTAGACTCGGTGGTACACATGTCCCATGGTACTGTTAGACTCGGGGGTACAAATGTCTGACGGTACTGTTAGACTAGGTCGTACAAATGTGTGACGGTACTGCTAGACTCGGTGGTACAAATGTCTGACGGTACTGTTAGACTCAGTGGTACAAATGGCTCATGGTACTGTTAGGCTCGGTGGAACAAATGTCTTATCGTATTGTTAGACTTAAGGGTACAAATGTCTGACGGTACTGTTAAACTCTGTGGTACAAATGTATGACGGTACAATTAGACTAGGTGGTACAAATATCTGACGGTACTGTTATACTCGGTCGTACAAATGTCTGACGGTACAGTTAGACTCGGTGGTACAAATGTCTGACGGTACAGTATGTTACAGCCTGAACATCTCTGGCGGCTATACTGTTAGTCGAGGAAGTACCATGTCTAAAGGTAAATTTTGGTATAAGTGCACAAACCCATATGGTGGGTCGAGTCAGGTAATTTATTGACGACATAGTGACGTTACGGTCAGGTAGTGTATCAGCCAAACAGTGAACACTGCGAGTTCAATACGGCCCTGAAGACGGCATGGGGGGCTAAGATCGGGTGACTTCTCGAATCTTAAACCCCACTCACTTCCGTAACCTCCCACCCCTGTGTTCCTAGGTGTTCCATTGTTGGTTCCCGAGTGTCGCAGTGTTTGTCTCTAGGGCCCTCATTGTTCCTGCCGGGGTGTCAGCTTGGCCTCCCAGTCAACGAGGCGTGCGGTACACCCCTGAGTTACTACTATGAGCACTAACAATCCGGCAGCCATGACACCTCTTCGTCACTCGGACTACCGGCGCTCAATAGCTTCTAGGGTTTTAGTACAGAGGGCGCTGATTGAGTCACGTGGTATATAAGGGCGTCAAGTGATGGAAAAATGTTGATGGCGGTAGGGGGGCAGAGGTTGGTGGGCGGAGTGGGGTGGGGGAGCTATTTGTCACACTTCACGCTTGAATGAACTCGACAGATAAAATGATCTGATTCTTTTTAGAATTGTGTTACGTCAGTCAAAGTGAAAGTAAAACAAGGCGTACGTCTACTCTTGGCTTACATTCTTGGACAACAGGTGTGGCACACCAGGTAGGAGGAACACAGCACACCGGGTGTAAGCAACTAGACACAACAGGTATAAGAAACAAGACAATATGTAGAAAAAAAAACAGTGTATACTAGATTTGAAACAAAACTTACATGCATAGTAGATGGCTAGTTCATGCATTGCTGTCGCCAATGTTTGGCCGTGTATATCTAGTAGATGGCTAGTTCATGCATTGCTGTCGCCAATGTTTGGCCGTGTATATCTAGTAGATGGCTAGTTCATGCATTGCTGTCGCCAATGTTTGGCCGTGTATATCTAGTAGATGGCTAGTTCATGCATTGCTGTCGCCAATGTTTGGCCGTGTATATCTAGTAGATGGCTAGTTCATGCATTGCTGTCGCCAATGTTTGGCCGTGTATATCTAGTAGATGGCTAGTTCATGCATTGCTGTCGCCAATGTTTGGCCGTGTATATCTAGCAGATGGCAAGTTCATGCATTGCTGTCGCAAATGTTTGGCCGGGTATATCTAGTAGATGGCAAGTTCATGCATTGCTGTCGCCAATGTTTGGCCGTGTATATCTAGTAGATGGGAAGTTCATGCATTGCTGTCGCCAATGTTTGGCCGGCTATATCTAGTAGATGGGAAGTTCACGTATTGCTGTCGCCAATGTTTGGCCGGCAATATCTAGTAGATGGGAAGTTCACGTATTGCTGTCACCAATGTTTGGCCGGCTATATCTAGTAGATGGGAAGTTCACGTATTGCTGTCGCAAATGTTTGGCCGGCTATTATATATATAGTAGATGGGAAGTTCATGCATTGCTGTCGCCAATGTTTGGCCGTGTATATCTAGTAGATGGCAAGTTCACGCATTGCTGTCGCCAATGTTTGGCCGGCTAGATCTAGTAGATGGCAAGTTCATGCATTGCTGTCGCCAATGTTTGGCCGGCTAGATCTAGCATTGAATAATTCATTGCCTACCGACAAATAGTTTTTTGTTTAATATCCGGTTAATGAGATATTTTTTTAATTGACACATTGGCTTATGTAATATTAATATTATTATTATTGTATGTACAGCGTGGTGAGCCCAGCCCTAGGTTGGGGTACTATGCTATTAAAAAAAACTTCTTATAATAATAATAATAAATAATAATAATATTGTAATACTATTATAACCGGAAGTAAGCATTCACGTAAACAGAAAAAAGCGTTTTAAATTTCCGATTCGTAAAATACTGAAACGGGTGGATACGATACACGCCACGCATGGTCAACCAGGTGACATAATCAGCAACGAGGCAACCCACCAGCAACCAGGTAACCCATCAGCCACTGTGTAACCCATCAGCAGCCAGGTAAATCCCACCAGTAACCAGTTAATCCACCAGCAACCAGGTAACCCGTCAGGAACCAGGTAAACCACCAGCAACCAGGTAACACACCAGCAACCAGTTAAGGACCATACATAAAGTAAGTTACGCCGCGGGGATTGGAGGGGTGAGGGGGGTCTAAGAAAGTGTGACAGTTTGTGTGACCAGGGGAGGAGGTAGAGGATAATATGTGACGTCACACACCAGTGGCGTAGCGAGCTGAACTCGCGCCCGGGGCAGAATACCTTTTTAGCGCCACCAATACCTTTTTAGCGCCCACCCTATTCGAAAACCATACAATATTATAGTAAAATATACCATTTGGCGCCCCTTTGTGAGTAGCGCCCGGGGCATGATGCCCCTTTGCCCCCCCCCACTACGCCACTGTCACACAGTTTTTAGCATACGAGTGAACCTCAAATTGACAGTGATCTTTAGCTATGTGCTATGATCATTGAAGTGTGACAGAATATGTCACTAAGGTTAGTAGTAGTAGTAGTAGTAGTAGTGAAATGTCTTTAAAATTAAATTTTAATTAGTCGTTAATTAATTTGTTTTAAAAATCATTAGTTCGAAAGAGTGACGTATTTTATGTACCAACGATCAGGTAACTCTACCAACGACCAGGTAACTCTACCAACGACCAGGTAACCCTACCAACGACCAGGTAACTCTACCAACGACCAGGTAACTCTATCAACGACCAGGTAACTCTACCAACGACCAGGTAACTCTACCAACGACCAGGTAACTCTACCAACGACCAGGTAACTCTACCAACGACCAGTTAACTCTACCAACGATCAGGTAACTCTACCAACGACGAGGTAACTCTACCAACGAACAGGTAACTCTACCAACGACCAGTTAACTCTACCAACGATCAGGTAACTCGACCAACGACCAGGTACCTCTACCAACCACCAGGTAACTCTACCAACCACTGGTTGACTCGACCAACCACCAAGATACGTAGCCAACAATCCTGGGATGCAGCGGTCGTCGTTGCGATCACACCACTTTTTATGACTGCCTTTACCTGGCGTAATGACCAGGTCATTAAAGCTTAGAGTTGTGCTAATGGGTCGAGCCCCCGTGTTCGGTGGCTTTTAAGTACACGATGGGAACCGTTAGTTGTCCTAGTTAGTGGTCTGCGGATTCATTGGAAATAGCCAAATACAGCCAGGGCCAGACCATCCTATAGGGTTTGATAACTATTTTAATTATGGAATTAGTCTTGTGTCTTTCAGTACAGCCAACTGATACAATTACATACTATTGGTACAATTACAGACTATTGGTACAATTACAGACTATTGGTACAATTAAGGACTATTGGTACCTTTACAGACTGTTGGTACAATTACAGACTATTGGTACAATTACAGACTGTTGGTACACTTACAGACTATTGGTACAATTACAGACTATTGGTAAAATTACAGCCTGTTGGTACAATTACAGACTATTGGTACAATTACAGACTGTTGGTACAATTACAGACTATTGGTACAATTACAGACTATTGGTACAATTACAGACTATTGATACAATTACAGACTACTGATACAATTACAGACTATTCTTACAATTACATACTATTGATGTAATTACAGACTATTGAAACAATTACATACTATTGGTACCTTTACAGACTATTGGTACAATTACAGACTATTGGTACAATTACAGACTATTGGTACAATGACAGACTATTGATACAATTACAGACTATTGGTACAATTACAGACTATTGATATAATTACAGACTATTGGTACAATTACAGACTATTGGTACAATTACAGACTATTGGTACAATTACAGACTATTGATACAATTACATACTGTTGTTACAATTACAGACTATTGATACAATTACAGACTATTGATACAATTACAGACTATTGATACAATTACAGACTATTGATACAATTACAGACTATTGATGCAAATACAGATTATTGATATTAAGGAACACCACTGCTTACACACTCATAAACCGTTATTTCCAATCACACAAAAAGCCCCCCGATGGTGACATCTAACACAAAAGCCCCCTATGGTGACATCTAACACAAAAGCCCCCCGATGGTGACATCTAACACAAAAGCCCTCAATTATGACATCTAACACAAAAGCCCCAAATGCCTTTCCCCCCACAAGCCGATCATTCCTAGTTCCCGTGCCCCCCCCCCACCCTTCTGCAGTGTACTGTTAATCAAGCAATAAACGGTAAAGGCAGTGGTTCTCAACCTGTGGGTCGCGACCCCTTGGGGGTCGAACGACCTTTCACAAGGGTCACCTGAGACTATCGGAAAAAATATATACTCTATAGTTATGACGTATAAATGAAAATAATGTTGTGGTTGGGGGTCGCCACAACTTGAGGAACTGTATTAAAGGGTCGCGTCATTAAAAAGGTTGAGAATCACTGGGTTAAGGTATATGTCGGTTATAGAAAACAACCAGTTTCGGTAGAATAGTAAAAACATCAACCGGTTCAGCTGAACCTTACCGTACCGGCCCCACCACACAGATGAGACCACCGCCGCCAACTTTTTAAACAAATCTCTCACCGCGAGCTACCTCCCCCCCCACACTTTTTTTAAACTTCTCTCTTCTTTCCCCTTCTCTCACTCCCCTTCTCTCTTCTCCCCCCACCTTCTCTCCTCCCTTCTCTCTTCTCCCCATCTCCTCCCCTTCACTCTTCTTTCCCCACCTTCTCTCCTCCCTTCTCTCTTCTCCCCATCTCCTCCCCTTCTCTCTTCTTTCCCCACCTTCTCTCCTCCCGTCTCTCCTCCCGTCTCTCTTCTCCCCATCTCCTCCCCTTCTATCTTCTCCCCCATCTCCACACCCCCCCCCCCTTTTCTCTCATCTTCCCTGCTCCAACTCCAGTCCACACCAGTTCGCTGAGCACGTGCTACCAGACCCGACCACTCCACTTTTTAAAGAGTGAGAGAGGAAAAACACGCAGCATGCCGCCTGGCTTCCGCTAATAACTTCCGCACATGCGCAGTGCACAAAGCGTAAAATAGGGAAATAACGAAGCTACTTAGAGAGTGCCCGGGTGATGCTCTCTAATCCAGCACTGGACGAGATCCCCTTTTTTTGTCCCCATCTCTCTCTCTCTCTCTCTCTCTCTCTATCTCTCTATCTCTCTCTCTCTCTCTCCTCTCTCTCTCTCTCCTCTCTCTCTATCTCTCTATTTCTCTCTTTCTCCCTCCTCTCTCTCCTTTCTCTCTCTCTCTCTCCTTTCTCTCTCTCCTCTCTCTCTCTCTCTCCTTTCTCTCTCTCCTCTCTCTCTCCTCTCTCTCTCTCCTTTCTCTCTCTCATCTCTCTCTCTCTCCTCTCTCTCTCCTCTCTCTCTCCTCTCTCTCCTCTCTCTCTCTCTCCTTTCTCTCTCCCCTCTCTCTCTATCTCTCTATTTCTCTCTTTCTCCCTCCTCTCTCTCCTTTCTCTCTCTCTCTCCTCTCTCTCTCTCTCCTTTCTCTCTCTCCTCTCTCTCTCTCTCCCTTCTCTCTCTCTCTCTCTCCGTTCTCTCTCTCCTCTCTCTCTATCTCTCTCTTTCTCATCTCTCTCTCTCCTCTCTCTCTCCTCTCTCTCTCTCTCTCCTCTCTCTCTCCTCTCTCTCTCTCTCCTCTCTCTCTCCTCTCTCTCCTCTCTCCTCCCTCTCTCTATCTCCTCTCTCTCCTCTCTCTCTCTCTATCTATCTCTTTAAAGATATATATTTTTTTTTTTAAATTCTCTCGCTTCTAATTTTAAATGCAATTGATAAGTCAGGGGCCGCAATTCTGAGAGCCGGCAGTCCCGGTAGAGGCAGTCCGAGTGACGTGCCCTTTATCAAGCAGCAGCCAAAAGGACGAGGAGAGACGCAGTTTATCGAACAGTTACATCACGTGACACCCTCACTTGTGATTTACTTGCTCACGTCCTTTGGGACGACACCCCTATTAAAAGCCGTCGGTGTCGTCCCTCGAATGACGTTTCGGACATTGACCTGAATAGTTTATGGAAATTGTTCCCTTGTTGTATCGTTCTGTTGTGTTTAGCTCTATTGTTTATCTCTACGCGAAATTTGTATTCTATAGTCTGTATTAGATTGAGTTGCTTAGATCAGCGGTTCCCAGCCTGTGGGTCGCGATCCCTTTGAGGGGGCTGAACGACCCTATCAGAGGGGTTGCCCCTCGACCACCGGGAAACACATATACTCTACAGTTATGTAGGAGAAACGATAATAATTTTGTGGTTCGGGGGTCGCCACAACACGAGGGACTGTTGTAAAGGGTCGCGGCATTGGGAAGGTTGAGAACCACTGGCTTAGATCGTGATGTATTGTTTAGATTACATTATTTAGATGTATTATGTATTTAGACTAAGTCCCCCCCCCCCTAACCCCCCCCCCCCTTTTTGTGTTGCACCATTTTTCTCCAAGATAACGAAGGGCGTGTCCGTGACCGGACAACAAAATGACCAGAGTGGACAATCCGGACGTCCAGTCGTCCAGAAGTAACACGTCCGCTTCCAGTCGAATGACCATCGCGTCTGAGCTCTGAAATGTGGAGGTCATCAATTGAATGGTCTGAGGGGGTCAGCACCTCGTCGACTTTAAGGACACGGTACACAAGGCGATATCTCAGTGTGGCATCTGTCCCGGCCCGTCCGGCAACCCGATTGGGGGGGGGGGGGGGTTGGGGGGGCGTGGTCTTGCGTGATCACTGGAAGAGGAAAGGGGGTTAAAGGGGCGGGCGGTGTGGACAGGATTAACATGAAAGGGTGTTAAAGGGGCGTGGTACGTGGTATGAGCGAACATGAAAGACGGCGATGGTGGGGCGTAGCATGTGGGGTCACTAGAACATGAAAAAGTGCGATAGATGGCGTGGTCTATGTGATCGCCACAACATGAAAGACGGAGATTGGGGGGGGGGGGGGGAGGGGGTGGCGTAGCATGTAGGGGTCACTAGATCATGAGAGGGTGCGATAGGGGAGAGGGTTTAGTATGATCAGAACAGAACGAGGTGTGAGTTGGGCGAAGATTGGGCTGAATGACATTAAACAAATAAACTGGCAAAACATTTTCACCATCATTGTTTAGGATTGCAGAAGTTGAAGTTTACAAAGCGTATATCTCTAACCCAAACTCTAACAAATGTTCATCTTTTAATTTGTTCAGTTGTGGAAAAGGGGGGAAAAGGGGGGGGGGGTAAAGTGGTGGGGATAGGGGTGAAGAACGAGGCAGGTTAGCTTGTTGTGGGTGGAGCCATTGACTCGGACAGAAGTTTTTGATAGTAGGGAAATATAGACGGATGGAGAGGTGAAGATGGTATAAGAAGGTGGTGCACCCCTATCCCATCCCTTCCCACTTCCCTCCCCCCACTCCCCAAGTCATTCCCCTACTCACTCCCCATCCCACTCCCCTCCCCGTTCCCCTCCCCACTCCCCAAGTCATTTCCCTAATCACCCCTCTACCCACTCCCCAATTCATTCCCCTACTCACTCCCCTCCCCACTCCCCACTCCCCAAATCATTTCCCTACTCACCCTTCTACCCACTCCCCAAGTCATTCCCCTACTTACTCCCCTCCCCACTTCCCTCCCCTCCCCACTCCCCAAGTCATTTCCCTACTCACCCCTCTACCAACTCCCCAATTCATTTCCCCTACTCACTCCCGTGCCCACTCCCCACTCCCCAAGTCAGTTCCTTACTCACCCCTCTCCCCACTTCCCAAATCATTCCCCTACTCACCCCTCTTCCAAATCCTCAATTCATTCCTCCACTAGCTCCCCTCACCATTCCCCTACTCCTCTACCCACCCCTGACCGCCCCTCCCTCCACCCCCTCCCCAATTCCTTGAATTCTACATAAGGTTCCAAGAATTCGCCCTCAGGCCGGACAACCGCCATATTTGTTCACTGTTTCTCACGCGCATTTGGCGCCTTAATTGAGAGTTATGGCTTAATCACCCGATGAGATCGGAGAATTGGGGAGGGGGTGTGTGGGGGGAAAAAAAGAGTTCAGAACGAGGCAGATTGGCTTGACCCAGATTGAATTATCCTTCTGTGGTTGAGAGTTTTATTGGATAATGACATCAGGATTAGAGTTTAAACAAAGCCAAAATTGGGTGGAATTTTAAACAACTATTTACATTCTGTAGTTTCATGGTTTTCAATAATGGAAGAGTGTTGACGGAAGCTGTTGGAAGTGATCTCCCTTGTTTATACATTCAGATCTATTCATCATTATTAGAGCTCTATCCTTTGTTGCAAAATATTGGTCAATTTCAAGGGCAAAAAGATAATAGAATTCGTATAATTTCAAATGGTCAGAAATGCACCAAACAGAAATATGCTCCTAAATTATTATGATATTTGACGCGCTGATGACGTCAGCAGGTTCTATAACAAGATCAACATGGCAATCATCCATTCATCGGTTGCTATGCGCTATTGCAAAAGAATAGCATTTGTCTTTGCAACGTCCACATGTGTTTTACCAACGTGAACATTTGTCTTAGCAACGTGAACATTTGTCTTAGCAACGTGAACATTTGTCTTATCAACGTCAACATTTGTCTTATCATCGTCAACTGTCAACATTTCTCTTATCAACGTCAAAATTTGTCTTATCAACGTCAACATTTGTCTAATCGACGTCAACATTTGTCTTATCAACGTCAACATTTGTCTTATCAACGTCAACATTTGTCTTATAAACGTCAACATTTGTCTTATCAACGTCAACATTTGTCTTATCACACGTTTGTTTTATCAACGTCAACATTTGTCTTATCAACGTCAACATTTGTTTTATCGACGTCAACATTTGTCTTATCAACGTCAACATTTGTCTTATCAACGTCAACATTTGTCTTATCAACGTCAACAATTGTCTTATCAACGTGAAGATGAAACACATCCTATCTTACATTTAGGCTTATCATTTCTTTGACTAAATTCTTTTCTATAAAATTGACTCCACTCACATATTCTATGAATAAATTCTTTAACTTCGGTTGTTCCCTATTGTTCCCCGTTGTTATCCGTTGTTCCTATTGTTCTACATTGTTCCATGTTGTTCCCATTGTTCCTACTGATATCCGTTGTTCCATGTTGTTCCCATTGTTCCTACTGATCTCCGTTGTTCCATGTTGTACCCATTGTTCCTACTGATCTCCGTTGCTCCATGTTGTTCCCATTGTTCCTACTGATCTCCGTTGTTCCATGTTGTTCCCATTGTTCCCCGTCCTCCTTAAGAGCATTCAAAAAAGGAACAATATTAAAATACTTCTTCGTATATTCTTGTAGCAAGGAAGGGGGCAAATAATTGTTGACATAATTAATTGGGGCGTGCGGGGGGGGGGGGGTCCTTAAAATTTTGACAGTTGACAAGGGGTAGGGAGGGATAAACTGCCAAAAAATTGTTGACCTAATTAATGGACGAGTCCTAACACAATCGCTGCACATCCTCTATACCATATTATGCAGATCGTCTCTAACACAATGGTTCTCATCCTGTGCTCCACCAAGACCTTAGGACTCTTTGTGCACTTCCCATGGGCTCCACTGCCACTCCAGGAAATAACACTGATACCATTAACTAGTAAGCCATAGGGTTTGGTCAAGGAAATGTTCCCGATTGTATCTTGCTCTAAGAAGGGCTTAGCGAGTCAAAGCGGTTGGGAACCACTGCTGTAATACATATCCTTTTGCAGTCACATCAGACCCGAACACATAATGGTGATCTCCTTACATCAGATAGCAGTCACGTCTGCGTGTAATCGCTTATGGCAAGTTGACTATATCACCAGCTAATGTAACTGATAACCATTACAACAGCCCCACAGAGTGACCCCCACAATGGAAGGAGTGGGGAGATCCCCGGGTAAGGGCACCCCCCTCGAATCGACCGATCCCTGCCAGCCACAGTCAATCCATCTTTACAAACTATGGACCAGAAATCCGTTGAACCAGCCTCGGACCCTCGATTCGGCGCTATACACCATAATTTTTGCACACCATAATTTTGCACACCCTTCTTGCTGCCGTAATAACAGCTACGTTTGTCGTCTGATTGAATCGGGGGTGACGTCAAAATGGTCACTCCAGTCAGTTTGGCCGGCGGAGCGGAAAACTCCGGAGTCCGCGTCTTGACAGGCAAAAGACAAGCGCGGGCGGCCGGGATCAGACGCCTTACCGAGGACAGACGAGGTTTTACTGAGGGCTGCCATGTCGAGGTCACTCATCCAGACGCATGAGCGGTTTCCCGGGAGAGGCCCCCATCGCCGGTATGGGGGGACACGCAGAAATAGATCGGATAGATTTCGACCTCGGCCAGCTAACTGTCCCCCAGATATATAGACGGAAGCCATGTTTTTGGGATGTCTCTGAGCGGTGAGCGTCCACAAGAGTTAGTCATGATATTATACCGGTGGGTCGCCAGGTGTGCGCCTGAGAAGAAAATATTATATGCTTCATCCTAATTTATGTTACAATCTCGCCATAATGTCGTTGATAAGTATAATACGTGTGACGTGCCCCAGCACCATTTGAGAACCATCGTTGCAATTTACGAGAAGTGTGCTTCAAGCTTGAAACAATTTAGAACCATGTGTTTAGCATGAAATAATTGAGACCTAACTGTTTAGCATGAAATAGTTTGACCAAGTAGTTCGATTCCTTCATTATTGGTCCGAAAATTACTTTCCTAAAAAAACCATTAGATCTTCGGTTGAGTGTAACGAACTGCTATCTAGCAGCTGAACTAGTAGAACACTGCATGTTAAGCCTGAATTAATAGATAGGACAATGAGACTTGGTCGTTTCGGCTTAGAATCTTCCTCAGCAGTGATACATTCATCAGCTGCTTTGGGCTATTGCAAAAGAGGAACATTTGTCTTATCAACGTGAACATTTGTCGTATCAACGTGAACATTTTTCTCATCAACGTGAACATTTATCTCATCAACGTGAACATTTGTCTCATCAACGTGAACATTTATCTTATCAACGTGAACATGTGTCTCATCAACGTGAAGATTTGTCTCACCAACGTGAACATTTGTCTCATCAACTTGAACATTTGTCTCATCAACGTGAACATTTGTCTCATCAACGTGAACATTTGTCTCATCAACGTGAACATTTGTCTCATCAACGTGAACATTTGTCTCATCAACTTGAACATATGTCTCATCAACGTGAGCATTTGTCTCATCACCGTGAACATTTGTCTCATCAACGTGATCATTTGTCTCATCAACGTGAACATTGTCTCATCAACGTGAACATTTGTCTCATCAACGTGAACATTTGTCATATCAACGTGAACGTGTGTCCTATCAACGTGAGCATTTGTCCATCAATTATTATGTTATGCACAGTAGCTCTTTGCCACGTCTAACAAACTACTAGCTAGTGCACATTGGCCCCTTGCCTTCTCTGAGGTACTGGCTGAGTATAATGTACCCCGGTATAACGCGGTCGTGGCGTGACTCACAAATTTTCGTAAACTCATTTGAAAGTGATTGAACTTAACATTTTTTTAATTACCGTTAAGAGATTGTTGACAAATATTTCTTTCCGATTCCGGGTTAAGACAACCTGTTGTTTTGAATGAAACAATGATCGTGACGTCATTCATCATATTTGAAAAATAATGCACGTCAGAGTACGAGAGCGTCCGCAATGTTGGGTACAGCGTCCGCCATGTTGGGTACAGCGTCCGCCATGTTGGGTACAGCGTCCGCCATGTTGGGTACAGCGTCCGCCATGTTGGGTACAGCGTCCGCCATGTTGGGTACAACGTACGAGAGCGTCCGCCATGTTGGGTACAACGTACGAGAGCGTCCGCCATGTTGGCTACAGCGTACGAGAGCGTCCGCCATGTTGGCTACAGCGTACGAGAGCGTCCGCCATGTTGGCTTGGCGGTCTTATGAGACACAATCAGTTGAAGGTAAATATCTGTATCAATATTTGATGGAAAAAAGTGTGTGTTGTGTGTGTGTGTGGGTTTGGGGGGGGGGGGGGCAATCAGGCTGAATGAAGCATAAGGAAATATAAAAACACCCGGTGAGAGGGGACAACCTTTTAAGAAAAGACGAAACAAAACCACGAGCGTGTCGACAAAAAGCCTTCGCCACAAGTGAACAGAAAGTTATAGACACAACATTCTTTAAAAAACGATTCGCTCATGTCATGTCCAAACAGACTGTAAAAATGATGATATTAACCTTGGGAAGGTAAGATAATTAATATAAGATAATTAATATAAGATACAACAACAAGGCTACCCGCTCTGAAACCGTGCTTTTTATGTGACCGCGTTGTATGTGTGTGTCGGTGGGCGTCTCGAAAGCCACAGTAGCGAGGGGGGGGGGGGGGGAAGTAGTCACATGCAAATTTTGCGAACCTCGCTATTCACACAGCCAAGCTATTGACACAGGCAGCTATTCACACAACCTCGCCATTTACACACCTCGCTATGCACACAACCCTGCTATTAACACAATCCTGCAATTAACACAATCCTGCAATTAACACAATCCTGCTATTAACGTAGCGACGCTATTAACACAACAACGCTATTAACACAACAACGCTATTAACACAACAACGCTATCAACACAACAAAGATATTAAATAAACAACGCTAGTAACACAACAACGATATTAACACAACCTCCATATTAACTATCCTTTCCTTTATCTGACTATCTCTGTATTGGTTTGTTCCCCTTATTTTGACTCTCTCTGTATACTTTATTGGGTTGTTCCCCTTATTTTGACTCTCTCTGTATACTTTATTGGTTGTTCCCCTTATTTTGACTCTCTCTGTCTGTATACTTTATTGGTTTGTTCTCCTTATTTTGACTCTCTCTGTCTGTATACTTTATTGGTTTGTTCCCCTTATTTTGACTCTCTCTGTCTGTATACTTTATTGGTTTGTTCCCCTTATTTTGACTCTCTCTGTATACTTTATTGGTTTGCTCCCCCTACTCTATCTTTTTCTTCTTTCTTCAATTAATTTTTATTTTACTTTACGGCAATTAAAAAAAAGAAAAAAAGAAAATGTTTACCTTTCTTTGCCCTACTCCAGTGACACCCCCTCCGCCCGTGGCACCCCTCCTCTTCCCCCTCCCCTCCCACACGCCCCAAGCCCACAAGACTCCACGAAATGCTATTTTGTTGTTGCTCCCCCTGTCTGAGAAAAACCCCAACAACAACAACCCGGGCTTCAAGGGGCGTGGGGGGTGGGGGCGCGACAGTTTAATGTCTCCCCTAACAAGGGCCACAACTCGCCATGACTCTCACTGCTCCGACAGGTGTGGATGTTTTATACGGCTCGAGTAATAATCCCCCCCCCCCCGCCCCCTTTGTACATGATACCAGGTTCCCTCGTAGCCCCGTATCACCGCGATATCGGAGGCAGAGAAGCCCTCTCTCTCGTTGCGATACTCGATGAGATAAGACTCGAATTGTCTCGATACTGATTGAACTGGGTAATATTGGCCGGTAATATTCCAGAGCTAGTCTGGGTAATATAAGCCAGTAAGATTGTAGACTTAGCCTGCGTAATGTTGGCTAGTAAGATTCCAGACTTAGTCTGGGTAATGTTTGCAAGTAAGATTCCAGAGTAATTCTAGAAATATAGGCCGGTAGTATTACAGAGCTAGTCTGGGTAGTATATGCCAGTAAGATTCCAGACTTAGTCTGGGTAATGTTGGCTTGTAAGATTGCAGACTTAGTTTGGGGAATGTTGACCAGGAAGAATCCAGAGTTAGTCTGGGTAACATTGTTGAACATGAGAACTGAGGTTGTACACCTTCAGAATGGTCAAGACCACAAGACTGTGCCGTTCTTCAGATTGGTCAGGTTATCTGCATCACGACCAAAAGACTGCGCCGTTCTTCAGATTGGTCAGGTTATCTGCATCACGACCAAAAGACTGTGCCGTTCTTCACATTGGTCAGGTAATCTGCGTACGACCACAAGACTTTGCCGTTCTTCAGAATGGTCGCTGCGTCACGACCAAAAGATTGTGCCGTTCTTCAGAATGGTCAAGTTATTTGCGTCACGACCAAAAGAATGTGCCGTTCTTTAGAATGGTCAAGTTATTTGCGTCACGACCAAAAGACTGTGCCGTTCTTCAGAATGGTCGCTGCGTCACGACCAAAAGATTGTGCCGTTCTTCAGAATGGTCAAGTTATTTGCGTCACGACCAAAAGAATGTGCCGTTCTTTAGAATGGTCAAGTTATTTGCGTCACGACCAAAAGACTGTGCCGTTCTTCACATTGGTCAGGTAATCTGCGTACGACCACAAGACTTTGCCGTTCTTCAGAATGGTCGCTGCGTCACGACCAAAAGATTGTGCCGTTCTTCAGAATGGTCAAGTTATTTGCGTCACGACCAAAGGAATGTGCCGTTCTTTAGAATAGAGAAGGATGAGCAGGTGGGATAGAGAAAGATAGCAGTCTAGATAGCGCACCACTAGAGTGAAGTAACTTGTAATAGAAGATATAAGACGTGGCATTATGATTATATTCATTATGGGCAAGATGTGACAGTTAGGTTGTAATCAGTATGGATAAGAATTGACAGTAAATGTATATTCATTGTGTACAAGATATGACAGACAGATTTGATTCATTGTGTACAAGATTTGACAGAAAGATTTGATCCATTGTGTACAAGATATGAAAGAAAGATTTGATCCATTGTGTACAAGATATGACAGAAAGATTTTTATCCATTTTTTGTATAAGAAGTGACGGAAAGATTTGATCCACTGACTGACGTCTTACAACCCATAACCAAGCCAACATACATGTTCTTTGACATACACCCAAGGCTAAAAGTACACGGGAAAGGGCTTTTTATAACGAGCTTTCCCAATCAATGGTCAGTGTAGATATAACAACTACCACAATGATTGGTCTTGTTTAAATGCATTAATTATATCAGTGATTGAAACCAGTCATGATCATCATGATTGACACTATCAAATAAGGCGATGTCTTTGGAACAAACGAGGTCAGCATTTTCAAATAAATATAGTCTTGTATATTTCACAACTAAACTGACATGTTGTAGTGTGGCCACTAACTTCCTAACCTAGTATATAGGAACTGATTCATTGCCGTGTTGTAGTATGACTACCGACTTCCTAACCTAGTTTATGGGAACTGATTCATAGCGATGTTGTAGTCGTATGACTACTGACTTCCTAACCTAGTATATAGGAAATGATTCATAGCAATGTTGTAGTATGACTACTGACTTCCTAACCTAGTTTATGGGAACTGATTCATAGCGATGTTGTAGTCGTATGACCACTGAATTCCTAATAGGAACTGATTCATAGCGATGTTGTAGTATGACTACTGACTTCCTAACCTAGTTTATGGGAACTGATTCATAGCGATGTTGTAGTATGCCTACTGACTTCCCCTCTATTTTCTATGACCAAATGTCATCTATTGTGATAACATGATACGTGATTGTCATCTAGCTAGTGCTGCACGGAAGAGCAAACAACGTGAAAATAGGATACATCAAAACCACAAAAGTATAGACTAAAAGCCTTCTTCTATACTACCCCCCCCCCCCACCACTAAATTATTTTTTAAAAAATAATTTAAAAATTAGATTAAAAAAAATAAAAAATTAAAAAACAAACAAACCATGAACACAAAAGAAAAAAAAACGTAGTTCTACTTCTAGAGTTCCCTGTCATTATGGCTGCTTCTGTGACAGCCGCATGTGATATTTAACGCAGCCAGCTCTTACTCTTATTATATTTTATTACGCTTCTGGTGTGACTCGTGGACTGCTTCCATTTCCGGCGGCTGCTTCCCAATAACCGACTTTGGTATTGAGAGTATATTACAAATAATTCTATATGTTTGAAAGAAAGTTTTTTCAATAATGAGTTCAATAGCGCGTCAAAATATAATTCCCGATATCATATAAATATTGTTTTAAATAACGCAACTTTCGTTTGGTGCGTAATATTTTCTTTTCGGAAAATGAAATCGTCTCAATTTAAGTATGGTGTAAAAAATATTTTGGTTTAAAAGTGGTTGGGACATCAGAATATTTTATATAGTTCATGGGCGTGAAATAAAAAGTGTGCAGTGACGTATCATTAAAGGGGGGGGGGGGGTGTTGCAAAAATTGTGATTCTTAAATGTGCATTAGTTGAGTTCATGTTTTGTCAAGTAACTTTAGTAGACGGGAAGTTCACGCATTACTGTCGCCAATGTTTGGCCGGCTATATCTAGTAGATGGGAAGTTCACGTATTGTTGTCGCCAATGTTTGGCCGGCTATATCTAGTAGATGGGAAGTTCACGTATTGCTGTCGCCAATGTTTGGCCGGCTATATCTAGTAGATGGGAAGTTAACGTATTGCTGTCGCCAATGTTTGGCCGGCTATATCTAGTAGATGGGAAGTTCACGTATTGCTGTCGCCAATGTTTGGCCGCCTATATCTAGTAGATGGGAAGTTCACGTATTGCTGTCGCCAATGTTTGGCCGGCTATATCTAGTAGATGGGAAGTTCATGCATTGCTGTCGCCAATGTTTGGCCGGCTATATCTAGTAGTTGGGAAGTTCATGCATTACTGTCGCCAATGTTTGGCCGGCTATATCTAGTAGATGGGAAGTTCATGTATTGCTGTCGCCATTGTTTGGCCGGCTATATCTAGTAGATGGGAAGTTCATGCATTGCTGTCGCCAATGTTTGGCCGGCTATATCTAGTAGATGGGAAGTTCACGTATTGCTGTCGCCAATGTTTGGCCGGCTATATCTAGTAGATGGGAAGTTCACGTATTGCTGTCGCCAATGTTTGGCGGGCTATATCTAGTAGATGGGAAGTTCACGAAATGCTGTCGCCAATGTTTGGCCGGCTATATCTAGTAGATGGGAAGTTCACGTATTGCTGTCGCCAATGTTTGGCGGGCTATATCTAGTAGATGGGAAGTTCACGAAATGCTGTCGCCAATGTTTGGCGGGCTATATCTAGTATTAGTATATAATATTTCATATAAATTATTTTAGAAAAACCCACACATTTTTTTCTGACAAGAAACATATAATGCCAGACTGAGACATAGAATTCCAGACTGAGACATAGAATTCCAGACTGAGACATAGAATTCCAGACTGAGACATAGAATTCCTAACTGAGACATAGAATTCCTAACTGAGACATAGAATTCCAGACTGAGACATAGAATTCCAGACTGAGACATAGAATTCCTAACTGAGACATAGAATTCCAGACTGAGACATAGAATTCCAGACTGAGACATAGAATTCCAGACTGAGACATAGAATTCCAGACTGAGACATAGAATTCCAGACTGACCTTTTTTTTTTTTATTTTGACGAAGGCTTCTTTAGCTGACATGGCCGCTGCCTTATTGTTTTGTGACATTTTGGTGACATTTTGTGACATCCAATGCCTCATAAGGTTCACGAGTCTTTAGCACTGTTAAAAGTAGTCCACCCTTGCAGAGACGGTCACCCTGCTTTTTGTGTTCAATGATTCTATTACTTAGTTGACCTCCCAATACCACTAATAATAATCCTCTACGAGCTTCTGTATGGCTGTAAATTGTAAAGCTATTTGTATGGCTATGACGCTATTTGTATGGCTGTGATGCTATTTATGTGGCTGTGATGCTTTTTGTATGGCCGTGACGCTATTTGTGTGGCTGTGATGCTATTTATGTGGCTGTGATGCTATTTGTGTGGTCGTGAAGCTAGTTGTATGGCCGTGATGCTATTTGTATGGCCGTGAAACTATTTGTATGGCCGTGAAGCTATTTGTATCGCTGTGAAGCTATTTGTATGGCCGTGATGCTATTTGTATGGCTGTGATGCTATTTGTATGGCTGTGATGCTATTTATGTGGCTGTGATGCTTTTTGTATGGCCGTGACGCTATTTGTATGGCTGTGATGCTATTTGTATGGCTGTGATGCTATTTGTATGGCTGTGATGCTATTTGTATGGCTGTGATGCTTTTTGTATGGCCGTGACGCTATTTGTATGGCTGTGATGCTTTTTGTATGGCCGTGACGCTATTTGTATGGCCGTGACGCTATTTGTATGGCTGTGATGCTATTTATGTGGCTGTGATGCTTTTTGTATGGCCGTGACGCTATTTGTGTGGCTGTGATGCTATTTATGTGGCTGTGATGCTATTTGTGTGGTCGTGAAGCTAGTTGTATGGCCGTGATGCTAGTTGTATGGCCGTGATGCTATTTGTATGGCCGTGAAGCTATTTGTATGGCCGTGAAGCTATTTGTGTGGCTGTGAAGCTATTTGTATAGCTGTGAAGCTATTTGTATCGCCGTGAAGCTATTTGTATGGCCGTGATGCTATTTGTATGGCCGTGAAGCTATGTGTATGGCCGTGAAACTATTTGTATGGCCGAGAAGCTATTTGTATGGCCGTGATGCTATTTGTATGGTTTTTATGCTATTTGTATGGCCGTGAAGCTATTTGTATGGCCATGACGCTATTTGTATGACTGTGAAGCTTTTTGTATGGCTGTGATGCAGTGAGCGCACACATACAAAATCTCCAGAAGTTAGCACTAATTAGGATTGTTATCAAGTGCGTCACTAGAATGCATGTTTGTTCACGTGACTTTAGTAGTTGTAGATGGGAAGTTCATACATTGAGGTCGCAATTTTGTGGCCGCCATTTTATTTGCCGCCCTTTTTTGGCCGCCATTTTATTTGCCGCCATTTTTTGGCCGCCATTTTATTTGCCGCCATTTTTTGGCCGCCATTTTATTTGCCGCCATTTTTTGGCCGCCATTTTATTTGCCGCCATTTTTTGGCCGCCCTCGTTTGGCGGGCTATTGCTTGTTGTTTTAAGATCGTTTCTGAATCACTGCGATATATGATTGTTATTTAGTCAACTGCAGTGGCTGTGACGTAATGCACGGCATTGGCATTTGGGTCATCTGACATATATCTGACATATCCCGACGTTATTTGTTTTGTTGATGCAACATTACCGAAACTTCCGACCTCAAAACATTCCAGCCATTCCACCCTGTGCGAAATCACAACCCCCCCCCCCCCCCCGGCGACCTCCACACATCTCTACTTCCAGTAGGTAGTTCAAATTTCCATAGAAGGTTGCCTTTGAGTGAAGATCCGCCATTGCGCTTATAGGGCATTGTCACGTGGTCATTGTCACGTGGTCATTGCCACGTGGTCATTGCCACGGGGTCATTGTAACGTGATCATTGTCACGTGGTCATTGTCACGTGATCATTGTCACGTGGTCATTGTCACGTGATCATTGTCACGGGGTCATTGTCACGTGGTCATTGTCACGTGGTCATTGTTCACGCATGTCTCCGTTTATTGACTTTCTATTCATATTCCGTAAACAGAATTTTGCCTAAATCACACCAACTAACTATTCCTACAAGCCACGTCACTAGCAGCTCTAATGCTCTCCCCCCCCCCCCCCCCACACACTCCAACCAACTTCTATTTTATGTTTTAATTCCGCCCATGTTCTCTGGAATACATGTTAATCTCGCCCGAGAGAGTATCGCCCCCGTCACAGGGTATCGATGTCACCCGGCCGAACATGGTCCAGGTGGCGTTCAGACACCGTTAGCTACAAGTGAAGGGAGGTGAGCAAGTCGGGGAGCGGAGCCGATAAACCGATATACGAATCGGCAGAGCGGTCGGATAACAACGAGGTGATATACGGCCCGGCCCGGGGGCTACCGCGAGACTTTTCAACCCTCGCGAAAATACGAGGTTTACTGCGTCGTAAATACTCGTCGCAGACGGCGATAAAAATGCGCGAGATAAGGGAAGGGGGTAGTCAGTGGTAATAAGATGTGCAACCTCCCCCAGCAGGTTTACCAACAACCTACCAAATATAGATATTTTTTTTTACATCGACCGTAGCGGTGAGTGTTGGAAAAGGAAGTCTTGGAACAAGGGAGTCTTGGAACAAGGGAGTCTTGGAACAAGGGAGTCTTGGAACAAGGGAGTCTTGGAACAAGGGAGTCTTGGAACAAGGGAGTCTTGAAACAAGGGAGTCTTGGAACAAGGTAGTCTTGGAACAAGGGAGTCTTGGAGTCTTGAAACAAGAGAGTCTTGGAACAGAGGGTGTTGGAATAGTGCCTCGAAACAAGGAGTCTTGGAACAAGGGAATGTTATTGGAACAAGGGATCTTGGAACAGAGGGTGTTGGAATAGTGCCTTGAAACAAGGAGGAAAGGGAATGTTTTTGGATCAAGTGGTCTTAAAACAGGGGGTTTTGGAATAGACAGTTGAAAAAGGGAGTCTTGGAACAGGGAGTGCTGAATGAAAAGAGAGTGTAGGAAAAGGGTAATGATGTTGGAACAGAGAGTGTAGGGAAAGAAAGCGTAGGAACAGGGAATGATGTTGGAACAGAGAGTGTAGGAACAGGGAATGATGTTGGAACAGAGAGTGTAGGAACAGGGAATGATGTTGGAACAGAGAGTGTGCGTGGTGAGGGTTAGAGCAATGACATGTAGCCAATCAAAGAAGTCTGCCTTAGGGTTAGAGTTAAGGTTAGCGTTAGATTTGGAGTTCGGTTAGAGTTTGTGGATCTGGCAGGAGACACACGAGACACTTGTGGGTGTGCCGTCTAAAATAATGATGATATCACATGCCACAAGTCACCGGAAACCGACCTACAGTAGTGGCCCTACTCGCCTGCGAGGGCAAAAAAAACCCCTTTTTTCAGCTCCGGGGGAAAGCGACCTTGGCGCGTGCACCGGAAGTCAAACACGTGACTTGAGCGGGCTCCACCTAGCGGCGAAGAGCGATTGACGGGTGGTGAACCAGCAATTAGCGACCGATGGCTCGGGGACGTCACACAGCGGAGTAGGATGAGTTTGTTAAAGCTGGAAGCGTGGCATTCTGGTCTGCCCCGCACCACAGCACCAGACATACCCGGTTGTTTTCTACAACCCAACCATTCAAATTCGACCACCACCACCCCCCCCCCCAGGTGGTTCATCAATTTCTACTTTAAAACATAAAAACATAAAAAAACAACTTTCAAGTGGGTTAAGTCCGTCGTTAAATCCCAGCATTCTGGATCACTTGTGTTTTCTTTTTCTGCCAATAGAGATCGGGGGGGTGGGAGGGAGGGGGGGGGGGTAAGAGCCTCCAAGTTTTCTAAAAATGATTATTTGTGTATTGAGACGTTACGAGCCCCCATTGTTATGTTTTAAAAAAACCGTCGGTGGAGCCACACAACGAGTTTGTATAATTATTGGGATAGTCTGTCAGCCAGCGTCTTCGGCGTTCGGCATGGGCAATAAGCGATAACTGGTTATTATTGATGGAATCAGAGACAGGACAAAATTGGCAGTCATACAAGAATAGGCCCGCCATATTGTTAGCCTGGTCGGACATTATTTCCGGTTTTATGAAATTTAAATGTGAATTGAGATTTAAGGTTCATTGTATAAGGCATTGACAGTTGATCTGTAGTTTGACATCAGTGACATCATTTTGTCGTCTCCATTACCCATGATGTCATGTGACATTGAAGGCATCTACAAATATCTATCCATCATGACAGATGCGTAAACAAGAGACAGTATCTATAGTTATGAACAAATTATAAAATTACTCTAGCTATGAGCAAATTATAAAATTACTATAGTTATGAATAAATTATAAAATGAAAACTATGAAAAGTATAAATTGGTTTATTAAACGTGTAACCAAAAAAATTACTTATCGCGATGCTGCTTAAACTACACATCGGATATAGAAGAAAATTGAAAGTATCAAACAGATAAATATTTGTACTTGGTAGACCTGTTGGCACTAAATGGCACAGACAAAAATTAATGTGTGGCGGAAAACGTGTAGATCAAGTACACATAGAACACATAGTATATCAAAAGTACACATATAGTTCACGTGGTGGAGGGAGGTCGTATAAACTTAAATAGTTAAAAGTATACATATTTCAGAAAGACATGGAAGTTAAAGTTCACACATAGTGTACACAATGGATCAAGTACACAAGGGATCAAGTACACAAGGTGGATTAGGCACACGTAGCGAGTAAACATGAGATAATCAACGAGAATATATCGTACACATGAGAAATTAGATTGCAGTACACATACCGCAGAGTTGTACTCAATTAAAATGGACCAAGAAAATGGCATCTAGTCAATATAGGTATATCTAGTCTACATTCCTATATCTAGTCTACCTTCCTATATCTAGTCTACCTTCCTATATCTAGTCTACCTTCCTATATCTAGTCTACCTTCCTATATCTAGTCTACCTTCCTATATCTAGTCTACCTTCCTATATCTAGTCTACCTTCCTATATCTAGTCTACCTTCCTATATCTAGTCTACCTTCCTATATCTAGTCTACCTTCCTATGTCTAGTCTACCTTACTATATCAGGTCTACCTTCGTACATCCACTACCCACGATGTTTTCTGCACCACGTTATCACGGCGCCCCACAAGGTTATTGTAACGCCTGCCATGGTTATCGTGGCTCCCCCACCGAACTATCAAGACGCCCCACGTGGTTTCCGTCCTCACCCACTTAAGTGCCAATAATACTTCTTGTCTCCCTTGTTGTCAATGCCAATGAATCTGTCACGCCGGTAAAAATGGCAGCTAAAAAAGAAAAAATACAGTTTTCCCATAGGCCCCCATTTTAACTATAAAATCTCTCCCCCCCCCCCTCAAGGTCATGCTGCTTCCAACTTACATGCCGGACTCAAATTACGTGACTAAATTGATAGCCGACTAAATTGAAACTGACTAAACTGATAGCCGACTAAATTGATACTGACTAAATTGATATCCGACTACCTTGATACTGACTAAATTAATAGCAGACTAAATTGATAGACGACTAAATTAATAGTCAACTAAATTGATGGCCGACTAAATTGATGGCCGACTAAATTGATAGCCGACTAAATTAATAGTCAACTAAATTGATGGCCGACTATAGTGATGGCCGACTAAATTGATAGCCGACTAAATTGATAGTCCACTAAATTGATAGCCGACTTATCTTTCACTCAATAATAAACTGGAATAGAGCGTCATAAGGCAGGCTAGAGACTCCTAACTCTGTAATGACTCAAAATGTCTGACTCCTAACTCTGTAATGACTCAAAATGTCTGACTCCTAGCTCTGGAATGACTCAAACCGCCTGACTCCTAGCTCTGGAATGACTCAAACTGTTTGACTCCTAACTCTGGAATGACTCAAACTGCCTGACTTCTAACTCTACAATGACTCAAACCGCCTGACTCCTAACTCTGGAATGACTCAAACCGGCTGACTCCTAGCTCTGGAATGACTCAAACTGTCTGAGCTGATGCAGGGAGTCCTCCTCCTTTGACTCGGACTGGTCCATCCTCTTTTCCTTGCCTATCATGACCACGTGACGATAGTCCGGCATCCCACAGCGGTCCTCATTATGTTGTCTCTCTGTGTACTCGGCGATAACCTGTAGGAATGACGTGTTAAGACAGGCTGTGATAAAATAGACACAAGTCTAAGACAGGCTGTAATAACATAGACACAAGTCTAAGAAAGGCTGTGATAACATAGACACAAGTCTAAGACAGGCTGTGATAACATAGACACAAGTCTAAGACAGGCTGTGATAACATAGACACAAGTCTAAGACAGGCTGTGATAACATAGACACAAGTCTAAGACAGGCTGTAATAACAGACACAAGTCTAAGACAGGCTGTGATAACATAGACACAAGTCTAAGACAGGCTGTGATAACATAGACACAAGTCTATCCAAAAACTGACCATTCTCCCCATCCAACAACTGACCAGTATCCAATATTTCACAGCTGATCAGCACCCAACAATTGAAATGAAACTGACCAGCACCCTAACTTTTGACACCTTAACTTTACCCCACAACTGATCAATGTCCGCCATATCTGCCAACTGACCCTGTCTCCCCATCCAGCCACTGGCCAGTACACCACATCCTACAACTGCCCTTATCCCCCATCCAGCCACTGGCCAGTACACCACATCCTACAACTGACCACTATCCCCATCCAGCCACTGACCAGTACACCACATTCTACAACTGACCACTATCCCCCCACCCAGCCACTGACCAGTACACCACATCCTACAACTGACCACTATCCCCCAACCAGCAGCTGACCACGACCCGTATCTTTCAACTGACCGTTGACCTACTTTGTTGGTTGTCCGACGGATCATATCCCAGGAGAACTTAATGTCCTCCGAGTCCGTGTACCGCCCGGACACCACGAACCTCAGCCAGTACTTGAAGCCTATCCTGGCGCCGGTCATCTTGATGACCGCTGTCTTGTTGATCTGTTTCAGTATCTCATAGTTGATGTCATTGTTGTCTGGGCGCTGGTCAGAGGAGAAGACCAGAGGTCAGAGAAATCTTATAAAGAATTGATGGGTTGTCCTTTTATATATATATAAAAAAAAGGCATGCAATTTTAATGTACAAAATAACTTAATAAAAGTAACATTTTAAACTCAGCGGTTTTCAACCTGTGGGTCGCGCCCCCTTTGTGGTCGCCATCTGAAAACATATATGCTCTATAGTTATGAAGTAGCAACGGAAATAATTGTGTGGATGGGGGTCGCCACAACATGAGGGACTGTATAAAGGGTCGCGGCATTAGAAAGGTTGAGAACCACTCTTCTAAACCAAGGGTCACTGTGTTGATTTATAGAGACCTCTGGCTAACAGGTTGGGGCCCCTGAAAGACGGAAAATTTTATGCATCTGATCTTAATCACCATGGTAAGGCGTCGTTCGCAAATTACATCAATCTCACCTTACACCGGAAGGGTACTATACCAAACATGACGTCACCAAGAACCTCAAACCGATGGTCCTCAGCAATGAGCTTCTCTAGCTCTTTGGCCCGCCTCACGTCCTGGAGGACATTAAGGACATAATTTAGGACAACATTAAGGACATCATTAAGGACATAATTAAGGACATCATTATGGACAACATTAAGGACATCATTAAGGACAACAGCAAGGACAACATTAAGGACAGCATTAAGGACATCATTAAGGACAACATTAAGGACATAATTAAGGACATCATTATGGACATCATTAAGGACATCATTATGGACATCATTATGGACATCATTAAGGACATCATTATGGACATCATTAAGGATACTATGGAACAATGCTGATATTTCATAAATTAATTTAACGGATTGTGTGGTTTGGTCCAAGGGAGGCAGCCGTGTAAACTAAACAAGACAGTTCAGTGATATCTCTTACCTCCCTTATTTTCTGCTGAAGTCCCTTAACTCCGTACAGTTTGAAGACAACCCAGAGTTTCATGGCCCGGAATCTCCTCGTCATGGGCAGACTCCAGGACTGTGAACAGTGAGCAATAAAATGGCTACTTTTAACATTATAACATCACGTTTTGTCATGTTCCATAATCACATTTGTAGCAGATGGGTCCATAGCCAAGGATTCTCAAACTTTTTAAAGCAAGGTGCCGGTATCACAGTATCCTCAGACAATGTCAGTGGTCGCACAATGGCTTAAAAATAATATGAATAAATTCTATGTGCACATATATATATTATTTAGTGAAAATTTTTTTTTTTAAAAACCCCAATAACATATTGAAAATGAAAAAAGCATATGTACAACAAAATTAATGGAACTTCAAAGGAAAGTATGTCTATTGACATAATCAATGTCCGGTTTCATATTTGTCGCGACCAGTCAGATACCCGTACGGCAGCCAGGTCTCGTTAGGGCAGTTAGGTACCCTTACTGCAGCCAGGCAGGCCGGATTAATGAGCACTGGTGGGCCGGACCAGGCCAGCGGGCCGTAGTTTTGTCTATGCAGATGATTGTTTAAATTCGCCAGAAGGATGCGTTTCTCTACTCTATAGTCCACTATTATTAGACCTACGCTATAGTCCACTATTATTAGACCTACGTATAGTCCACTATTATTAGACCTACGATATAGTCCACTATTATTAGACTTACGCTATAGTTCACTATTATTAGACCTACGCTATAGTCCATTTATCAGACCTACTCGATAGTCCATTATAATCGGACCTACTCCATAATCCACTATTATCAGACCTACTCCATAGTCCCTTATTATCAGACCTACTCCATAGTCCCCTATTATCAGACTTACTCCATAATCCACTATTATCAGACCTACTCCATAGTCCTCTATTATCAGACCTACTCCATAGTCCCCTATTATCAGACCTACTCCATAGTCCCCTATTATCAGACCTACTCCATAGTCCTCTATTATCAGACCTACTCCATAGTCCCCTATTATCAGACCTACTCCATAGTCCCCTATTATCAGACCTACTCCACAGCCCCCTATTATCAGACCTACTCCATAGTCCCCTATCATCAGGCCTACCCTATAATCCGCCATTATGTTTTTATCGTCTGCTGGTATGTACAGAGGCCCCTGGGGGTCTTCACATGCAAATGTTTGTGTGAGGTGGGCAGTTTTCTTGACCCTGTACGTAAAAAAAAAAAGAAAAAATATATTTGTACACGAAAAAACCAACATCAAATAGATATGGACAAGTTCTATTCTATACGTTTGAAACGCTGACTGAACATAGACTGAATAGAGAATCGCCCTGTTATTCAATCTAACTTTGTCTCAGAGCAACACTAATCTTTACATGTCATCAATCTCTTAACTATGTCCACATTGACACCAAAATTATTCCTTTATGAGGTAACAATAGTGACATGAAATGGCCTGAAAGCTAGGTCTAATTTATCCATTACCTTTCCCTGACATGACAATTTTACGCACCCATACATGGAACCCCCCCCCCCCCCCCCCCCCGCCCCCCATTTTTTGCCTTAAAAAGCTGCCCTTCCTACTTTGATGTAAGGCAGTGGTTATCAACTTTCACATGCCGCTACCCTTTAATACAGTTCCTCATGTTGTGGTGACACTCCAACCATAAAATTATTTTCGCTGTTACTTCATAAATATGTGTTTTCCGATCGTCTTAGACGACCCCTGTGCAAGGGTCGTGACCCACAGGCTGAGAACCGCTGCTGTAAGGTATTAAACACGTATGACGTTGATGGCATTACCACTGACATGATGTAACTACATGAAAGTCACATGACGTACCATAGACATGCGCAGTCCATGTGTACTGGCATCCACTTGTGAGCTGACATTGAGAAGGAGTCGGCGTACTGTAATGGACCAAAATACATGGACTCATAGACCAAAAACATGGGCTCATGGACAAAAAACATGGACTCATAGACCAAAATCATGAAATCATAGACCAAAAAATGGGCTCATGGACCAAAAACATGGACTCATAGACCAAAAGCATGGACTCATAGACAAAACATGGACTCATAGACCAAAAACATGGACTCATAGAGCAAAAACATGGGGAACTTTGGAAGCATTATCATTGGTTGCCTTTATGACCTTACCCAGATAGAATACAATCTGAACTTGTTGACCCCTTGAAATTACCCACATATATCTTTCATCTTATACACCTAATGTGTCAGTAGATGGTACCCACAGTAGATGGTACCCACAGTAGATGGTACTCACAGTAGATGGTACCCACAGTAGATGGTACCCACAGTAGATGGTACCACAGTAGATGGTACCCACAGTAGATGGTACCCACAGTAGATGGTACCCACAGTAGATGGTACCCACAGTAGATGGTACCCACTGTAGATGGTACCCACAGTAACCACGCATATGACACACCACTTACATCTATCCCATGTAACAATGGCACACCACTTACATCTATCCCATGTAACAATAGCTAGTACCACTTACATCTATCCCATGTAACAATGGCTGGCACCACTTACATCTATGCCATGTAACAATGGCTGGTACTCTCTACATATGAAAGAGCTCCCCGCATAGCCAGACTCAATATGAAACCAGATCTTTGGGAATTCAGCATCCACTGTGGATGTAAAGTATCATGGGTGGTCAGATGGATTGAGAAGTTGTCATGTAGTATGTGGCATTACTATCAGTGAGGTAAAGTAGAGGTCATACAGCATTGGTATCAAGAGTATCATGTAGCATTGGTATCAAGAGTGTCATGCAGCATTGGTATCAAGAGTGTCATGCAGCATTGGTATCAAGAGTGTCATGTAACATTGGTATCAAGAGTGTCATACATCATTGGTATCAAGAGTATCATGCAGCATTGGTATCAAGAGTATCATGCATCATTGGTATCAAGAGTATCATGCAGCATTGGTATCAAGAGTATCATGCAGCATTGGTATCAAGAGTTCATGTAACATTGGTATCAAGAGTTTCATGTAACATTGGTCTCAAGAGTTTCATGTAACATTGGTCTCAAGAGTTTCATGTAACATTGGTCTCAAGAGATTCATGTAACATTGGTCTCAAGAGTTTTATGTAACATTGGTCTCAAGAGTTTCATGTACCATTGGTCTCGCGTCAGTAGTTGTTATGTAGCATTTGGTGTTAGTGGTATCAGTAGCGTCAGTAGGATCAGTAGAGGTAATCTAGCATTGGTGTCAGTAGGATCGGTAGGGATAATTTAGCATTGGTTTTGGTAGGATCTGTAGGGGTAATCTAGCATTGGTGTCAGTAGGATCTGTAAGGGTAACCTAGCATTGGTGTAAGTAGAAGCTGTAGGGGTAATCTAGCATTGGTGTCAGTAGGATCTGTAGGAGTAATCTAGCATTAGTGTCAGTAGGATCGGTAGGGGTAATCTAGCATTGGTGTCAGAAGGATCGGTAAGGGTAATCTAGCATTGGTGTCAGAAGGATCGGTAGTGGTAATCTAGCTTTGGTGTCAGTAGGATATGTAGGGGTAATCTAGCATTGGTGTCAGTAGGATCTGTAGGGGTAATCTAGCTTTGGTGTAAGTAGGATCTGTAGGGGTAATCTAGCTTTGGTGTCAGTAGGATCGGTAGGGGTAATCTAGCACTGGTATAACTAGGGCCAGTAGGGGTCATGTAGCATTGCTGTCAGTAGGATCTGCTTGAAATATAGGTGAATAGCACATTTAACTGATCATCATCATCATCATCTTCATCATCATCATGTCCCGTAGTCTTTCGACCGTTGGGGCGCCACAGAGGACATGTACACTATCCTTCTCCATTCCTCTCTGTCTTCTGCACTACGCATAGCATCGCCTAGTTGTAATCCCGTCCATTCTTTGATGTTATCTTCCCATCTTTTTCTTTGTCTTCCTCTTCTTCTCCCTCTTCTAGTAGTGCCCTGCAAGATTTCTTTGGCGAGCCCTTGTTTTCTGGTCACGTGGCCATACCACTCAAGTTTGCGCTTTTTAACAGACGTCAGGAGGTCATCGTATTGCCCAATTGCCTGACGTATCCTTTCTTTTACTTGCTCATTGGTGATGTGGTCTCTATAGCAGATGGCAAGAATGCCTCTGAAACATCTCATCTCCATCGCCTTTATTTTCCTTTCGAGTTCTGCTGTTAATGTCCAGGACTCACAGGCGTATAAGAAAATTGAGAGGATTAATGAGCGCATCAGCCTGATTTTGGTGCTGGGGGCTATATTTTTGTCGTTCCATATTTTCTTGAGCCTCCTTAGTGCTGTCGTGGTCTGCGCAATCCTGGCCATTAATTCGGGCCATTAATTATTTAACTGCTATCTTATGTTAAATGACCTCATGGTGCACTGTAATGCACTTATGGTGCATTAATTCACTCACATATTGGTCCCATCTTTCCGATCTGGTCCACAGAGGTGCACGCAATGCTGCCGACGGTGGCAATGACCTCAAAGAGAAGGGAGAGGATTATCAATCATTGACCAAATCACAACACGAGTTTTTCGGTGATCTAACTGGAAAATGACCAAGTGCTTGGAGACTGTTATTTGATTAAGGTTTATTTTCTGTTGTTGTTTAATAAGAAGATATCCTTGTACTTTGTATATAGAGCTGAGTATTGTGAGCAAAGTGAAGTTGGTGATAGTGAGGTTGGTGTTAGTGTAGCTGGTGTTAGTGTAATTGGTGTTAGTGTAGCTGGTGTTAGTGAGGTTGGTGTTAGTGAGGTTGGTGTTAGTGAGGTTGTTGTTAGTGAGGTAAGTTTGAGTGAAGTTGGTGTTAGGGAAGTTGGTGTTAATGAGGTTGGTGTTAGTGAAGTTGGTGTTAATGAGGTTGGTGTTAATGAGGTTGGTGTTAATGAACTCCTCTACATCTGTTATATAATGCCGTCCATTGTAGTTGAAATATTTCATAGACTGGCATTTAACAAAGAATTTAATTTTTTATAATTTTTAACGTCTTGTATGGTAGGGTCAGAGACAAAAGATGCATAAGGCCAGGAGTATAAGGTCAAATTACATGACGTCAAAGATACATAAGGTCAAAGATACTTAAGGTCAGAGGTTCTTAAGGTCATGAGTGTAAGTTGAGAGATACATAGTGTCAGAGAGACATAATGTTAAATATAAATAAGATCAGAGGTTCAAAAGGTCAGAGATACATAAGGTCAGGGGTACAAAGGTCCGGGGTAAGTTAAGGGACATTACCAGGAAAGGGTAGTAGCCCTTGGCCTTGTCCTTCTCTATGGCGAACCTCAGGGTGTCGCCATGCATGATCCCTTGTCTGTCCGTCCACAGCCTCTTGAGTTTGACCCCTGATATCTCGCACACCCTCTCCAAACTCGGGTGAGCCTGTCAGAAGGTACGGGGTTTAGGCGCCCATTTTGTTGATAAGAGAAGACACCCCGCACCACTATGTACCCAGCAGTGTTAAGCCCCCTCTTTTCAAGTAAATAAGGCAACCCACAGCACCCTGTGTCAATTCGTTTCAGCATTCCTCCAGTGTGAATTAGGTACGGCGCCCCAAATCACCCTGTGTCAATTAGGTACAGCGCCCCAAGTCACCCTGTGTCAATTAGGTACGGCGCCCCAAGTCACCCGGTGTCAATTAGGTACGGCGCCCCAAGTCACCCTGTGTCAATTAGGTACGGCGCCCCAAGTCACCCGGTGTCAATTAGGTACGGCACCCCACGTCACCCTGTGTCAATTAGGTACGGCGCCCCAAGTCACCCGGTGTCAATTAGGTACGGCGCCCCACGTCACCCTGTCTCAATTAGGTACGGCACCCCAAGTCACCCTGTGTCAAGTAGGCACGGCACCCCAAGTCACCCTGTGTTGTAGCAGTTAGGCAATCCTTTGTCTTTTTTTTCAAGCTTCCTCTACTTGTTTTCCATTTCTAAAGACTACATTACCAATTTCATTCGCCGAACAAAAAAATGAGAGATGTTTGCAAGTAAATTCACTTAGCACCAAGGCAAAAGAATTGTGGGTAAATTCACTTATCACCAAGGCAAAAGAATTGTGAGTAAATTCACCTGCTCGGAGCAGTAGACCATGAACTTCTCCTGCAGGGCCCACTCGCTGACCTCAGGGTCGGTCAGTTTCAGGTAGTCCAGCATGATTCTTTTGGCGGCCACGGCAACGGTCAGCAAGGCTTCAGTTGTGCTCGTCTGGACAATAGTGGACATGTGTGAATAACCTTTGACCACGGAGTTATTTTTACTCAGGGGTGTAGGGGACTTTTTTTGACTAGGTGGAGAGGTCCAACCTTAGTCATCCTTTAAGCACTTTATACTGCTTTTTTATATTATTATTTTTTTTTTAAAAACAATTTTATAAAAGTTAATCATTTTTGACGCCCACAGAAGAGTCCAGACCCCCACGCCCCCCCCCCCTCCCCTTGGCCAGCTACGACCCTGTTTGGACTAGAGTGTTATTGATTGTTAGAAGTGATAACTTATAAGGGAATTATTTCATGGTCATGTAAGTCCGGCACTTTTTGTATATGGGCATAACGTTACATTTACGTGTATAATATCTTGAATGACAATAACATAACATTGTACCTGTGTCATAACATATATTGCCTTATAAAATATCTCCCCCACCTGTAATATTGAGCTTATTTAACACTTTACAGCGTGTCATATACACACCTCTCAATACACCTGTAACATCTTACCTGTATAATGCCCCCTCCACCTGAAGCTGACCCTTTACCGAAGAAATGGAAATCTTTGGGCAGGTCGATGAGGTGGGCGAGCCAGTTCATGACCAGCATCTCCAGCTCGGTAGCCGCCGGGCAGTCTGCCTGGAGATGACACTACTGCTCAGCCAGATGTCAACACGCAGTGACAACTTCATCAAACCAATCAATCAATCTATCCATCTATCCATCCACCATCCATCTATCGATCCATCCATCAATCCATCCATCCACCATCCATACATGCAGCATCCACCGATCGATCTATCCATCCATCCATCCATCCATCTATATCTATATATATTACATTATCAATAACAGAGGCGTAGTCACACTGTCCCAATACATCATCAATAGCATAACCCCCCCCCGCCCCCTTTTTTTTCTCCTTTTTAAACCTATGCTGATGCCAAAAATATTACAATGTATTAAGACAAGGAAAACTGAAAGCCACGTCACTCTTAGGACTATGCTGCTCAATGTGGTGGACACAATATGATGGACACAATATGTGGACACAATATGTACCAAATTTACGTTATTGTACCTGTGTGTGATTGTATGTTTAAGTGTGTTTGTATTGATGTGTGTATGAAAAAGAGAGAGAGAGATAGAGAGAGAGAGAGAGAGCGAGAGAGTATGTTTGTGTGTAGTTGGAAATAAATCATCAAAAACAAATCCCTATTAGTAATCACACAAAAAAACTAATAGCGTTTACCAAGGAACCCATGGTCAATCATATCCTTAACTTTTCCATGTAAATCTCATCAGATACTCACCCATGTAAATCCCACAATTTGTAACCCATGTAATAAACAACATACATGTTTACAATTTCAATGCCACCAAATACTCACCCGTGTAAATCTCATGAAATACTCACCCGTGTAAATCTCATGAAATACTCACCCGTGTAAATCTCATGAAATACTCACCCGTGTAAATCTCATGAAATACTCACCCATGTAAATCTCATGAAATACTCACCCGTGTAAATCTCATGAAATACTCACCCGTGTAAATCTCATGAAATACTCACCCGTGTAAATCTCATGAAATACTCACCCGTGTAAATCTCATGAAATACTCACCCGTGTAAATCTCATGAAATACTCACCCGTGTAAATCTCATGAAATACTCACCCGTGTAAATCTCATGAAATACTCACCCGTGTAAATCTCATGAAATACTCACCCGTGTAAATCTCATGAAATACTCACCCGTGTAAATCTCATGAAATACTCACCCGTGTAAATCTCATGAAATACTCACCCGTGTAAATCTCATGAAATACTCACCCGTGTAAATCTCATGAAATACTCACCCGTGTAAATCTCATGAAATACTCACCCGTGTAAATCTCATGAAATACTCACCCGTGTAAATCTCATGAAATACTCACCCGTGTAAATCTCATGAAATACTCACCCGTGTAAATCTCATGAAATACTCACCCGTGTAAATCTCATGAAATACTCACCCGTGTAAATCTCATGAAATACTCACCCGTGTAAATCTCATGAAATACTCACCCGTGTAAATCTCATGAAATACTCACCCGTGTAAATCTCATGAAATACTCACCCGTGTAAATCTCATGAAATACTCACCCGTGTAAATCTCATGAAATACTCACCCGTGTAAATCTCATGAAATACTCACCCGTGTAAATCTCATGAAATACTCACCCGTGTAAATCTCATGAAATACTCACCCGTGTAAATCTCATGAAATACTCACCCGTGTAAATCTCATGAAATACTCACCCGTGTAAATCTCATGAAATACTCACCCGTGTAAATCTCATGAAATACTCACCCGTGTAAATCTCATGAAATACTCACCCGTGTAAATCTCATGAAATACTCACCCATGTAAATCTCATGAAATACTCACCCGTGTAAATCTCATGAAATACTCACCCATGTAAATCTCATCAATTACTCACCCATGTAAATCTTTATCAATACTCACCCATGTAAATCTCATCAAATACTCACCCATGTAAATCTCATCAGATACCTACCAATGTAAATCTCATCAGATACTCACCCATGTAAATCTGATCAAATATTCACCCATGTAAATCTGATCAAATACTCACCCATGTAAATCTCATCAGATACCTACCCATGTAAATCTCATCAGATACTCACCCATGTAAATCTGATCAAATATTCACCCATGTAAATCTGATCAAATACTCACCCGTGTAAATCTCATCAAATACTCACCCATGTAAATCCAACACACCCCAGTCCGTCACACAACATGCTGCCCAGCAGGCTGGCATAGGATCCTCCTGCTGGTAACAGGGAGTGATGCTTGGGGCTCTGCCATTGTGGAATCTGTCAGTGACACAAGTCACAGCCTGATGTTATTCACGGAGTGCTCCCTTCGCTACAAAAACCAGCATCTAAAATAACGCAGCTCTAACGTACAGCCACCACGGACAGAGATTAATTATATATTATGTAACCACAAGCACCCCACCCCCACAACACACACCCCCACCACAAACACCCCTGCGCATAAACCCGTCAGTTGTCAGACCTGACAGATTCGATAGCTCAAGGAAACAACACATCAGGACCACCACAAATCATTCGCTCGCTGACACACCCTGATTAACACACCAGCTGTGAACACCAACATCGCATGAAAATGTAATCTGATGTTTTGTGACACCCACCAATGACAAATGTCACCACAGGATACGCCAACCTTTGACATGGACACACCCACCCTTGACATAGGCATGCCCTCCCCTGACATAGGCACGTTCACCCTTGACATAGATACGCCCACACTTGACACAAGATACCCTTAGCTTTGACATGGACAAGCCCATCCTTGAAATAGACACGCCCACCCTTGACACAGACACACCCATCTTTTACATGGACAAGCCCACCCTTGACATACACACTGAAGCCCTTGACATAAATAAGTCTTCCCTTGACATAGACACAACCACCCTTGACGTGGACACGCCCACCTTAACATAGACACACCCACCCTTGACATAGACAAGCCCACCCGTGACATAGACAAGCCCACCCTTGACATAGACACGCCCACAATTGACATAGACACGCCCACCCTTGACGTAGACACGCCCACCCTTGACGTAGACACGCCCACCCTTGACGTAGACTCATATTTGCAATGACACTACCTACGTCTACCCGTTGTCCGACTCTTAGATTTTCCAGTCCTCTCATCGTCATGCTGCCATCATGACCCCTGTCCTACTGCCATCATGATACCTGTCCTACTGCCATCATGACCCCAGTCCTACTGCTCATAGTGGGACTCCCAAACCCCACTTTCCCAACCCCACATCCCATTAGCCCCCCCCCCCCCCAACTGACCCCCGGGAAGATGAACTCTTTGATGTCCTTGTACACCTCGTCCATGGATACGGGGTCCTTGGGTGGAATCTTGGGCATCTTCTTAAACAGGAAGCCCTGGATGGCCGAGTGGTTGACCTGAAGTATTAAGAAACATGTCGTCAGAGATAGTGTGAAGTTAACAGGCTAACAAGAAGCTGGCGACTCCCCCCCCCCCCCCACCTCTCACCTCCCACGCAAAGGTTATGAAGTCACTCGTGAGGGAGAATGAGTGACATTGTTTCATAAATGGGAGTTGTATGTGTGACATGTGGTCAGTTGAAGTTTGTGTTGTATGTGTGACATGTGGTTAGTTGTAGTTTGTGTTGAGTGTGTGACATGTGGTTAGTTGTAGTTTTTTTTGGATGTGTGACATGTGGTCAGTTATAGTTTTGTTGGATGTGTGACATGTGGTCAGTTATAGTTTTTAGTGTATATGTGTAGGTAGAGTCTTGTATGTATGTAAGTGGTGTCGTATATGTGTGTATTTAGCATCTTGTATGTATGTAAGTGGTGTCGTATATGTGTGTATTTAGCATCTTGTATGTATGTAAGTGGTGTCGTATATGTGTGTATTTAGCATCTTGTATGTATGTAAGTGGTGTCGTATATGTGTGTATTTAGCATCTTGTATGTATGTAAGTGGTGTCATATATGTGTGTATTTAGCATCTTGTATGAATGTAAGTGGTGTCGTATATGTGTGTATTTAGCATCTTGTATGTATGTAAGTGGTGTCGTGTATGTGTGTATTTAGCATCTTGTATGTATGTAAGTGGTGTCGTATATGTGTGTATTTAGCATCTTGTATGTATGTAAGTGGTGTCGTATATGTGTGTATTTAGCATCTTGTATGTATGTAAGTGGTGTCGTATATGTGTGTATTTAGCATCTTGTATGTATGTAAGTGGTGTCGTATATGTGTGTATTTAGCATCTTGTATGAATGTAAGTGGTGTCGTATATGTGTGTATTTAGCATCTTGTATGTATGTAAGTGGTGTCGTATATGTGTGTATTTAGCATCTTGTATGTATGTAAGTGGTGTCGTATATGTGTGTATTTAGCATCTTGTATGTATGTAAGTGGTGTCGTATATGTGTGTATTTAGCATCTTGTATGTATGTAAGTGGTGTCGTATATGTGTGTATTTAGCATCTTGTATGTATGTAAGTGGTGTCGTATATGTGTGTATTTAGCATCTTGTATGTATGTAAGTGGTGTCGTATATGTGTGTATTTAGCATCTTGTATGTATGTAAGTGGTGTCGAATATGTGTGTATTTAGCATCTTGTATGTATGTAAGTGGTGTCGTATATGTGTGTATTTAGCATCTTGTATGTATGTAAGTGGTGTCGTATATGTGTGTATTTAGCATCTTGTATGAATGTAAGTGGTGTCGTATATGTGTGTATTTAGCATCTTGTATGTATGTAAGTGGTGTCGTATATGTGTGTATTTAGCATCTTGTATGTATGTAAGTGGTGTCGTGTATTTGTCTAAGACCATGCCGTTCCATGTTATTTTGTGTTGGTTTTTTTTTTACTTACCGGTCGGTCACGTGACCCCTCCAAATAGTCTGCTATGAAGTCCACGAGCTCTTTCCCGCGCTTTCTAAACTCTGCAGGTGTGAGGTCAGCTGACGGAAGTGTCATGGAAGGTCCCATGTGTTTCTTCTTCTTTTTCTTCTTCTTTTCCTTATTGGACATCGCCTGGACATTGGTCAGTCAATATAACTTAGTTAACGGCCTAGACATTGGTCAGTCAATATAACTTAGTTAACGGCCTGGACATTGGTCAGTCAATATAACTTAGTTAACGGCCTGAACATTGGTCAGTCCGTATAACTTAGTTAACGGCCTGGACATTGGTCAGTCAGTATAACTTAGTTAACGGCCTGGACATTGGTTAGTCAATATAACTTAGTTAACGGCCTGGACATTGGTCAGTCAATATAACTTAGTTAACGGCCTGGACATTGGTCAGTCAATATAACTTAGTTAGCGGCCTGGACTTTGGTCAGTCGATGTAACCTAGTTAATGGCCTGGACATTGGCAGTCGATGTATAAACTAGTTAACGGCCTTGACATTGGCCAGTCGATGTATAAACTAGTTAACAGCCTTGACATTGGCCAGTCGATGTATAAACTAGTTAACGGTCTTGACATTGGCCAGTCGATGTATAAACTAGTTAACAGCCTTGACATTGGCCAGTCGATGTATAAACTAGTTAATGGCCTGGACAAGATTCAGTCTTAACCAATAATGTCATAGGATGAGTTTATCTTACACACTGATGTCACAGGATGAGTTTATCTTACACACTGATGTCACAGGATGGGTTTATCTTACACACTAATGTCACAGGATGAGTTTATCTTACACACTGATGTCACAGGATGAGTTTATCTTACACACTGATGTCACAGGATTGGTTTATCTTACACACTGATGTCACAGGATGAGTTTATCTTACACACTGATGTCATAGGATGAGTTTATCTTACACACTGATGTCACAGGATGGGTTTCTTGACCACTCGGATTTTTAATCCATGACTTTGCAGGTCAGTTATCCTAAGAATGCATACCACACCCCTCAATTTCATATCCTAAGAATAAGATGCCACACCTCCCAATCTGAGCCCCAGACCCCTTAACTGAGAACCAACATTACAATAACAGACCCTCTCTGCAACCCACTCTGTGCCTTTTAAGACCCTCCCATGAGACTCATCTGTATTACCACAGAAACCCACAATCTGAGACCCCACCCGTGTCATCATATACCTTTTGTGAGGCCCACATTTAATACCAAAGACCCCTTCCGAGACCCATCTTATTCATTACTGACCCATCTCTGAGATCCACCTGTATCATTCAAGACCACCTATAAGACCCAATAGTCTCATCAAAGACCGCCTATAAGACCCACCTGTATCATCTAAGACCCCTTATGGGACCAACTGTCCCACCAAAGACCCAACTGTATCATCCAAGACCGCTTATAAGGCCCACCTGTATCATCCAAGACTTGCTATAAGACTCACCTGTATCATCCAAGACTTCCTATAAGACCATCCTGTATCATCTCAGGCCACATATAAGACCCACCTGTATCACCCAAGACTTCCTATAAGACCCACATGTATCATCCCAGGCCAAATATAAGACCCACCTGTATCACCCAAGACTTCCTATAAGAAAACCTTTATCACCCAAGACCCCCCTATAAGACCCACCTGTCTCACCATAGACCCACCTGTATCATCCCGGACTTGGACCGTGTGGCCCCCTCGTCTTCATCACCCTCCGACGACTCGCTGCTCTCGTTCTCATCGGAGAAGAAGTCTTCGATGGTGGCCCTGACCTCTTCGACCTCGGTCATTCTCGGCTGTTAACAATTAACACAGTGTATGACCACTAAGAGCTGACTATTTTTGGAACATATAATGCCCTCCAGCCGGATCTATTTATATAACAATTTATAGAACTAGGTTATAGTTACAGTTGCTAACAATTTATGACACTGACACAATTTATTAATGCGAGCTGTCAGAAAATTATAAGATAGTGTAACTGCTAGTAAATTTTTATAATTTTATAAATTTTAGCTGCTTGTAAAAATTTATGGTAAATATATGTAGCTGTAGGGCCACTCTTTTTTTACCATGGCCGCCATCTTGGTTGCCCCGACCAGCGCACTTTTACGTGTTCACGGGTCGGGGCAACCAAGATGGCGGCCGAGGAAAAATAAAATAACTCATGTTTTTCATATAATGACGAATAAAACGTTTTTAAAAATGAAAAAATGATCTAAATCTATCCCTCACCCTAACCTGAACCCTAAATTCCTCCCTAACCCGGTTTTGACCCTCTCCCTAACAGGGTTTTGACCCTCTCCCTAACAGGATTTTGACCCTCTCCATAACAGGGTTTTGACCCTCTCCCTAACAGGGTTTTGACCCTCTCCCTAACAGGGTTTTGACCCTCTCCCTAACAGGGTTTTGACCCTCTCCCTAACAGGGTTTTGACCCTCTCCCTAACAGGGTTTTGACCCTCTCCCTAACAGGGTTTTGACCCTCTCCCTAACAGGGTTTTGACCCTCTCCCTAACAGGGTTTTGACCCTCTCCCTAACCAGGGTTTTGACCCTATCGGAACCTGCGTTTTGACACTCTCCTTAGCCTAACGTGGCGCTGGGTTTTGACCATGAAAAGTAGGAACATTTTTAAAAAATGCAAAGAAAAGTGGCCAAAATTAATTATAAAATAAAGAAGTAATGAAAACCCAACTTACATTTTCATGGAATACACTTTTACACACTTTATTTCAGGTTCCAACGAAAAGAATATCCAAAAATTAATGAAACACACCGTGGTCAACCTCTAAGATTATCTTAAAAAATGGCGCCGCTTGGCGGCGCTTATTAACATATTTAATAGGCCAACCAATGAAATTTTAAAAATTATAATTAATCAACCAATAAAAATTTGCCACCGTCATATGAATGAAAATGTAACTCTATTTAAAAAAATATTTAAAAAAATAAGGGGAGTGAATTCACGCAAATGACGCCATGGCCCTACAGCTACACATTAGCCAAATTTGTATCTATATATAAATGTTATGCTGCTTATAAATTGTTATATATTTATACTTGTACTCAAGTTGCTTTGAATATCGGCTGATAAAAATACTGTCCAATCCACCAGTTGGTATATATATACTTCTGTTTGATATAGCTGATTGGATCGATTTTTTTTTTTTTCGCCTCCAGCAACCCTGTCTCGTCTGCTGTAATGACGCTCTGCTAGGGTCTTAATTGAGCACAACTTTTAGAACACATTGTTTCGCCTGGTTTCAGTGACGCACGGCCAGATCCCAAACAATGATTTCGGTTCACTATCAGAGCGCTTCACGTCTTTGCGTCCAGTTCATCCCAGGAGCTAAATGGTGCGCTATTATTACATGTCTGGTTCCTCTCAATTGTTGGTGGTGCGCAAATACTTCAGCCATCTTTTAATGACGCACAAGGAACATGTTTGTAAATGAAAATCAGTGAAAACGCACACACACACATCGACACTTTTGAAACAAACAAAAAAGACCTCACCAAAAAACAGACCAAAAGAATTTAAAAAAAAAACACAAAATAACAACAACACACAAATTGATGACGTAATATAATTTATTTAACTTGACTTCATTTCGCACCTTGCAGCGTCTCCTGTTGTCAAATGTCTTAGTCACCAAGCTGATGACGATTGAGCCTTAAATTTACGTAAAAGGCGTCATATTGGTCACAGGAAAGGTCACTTTGGACAAGGCATCTGAGCCCGTGGTCCAGATGAACGACTGGAGCAGACGTGGCTGGTGCTGATAGAGTCTGGTCATGGGGTCTTTGCGACGTTGTCTTAGTGAATCTATAGACAAAGCAAAGTACGCACAGGTGAGTGTTTTTCTAAAATCAAAATAAACCAGCAGTTTTCAAGCAGTAGTGTCGAGTCACGCTGGTCACGCTGGTTACGCTGGTCACGCTGGTCACACTGGTCAGTTGCTAAAGTCAAAAGGTTTAGCACATGTAAAATGAATAATTATATATAAAAAAGAGCCGTAAATATTTAAATGAAAATATTGTGATCCCAAATATGTTTGAGGATGTGTCGTAGAGATGCAATTATAGTTGTAACTTTGTGTCAATGGAATGGTTGTATACTGGGTATAGCGAATTCAGAAAAAAAAATTAGTGAAGATGTGTCGTAATGATGTGTCGCGATGTCGTGTCGCGATGTCGTGTCGCGATGTCGTGTCGCGATGTCGTGTCGCGATGTCGTGTCGCGATGTCGTGTCGCGATGTCGTGTCGCGATGTCGTGTCGCGATGACGTGTCACGATGTCGTGTCGTGATGATGTGTCGTGATGATGTGTCGTGATGATGTGTCGCGATGTCGTGTCGCGATGATGTGTCGTGCAGATGTTTTGTGAGGATCTGTCGTGGTGATGTGTCATATTGATCTTGTATAATGATACCGGCGGTTCTGATGTAGCAAAATGTTGAAAACTAATAACGTAATGACTGCCATATACAGAGAAACATACACATATAAATATTAATATGCAGTGTATCATGGTTTTGAGAACTGATGAGAACTGATGGGAACTGATGGAAACTGACGGGAACTGATGGGAACTGATGAGAACTGATGGCAACTGATGAGAACTGATGAGAATTGATGAGAACTGATGAGAACTGATGAGAATTGATGAAAACTGATGAGAACTGATGAGATTTGACAGCACTGATGAGATCTGATGAGGACTCATGAGAACTGATAAGATATGATGAGCACTGATTAGATTTGATGAGCACTCATGAGAACTGATGAGATCTGACAGCACCGATGAGATCTGATGAGAACTCATGAGATCTGATGAGAACTAACGAGATCTGATGACATCTGATGACAACCGATAAGAACTGATGACATATGGTGCGAACTGATGACATCTGATGAGAACTAATGGGAACTGATGAGGACTGATGAGGACTGATGAGGACTGATGAGGACTGATGAGGACTGATGAGGACTGATGAGGACTGATGAGGACTGATGAGGACTGATGAGGACTGATGAGGACTGATGAGGACTGATGAGGACTGATGAGGACTGATGAGGACTGATGAGGACTGATGAGGACTGAGTTTATAAAAACAAAGCAAGGATTTTTCAATGTACAGAATCGATTACATCAGCGCCACCTTGAGATGCGTGTAACTACCCATAACCAACACGATTCTTGAAACACCTCAAAGGATGGAACCTGACGTGGCATCGATGCTCTCAAATATTCCCCTCGGCTCCGGGTTGCCGTGGAGCCGGTCACGTGATCTCAGGTGGCCCTCCGACTCCACCGGCTTGTACCCGAGCCTGCCGTACAGGTGCCCGCAGTTCCGGTCAGTCAAGGCCGCGGCATCATACTCGGCCACTGACCGCCAGACCTCCATGGTCTCCGACGACCGGATCTTTTTGACGCCAAAGGTAAACGCGTTCGATCCGGCGTTCGTTCCGTTGGCTAAAGTTATGTCCCTCACGTAATCGACTACGGTATCGTTCATGTCCAGACCCAGGAACGCGTACAAGCGCTTTGTGTAATCGATGGGGTTCATAGCAACGTCTTCGTATCGAATGCCCGTGACGTCCCTCGGGTAGAGTTTGGCAAGACGCTCCATGTGGAGGAGGTCTTCCTCAAGCAGCCGGCAGTGGACTTTGGACACAGCGTCAGAACCATTGGTCCAGTTAAATGACCGGAACAGACGGGACTGGGAGTAGAGCGTGGCCCTGGGGTCCCTGCGAGGTCGGACAGAAAGCACAGGAAGGGGTGGTTAATACCTGGGTATCGTAGACTAAAAGTGTGTTGTGTACAATCACATAGCATACAACAGCTGTTCTTTATGTACGTTTTAATATACAATATATTCATTTTTGTGTGTACAGTGATAGTGTACTAAAGAGATTATTGTACGATACAATAGTATGCCATATATTTTCTATATACAAGTGGATAGTACACTTTGGATGTTTTGTGTGTAAAACTGATGTATGTAATATATGCCATACGTAAGTCATAATACACGTTGTTTTAGTATAAATCTACGTGTAGTGTACACCTGTATTTTATACCAAAGGTGTATTGTATATATACGTATTTATGTACACCATCGGCATATTCCACATATTTTTTATTTGGATAGATGTATAGTATAACACAGGTGCTATGTTTTTGTAAAAATGTATAGTATAACACTGTGCTATGTTATTGTACACATGTATAGTATAACACATGTGCTATGTTATTGTACACATGTATAGTATAACACTGTGCTATGTTATTGTACACATGTATAGTATAACACTGTGCTATGTTATTTACAGCATTATTTTCATAACGCCATAACCTAAACGACGTCATAGTTTAAAATGACGTCTCGGTTTTTATGACGTGCTGTATAGATATGACGATTTCATATGACGTCACTTGTACAAGTGACTCACCTGACCAGGTAGATGACCTTCAAGTTGGGCAACTGTTGAAGGAACCACTCCACCCACCTGACACGGAAGCGGATCGTTTTGACCAGTGCGTGCCTGTGACCTTTGCACTCGCGGAGACAGGTGACGTATTCTTTCAGGACCTTCAAAGGATCGTTCTAAAGACGTTTTAACAAAAAGATGGTCTGGGTTTAGCTCTACGATCTGTAATTAACATGGTTCAAACATATGACCTCTAATGTAAAGATGCCCATGTCTACGACCTCTATTGTACAGGTCCTAAGCCTGTCACAGTAAAGCTGATCTCCATCTGTCACAGTAAACCTGGCCTCCATCTGTCACAGTAAACCTGGTCTCCATCTGTCACAGTAAACCTGGTCTCCATCTGTCACAGTAAACCTGGCCTCCATCTGTCACAGTAAACCTGGTCTCCATCTGTCACAGTAAACCTGGTCTCAATCTGTCACAGTAAACCGGGTCTCAATCTGTCATACTAAACCTGGTCTCACTCTGCCACAGTAAACCTGGTCTCAATCTGCCACAGTAAACCTGGTCTTCATCTGTCACAGTAAGAGTTGACAAGAGTTGCTTCCCGTGGTTAGTTTGACAAGAGTTACGTCGCGTGGTTAGTTTGACGAGAGTTACTTCCTGTGGTTGGTTTGACGAGATTTACTTCCCGTGATTAGTTTTGACAAGAGTTATTTCCCGTGGTTACCTTGTGGAGTGCTATGAAGAAGGCCAGCGTGTCGTCTGAGTTGATCATCTGTCTGTTGTCCCAGGCGTAGACGTCCTCAGGGGCGAACTCACAGGTGAGAAACGTTTGGATTATGCGCCTTGATTGATTCTCAAACGAGTTCCTGTTAGAAAGTAAAGAGCGTAATTCAGTGAGCTACAAAGGGTATCAGGGAACTAGAAACGGTAATCAGGGAACTAGAAATTATAGTTCAGGACAATAGATGCAGAGAGATAGAAAAGATCGAGGCTTACATTATACAGACCAAAGTGTGCCTTTCATGACCTTGACCCATTTGATGCTTACATTACCTAGACCTATTTGAGGTTGACATTACTTAGACCAGTGGTCGGTAAATCATGGCTCGGGAGCCGCATGCGGGTCTGTAGCGAACTGAGTGAGGCCCGGCCAGTCGGCCACAAATCGATCGTGTCTCCGAAAAACATGGTTCTTAACAGGTTCTTGAAAAGAAATTTGGCTCTCAAATTTTTTAAAAATATTCCTGCTGCTCATTTTCGGCTCGTTTGACTTATGAGTTTGCCGAACACTGACAAAGACCTGTTTGAGGATTACATGACCTACACCGTTTTGAGTTAAAAATTGCTTTCGCCCGAAACCTTAGGCCGACATATTTTGTTATTTCGAAACTCGTTCGCGCCCACGTCCTGCGCACGTAGCAAAATTATGATATCGATATTTTTATGCTTTTTATTAAAAAAAATATCGATTACCGCGACTTCTACCTGTTAACATTTGAATTGAAAAAAAGTAACTTTGGGTCGTTAAAAATGTATTTTAAAGTAGTATGGTCAGTGCAAAATTTGACTCGGGGTAGCAAAAATTTATGCAAAATAGACCATTGCACGCCCTTTGCTTTTATAATATAATTGCAACAAAAATTAAACAGATTAGTTGTCGATCGAAAGCTTAGCACATATAGTGTTTAATGGTAAGGCCAAATAAGATATCCAGACATAAGCCTTGCAGGAACTATTTGTTCGGCTAACCCATCAATCTTCTTTGGTCGACATTTCATTCTTTCATTCAATGACCCTGATTATGATAAAAGGTGGGCGGGTGTAGAATGTCCCTGATTATAATAAAAGATGGGCGGATGTTGAATGACCCTGATTATGATAAAAGGTGGGCGGGTGTAGAGCTACGCTTAGTATGGTAATACGGAAGACCTACTGCATAACTATCAAACAAAACAGTCAAACATTCACACTGTGCCGCTGGTCGAGCCTTTGGTGATGAAGCCTGATTTTCAAATAAACATTATTATTATTATAAGAAGTTTATTAGTATTATTAATAAGCATTTGTCGGGTTATTACTTTAGGCTCAATTCTACAAAATTGATATATATATATATATATATATATATATAATGACGTGTAAAATTACTAAAGATCACTGATATTTTTCTTTAATTTTTGTCCGTACACGTAACTAATTTTGGTGTGATATTTTATAATTTTATAATCGTAATTTGTTGTCAATGACAATATATATATATATACACACACATGATTATGATAAATTAAAATTAAAATCAAGAATTAATTAATTAAAAAATCCGAGGGTTCTTACATTCTGGAAAAAAAATTTGTTAAAATAAAAATACTAATAAAATTTTTATTAATTTTTTATCCCCGACAAAACTATTTTCCATTGATTAAGCCTAATATTGTAAATCTATTTTTGGTTTATATTGGACCAATGATGCAGCCGTGAGCAGTGCTGGCACAGGATTGGTCGTATTTCATATCCTGACGGCGAGACGTCGAGCAGTAGTCATGAACATTGGATAGCCAGCCGCCGGACAAAGGGACAGTCGGACATCTGGTAGACGAACGAAAGACTAAATCCATGTTGGCCGAAACCCGACAAAGAAATGAAAGTTAACTTTTTTCCATTTCGACCGAAACCGAAACTGCACCGAATGTTTTCGAATAGCGACTTTCGGCGCTGAAACCGAAATTTAGTCGGCCTCTTGTTGACATTAACTGAACCTATTGGGGGTTTCTTTGACCTGAGCCCATCGGGGATCTCTGTGACCTGAATCCTATGTACTATTGCTTGAAACTGTATTGTATAAACCAATATAAGCCGATCCTGTACGACATGTATTAAGTACAGTTGTGCTTAAGTGACAGTCATTGACACGAAAAGACGTCATTATGGCACTCACACAAAGTAAGGCACCTTGCTTCTATTGGTGGCCTCCTCGAGGTAGAACAGCGGTTCAGACACGAAGAAGACATCTGGATGCTTGCTGATGATGGCCGAGGTGAAGGTCGACCCGCTCCTAGCGTACGTTATCAACAGCACGTGATGCTTGTTGGTTTGATCTCTTTGAAACAGTGACCTGGTCATGTTTATCCCTATAATGTAGGGACATTTGAAATAAGGCCTTGATCATAATGAGACCTACTGCATAAGACCTTGATCATAATGAGACCAATTGCATGAGACCTTGATCATAATGAGACCTATTGCATGAGACCTTGATCCTAATGAGACCTATTGCATAAGACCTTGAGCCTAATGAGACCTATTGCATAAGACCTTGATCCTAATGAGACATATTGCATAATACCTTGATCCTATGAGACCTATTGCAGGGAATAATTTTCTAATTGTCTGATTGTACTGTCAGATGACGAATAGGAACACATGGAACTAAGGGCTACCCATCTTAAAATATCTGTATACTCTTACCTGATTTCATGGATCTATGACATGATTTATTGTAAATAGGACATAATTTATTGTAAATATGACATGATTTATTGGAAATAGGACATGATTTATTGGAAATATGACATGATTTATTGGACATATGACATGATTTATTGGAAATATGACACGATTTATTGGAAATATGACACGATTTATTGGTACTATGACATGATTTATTGGAAATAGGACATGATTTATTGGAAATATGACATGATTTATTGGAATTAGGACATGATTTATTGGACATATGACATGATTTATTGGAAATATGACACGATTTATTGGAAATATGACACGATTTATTGGTACTATGACATGATTTATTGGAAATATGACACGATTTATTGGTACTATGACATGATTTATTGGAAATATGACATGATTTATTGGCAATATGACATGATTTCATGGATATATTACCTGATTTCATGGATGTATTACCTGACATAATTTCAGAGACCCTTGACTTTGCGAGGAAGTACAGTAAAATATGTGCCAGTAGACAAGTCACAGTTACAATTATAATCACAACTTTGATGCGTGCGGTACATGGCATTGTTGTCACAAGGCCTACGTGTTTCACATCCCTGTACATGGCATCGTTGTCACAAGGCGTACATGTTTAACATCTATGTACACGGCATGGTTGTCACAAGGCGTACATGTTTAACATCTATGTACACGGCATGGTTGTCACAAGGCTTACATGTTTAACATCCCTGTACACGGCATTGCTGTCACAAGGCGTACATGTTTAACATCCCTGTACACGGCATTGCTGTCACAAGGCGTACATGTTTCACATCTCTGTACATGGCATTGTTGCGACAAGGTGTCGGGAAAGGCCGTAGAAGCTGAAACAGTAACGGTTTCTGTGTGAGGATGAACATCTCATTTCCCATACAGCTGTAGACGAGAGAATGGGGCTGAGCCACAAAAGACAACATAGACTTATGGGTCCCCATAATAATTTACATTTTAAAACTAATTATATCAAAATAAAAATTGACCACAGAGGGGCGGGGAGAGGAACATTTAGAACAAAGTGTCATGTGGCCATCAATTTCAAGGGGAGGTAAATATCGAAATCGTTATAATTCATTAACAAAAAAGAATTCATGAATTCTCTCCCTTCCACTACGTAGGTGGGGGGAATAAGGTGATTGAAGCACATACACATCCCATAATTCTGCTCAAACCAATGTTCAGTGTTAAATTTAAACTATTTTTATTTTAATGCCACGAAGTCACAAGTGTGTTTTATTGTGCGATTGGGGGCGCATGTATGTGTGTAATTATGTGTATGTTTGTGTGTGTTATAACGTGTGTGTCTGAATATATTGTTTTTGATTAGAGGGTCATGTAAAGACAGCTTATTTCCCTTCCAATGGTAAAACAATTGACTCAATTTTACCACAAAAAAAAAATTAAACAAAATATTTTAAAATCAGTGGCGTCACTATGAGGGTGTGCCGGGGTGCTGTTGGCACCTGTACATTTTGGACAGCCCACACAATTTTTACCTAAAATTATATTTCAATAAATACCCGAAAGAAAGATGTACGAAAAGAATGATACACCACTTTTTTTTTTGCGTTTGAAGCGAAACAAAATGGTGTTATTGTTATCTGTGCCGTGTGATATCTTATGGTATACTATATAAGCCATGTGATATCTTATGGTATACTATATAAGCCATGTGATATCTTATGGTATACTATATAAACCATGTGATATCTTATGGTATACTATATAAGCCTGTGTGATATCTTATGGTATACTATGTAAACCATGTGATATCTTATGGTATACTATATAAGCCATGTGATATCTTATGGTATACTATATAAGCCATGATGATAATCGGGATTACATCACTTCTTAATAGCATGCTATAATTAACTACTGACTCCAATATAATAATCTAATCAGTCTCATTTAATAAACTACTCAGAGCCCCATATAATAAACTACCCAGTTCATATAATAAACTACCCAGCCCATATAATAAACCGTATCCGGAAATTTGATCGAAAGAAATTTCGTCGATGGAAATTTGATCGACGGAAATTTGGTCGAATCTTTTTTTTAGTTTACACATTAAAACTTTGAGTCAAATTTCTTTTTGAACGCTTTATTTTGTTTTACAGTATTGTATAGTACGTTCAAGAAGAAATTTGACGAAAATTTTAACGTGTGAACTAAAAAAAAGATTCGACCAAATTTCCGTACGATCAAATTTCCGTCGATCAATTTTCCGTCGACGAAATTTCTTTCGATCAAATTTCCGGTAACCATAATAAACTACTCAGTCCCATATGCATAAGGGTCGGTTCACACGATCAAATTTTCCTTCAAGCATTTGATGCAATTCGTGTATGAAGCCTTGTCACAGCTTTCAAATCACTATTTGATCAAATGACCCAAAAAAGAAACCACGCACAAAATAGTGCGTTCATACAACAATTTGACGCAAAATTTGATCGTGTGAACTGACGATAAGGGTCGGTTCACACGATCAAATTCTCCTTCAAGCATTTGATGCAATTCATGTATGAAGCCTTGTCACAACTTTAAAATTACTATTTGATCAAATTCCCAAAAAAAGAAACCACGCACAAAATAGTGCGTTCATACAACAATTTGACGCGAAATTTGATCGTGTGAACTGACCCTAAGACAAACTTTTCTTCCAGTCCAAGGGAAACTCGAAACAGGAAGTCGTGTCAACTGTGACTGTGGCCCCCCGCTTGCTGTTGGGATGAAGAATGCTGTGCTTCGTTTTACCGCCTGAAAATATGGTCTCCATTAGTGCAAGGGCAACTTTTTCAATCAGAAGATGCGTGTAGCAAGTCTAAATTTAGTTACGTGAAACTTAACAGATGCGCAATTTTGTCCAATGGGTTGGTTTCAAAAATACGATCTATCTCAACGTCAGTTCCTGTTCTTATTTTAAACGTTATACGTAATTAAATAATACTAATAAAGTTCATTTGAAAAATCACGCTTCATCCCCAAAGGCTCGAAGCGCGGTACAAAAACAAAGCTGGGAGTTAATAACTAGCTGAAAAAGATGGTAGACAACTTCACCCCATAAGGTTTTTGCGAAATAGATGAGTTTTTAAATTTGTCTTGAAGGACTCCAGCGTCTGGCTGTGTCTGAGAGCGTCAGGAAGGGTGTTCCAAATGGTTGGACCAGCAAATGCGAACGTGCGCTTTCCGTAAGTCTCAAGTCGAACACGCGGTATCGAGAGTTTGCCACTATCGGGGAAGTAAATATCGAAATCGTTATAATTCATTGGAAGAAACAATCATGGGGACTACCTAACAATCCAAACAATCATGGGGACTACATAATCAAACACCGACGAATAACAAACAACAGCTTATAATCAAATAAATATCAATTTATAGACAATCATACATCATCTGATACCACACAATCATCAATTTATAGACAATCATACATCGGTAGATACCACACCATCATCAATTTATAGACAATCATACATCGGTAGATACCATATCAGCATCAGTTTATAGACAATCATACATCATCTGATATCACATCATTATCAATTTATAGACAATCATACATCCTTTGATACCACATCAGCATCAATTTATAGACAATCATACATCGGCTGATACCAAATCAGCATCAATTTATAGACAATCCTACATCGGCTGATACCAAATCAGCATCAATTTATAGACAATCCTACATCGGCTGATACCAAATCAGCATCAATTCATAGACAATCCTACATAATCTGATACCAAATCAGCATCAATTTATAGACAATCCTACATAATCTGATACCAAATCAGCATCAATTTATAGACAATCATACACAATCTGATACCAAATCAGCATCAATTCATAGACAATCCTACATAATCTGATACCAAATCAGCATCAATTTATAGACAATCCTACATAATCTGATACCAAATCAGCATCAATTTATAGACAATCATACACAATCTGATACCAAATCAGCATCAATTTATAGACAATCATACATAATCTGATACCAAATCAGCATCAATTTATAGACAATCATACATAATCTGATACCAAATCAGCATCAATTTATAGACAATCATAAGCGTAGTTCATTAAGATGGCGTTTGCAACAAGAACGCTAGCATAGTCATTTTATATTTTATGATAAAGTGTTTTATGGATATGTAATTCAACTTTTTGAATTTTAACACTTTTGGCAGGATTTCAATTGCTTCAGATTGAAATATACTTCAGCTGTATAGTGTTTTACAGATTCAGTTGTTTGCTAGAGGAACTAGCTTAGCAAAGTGTCAGTGTTAGTGTCAGTGTTAGTGTTAGTGTTAGTGTCAGTGTCAGTGTTAGTGTTAGTGTCAGTGTCAGTGTTAGTGTTAGTATTAGTGTTAGTGTCAGTGTTAGTGTTAGTGTTAGTGTCAGTGTCAGTGTCAGTGTTAGTGTTAGTATTAGTGTTAGTGTTAGTGTCAGTGTTAGTGTTAGTGTCAGTGTCAGTGTTAGTGTTAGTGTTAGTGTTAGTGTTAGTGTCAGTGTTAGTGTTAGTGTTAGTGTCAGTGTTAGTGTTAGTATTAGTTGTATTTTATTTTGTGAGTGCATTAAAGTGCACAGACAACGTGCCCCCGGTAGGATGGGTGACTCTTGACTGTGTACGCAACAATCACGGTGATTACCCAACTATCCAAACAATCACGGTGATTACACAACTATCCAAACAATCATGGTGATTACACAACTATCCAAACAATCATGGTGATTACACAACTATCCAATCAATCATGGGGACTATACAACTAACCAAACAATCATGGGACAACGCAACTATCCAAACAATCATGGTGATTACACAACTATCCAAGCAATCATGGTGATTACACAACTATCCAAACAATCACGGGGACTATACAACTAACCAAACAATCATGGGACAACGCAACTATCCAAACAATCATGGGGACTACACAACTATCCAAACAATCATGGTGATTACACAACTATCCAAGCAATCATGGTGATTACACAACTATCCAAACAATCATGGGGACTATACAACTAACCAAACAATCATGGGACAACGCAACTATCCAAACAATCATGGGGACAACCCAACTATCCAAACAATCATGGGGACAACCCAACTATCCAAACAATCATGGAATACAATATGACACTTCTTGCAACACACAGCCATAAAACATATTGCCAAACATGTGTATGACACTTCTTGAGCAAGGTTCGATGAAACTTTGCTACAAAAAAAAAAATAAAAATAAAAAAATAAAAAAAATCAATTTATTGCCAATCATACTTCGGCTTAAATGAAATCAACATCAATTTATAGACAATCAAACATCGGCTTATAACAAATCAGTCCTTACCAAACGGATTCAAACAACCTCATCGATATAAAGAACAATCTAGTATCGATGGAATAAAATAAATAATTAATAAATTATATAAATAGGTCACAAAACTACGGCCCGAGGGCCGGATCCGACCCGCCGACGGTACTTGAATTTGCGTCATTATGTGGCTCGCAAGTATCGTACAGAAGGATTATGTGCCATGCAAGTCTCGCGGTCAGGCAATCTCAGTCTCGCAGACAGGCAATCTCAGTCTCGCGGTCCGGTGCACATGCAGTCTCAGTCTCGCGGACAGGCAATCTCAGTCTCGCCGTCTGGCACACAGGCAATCTCAGTCTCGCGGTCAGGCTATCTCAGTATTGCGGTCAGGTAATCTCAGTCTCTCGGACAGGCAATCTTAGTCTCGCAGACAGGCAATCTCAATTTCGCGGACAGGCAATCTCAGTCTCGCGAACAGACAATCTCAGTCTCGCGGTCAGGCTATCTCAGACTCGCGGAAAGGCAATCTCAGTCTCGTGGACAGGCAATCTCAGTCTCGTGGACAGGCAATCTCAGTCTCGTGGACAGGCAATCTCAGTCTCGCGATCTCGCGGACAGGCAATCTCAATCTCACGGACAGGCAATCTCAATCTCGCGGACAGGCAATCTCAGTCTCGCGGACAGGCAATGTAAGCTCACGGAGAGGCAACTTTAAGCTCGCAGACTGGTGTCGGTCTACGGGCCACTATTTGGAAACCGCGGTAAAAAGACAATATCAAACTAATACTAAAAACATCGCACTTTTCACGTCGTCTTACTCACCCTTCTACTACGGGGCTTGAATTTTCATTTCTGCCCCACCCACCTCAAAATTTCTTTCCTTCTACCAGACACGTCATTTATTTGTCACTTTGGCCACGCCCTTTTTCTTTTTGTCAATGAACTACAGTAACGTTGAGATTTTCTAAATCATACATATTTATTTATCGTTTTAATTTAAATTTAACTTTTCTTGCTTTGTAGTTTCTACCAACGAAGGCATCTTGCCGAAACGTACGTTAGTTCAATTGTCCTTTTTTTATGTTTAAGCCTTAATATATTGATCTATTATTTATCGACTTCACCCGACCAGAAGCGAGTCCTGCAAATGTAAACAATACAACAGCAAGCACATCGCATGGCCTGTATAGCACATTTCATGGCCTGTATAGCACATCGCATGGCCAGTATAGCACATCGCATGGCCAGTATAGCACATCGCATGGCCAGTATAGCACATCGCATGGCCTGTATAGCACATCGCATGGCCAGTATAGCACATCGCATGGCCAGTATAGCACATCGCATGGCCAGTATAGCACATCGCATGGCCTGTATCGCACATCGCATGGCCTGTATAGCACATCGCATGGTCAATATAGCACATCACATGGCCTGCATACCCTCACATCACATGGCCTTTATAGTACATCTCATGGCCTGTATAGCACATCGCATTGCTCGATCTTTAGCACATCGCATGGTCTGTATAGCACCTGCGGTCCGTGAGCCGCATGTTGTACAGGTCCCAATAAACCGATCCAGTACGAATGTATTAATTACAGTTGAGCATGAACCTCAGTCCTTGACATTAAAGACGATATTATGGAACTGGCACAAATTAAGGAACATACTATCTAGCACCTTACTTCTATTGCAAGGCACCTTGCTTCTATTGCAAGGCACCTTACTTCTATTGTAAGGCACCTTGCTTCTATTGCAAGGCACCTTGCTTCTATTGTAAGGCACCCTGCTTCTATTGCAAGGCACCTTGCTTCTATTGCAAGGCACCCTGCTTCTATTGCAAGGCACCTTGCTTCTATTGCAAGGCACCTTGCTTCTATTGCAAGGCACCTTGCTTCTATTGCATATGTATTAGTACGAAATTCCTGGTTGCAACAAAAATCACACCCATGATTTGAGCGGTAAAGCGTATTACTGGTTCAAGGTGTACATTTGTCATTTTTCTGTACATCTCATGGGATCAGGTAATAATATTTTCTCTAGGTTAGAATCTTGTCATCAGGTAAGAGTATTGTCATCAGGTAAGAATCTTGTCATCAGGTAAAAATCTTGTCATCAGGTGAGAATCTTGTCATCAGGTGAGAATCTTGTCATCAGGTAAGGAGTAGTTAGCAAATTACGTCACGCTCAGGGGGAGGGGGGTAAAAAAATATGTAACATCACATTTTTTTAAATCTAAAATTTTCTAAATTAAAAAAAAATCTTTATTTAATTAACTTTGAAAACATTAATTTGAGGTCGAAATAGCCTCACGTGTCATAGGTACTATGAACTCAGTCGCGCACACCTTTTGCACATATCAAAAAAATGACGCAAAAAAACTACCGTGGCCATTTGACATTCGACTTGTGGATGACTTCGTTGTTTCGTGTCACATTTTCTCTAATAATACTAAATCTTAATCCATTATGGGGAAATGAAAGCCATGCCACTTACATAATAATACTCATAAATATTTGACCAAAAATTGGTTATATATGTATAATGGTTATATGTGTATATATATATATATGTAAATCGCAAACAACCACGGTGTAGGAAAAGTTTTGTAACACGCACCATGAGTTTCCGTCATGTCAGTAGACCCAATGCTTTACTATAACGTGTACACTAGTGTACAAATGTCAGTAGACTCAAGGCTTTACTATAACGTGTACACTAGTGTACAAATGTCAGTAGACTCAAGGCTTTACTATAACGTGTACACTAGTGTACAAATGTCAGTAGACTCAAGGCTTTACTGTAACGTGTACACTAGTGTACAAATGTCAGTAGACTCAAGGCTTTACTGTAACGTGTACACTAGTGTACAAATGTCAGTAGACTCAAGGCTTTACTGTAACGTGTACACTAGTGTACAAATGTCAGTAGACTCAAGGCTTTACTGTAACGTGTACACATGTCAGTAGACCCAAGGTTTTACTATAACGTGTACACTAGTGTACAAATGTCAGTAGACTCAAGGCTTTACTGTAACGTGTACACATGTCAGTAGACCCAAGGTTTTACTATAACGTGTACACTAGTGTACAAATGTCAGTAGACTCAAGGCTTTACTGTAACGCGTACACATGTCAGTAGAACCAATGCTTTACTATAATGTGTACACATGTCAGTAGACCCAAGGTTTTACTATAACGCGTACACTGTGTTACTATAACGCGTACACATGTCAGTAGACCCAATGCTTTACTATAATGTGTACACATGTCAGTAGACCCAAGGTTTTACTATAACGCGTACACTGTGTTACTATAACGCGTACACATGTCAGTAGAACCAATGCTTTACTATAATGCGTACACATGTCAGTAGAACCTAAGTCTTACTAAAACGTATAAACATGTCAGTAGACCCAAGGTTTTACTATAACGCGTACACTGTGTTACTATAACGCGTACACATGTCAGTAAAACCTAGGCTTTACTTTAATGTGTACACATGTCAGTAGAACCAATGCTTTATATGTGGCTAAGTCTTACATGCACCCACTTGCACCCACATGCACCCACAAGCACGCCATTGTAATGGTACCAGCAAGATATCTAAGAATTGGTGGATTAACTCGATCGTCGAGTACCTTGGGATGGCCGAGTTTAAATTAGCTACATGTCATTGAGAACATAATTATGTTGAGATTTTATCGGCTGTTCTGACATCTCAAATATATTTGAAGCGAACGTCTCATATAAGCTAAACGATGTACTTCTCATATAAGCTAAATTGTTAACTTCTCAGTTTAGCTAAACCTTGTACTTCTCATATAAGTTAAATTTTTTACTTCTCAGTTAAGCTAAACCCTGTACTTCTCATATAAGCTAAATTTTTTACTTCTCAGTTCAGCTAAACCTTGTACTTCTCATATAAGTTAAATTTTTTACTTCTCAGTTAAGCTAAACCCTGTACTTCTCATATAAGCTAAATTTTTTACTTCTCAGTTCAGCTAAACCTTGTACTTCTCATAAAAGCTAAATTTTTTACTTCTCATTTAAGTTAAACCTTGTACTTCTCATAAAAGCTACATTTTTTACTTCTCACTTCAGCTAAACTTTGTACTTCTCATAAAAGCTACATTTTTTACTTCTCACTTCAGCTAAACTTTGTACTTCTCATAAAAGCTACATTTTTTACTTCTCACTTCAGCTAAACTTTGTACTTCTCATAAAAGCTAAATGCCCGGCACACAACTTCTTTAATAGTTAAACATATAACTGACTTATTATTTTATGTGCCCTATTGAAACTCATGCTAGGTCATTTAAAACTCATGTTAGGTCATTGGAGACTCAAGTTAGCTCGTTGGACACCCCTGTTAGGTCATTGTAAGCTCATCTTAGCTCTACTAATATAATTAATCATTAAATATTGTCATTGCTCAACGCTATTGTAAAACATGATTATGTCTGGTTACGACGGAATAGGTTTATTGCTAACAATGTATGTTCGTCGCACCTGTCAATAACTTATTGAGTACCGCTTTATCCCGCGTGTTCCTTCAATGATCGTCATACTCTGGGGAAAAATGTAAATGATGTGCCATCCAGAAGCACCGACACCGTTAAGTGCTTGCTGTTTATACTTTGCTGGCTTCTGCTTTACATAACCTGTACTATATATGAGGATCTTCTGACAATCCTTTCTTTTTTTTTCCTTTCTCTTATCCTGGTTTGAATAAACTCTTAGATCAAACGAAAAGCACTAGTTCCAAAAGACTTGATTTGTAAACTGATTTTGAACTGCTTTTAAATGTTATGTTTCTTTTTTTTCTTTTTGTTATTTTTATGTAAAGGGCTGTGAGCTTATAAGGCGCTGTACAAGAGCACTGAGCACTAGGCTGGGACAAGGCGCTATATAAGACCACTTTAATAATAAATTATACATGTATATACAAACAGTAACTCTTCCTCTTTAAGGTTAAGCGTATAAGGGGATGAGCCGGCATTCAGGTTGGCAAAGAAGGAAATGAGTAAAACGTAGTATGAGAAAACCCGAAAAAGGGACGGAACAAAGTAACGAAAGTGTCGGCAGGAAGCCTTTGTCAGCGAACAAACAACAGTATAAAAAAACATATTTAAATTAAGAAATCGCACTTAGCTGAAAAGTAGTATGCGAGAGGGCAGCAAAAGAATTGTGACAGAAAATAAGTAGGTGAAGGAGTGAGTGATGGCAGCAAGAGAAAGGGCAGAAGAGAAATCAGTCCCTGGGCTATTTTGACGTATGTCTTGCCTCATTTTACCGCTTGAAAGTGGTCTCAATTAGTGCAAGGGCAACTCTTTTAATCATACATAAACGGGTCCTCAATTTAGAACAATTGGTCGGTTTCAAAAATACGTTCTATCTCTAAGGAATGGAACATGTCTTGGCTCAGTGATAGAACAACGTCACTTCCTGTTCTTCTTATACATGTTATACATAATTGATGATCAAACACCGAGAATATCAAGCGTCAGTTCATAGACAATCAAACATCAATTTATAGAAATCATAAACAATTTATAGAATTGCATACCTCAATTTAAAGACAATCATACATCGATATATAGACAACATGTATCAGCTTATAGAAAAACATACATGAATTAAAGACATATATACATTAACTTATGCGGAAATCAACATCAATTTATAGTCAATCATACACCAGCTTATACCCAAACAACATCAATTTAAAGACAATCATAAATCAGCTTAATAAATCAATCCTTTTCCAAAAAAGTATTCAAACAATCTCACAAACAAAAAGAATGATCTAGTATCGTTGAGATACATTAATAATTTATTGATCTAATCGAATATCCCTCCGGTATCGGGTATATCCACTAAAGAACGATCCGACTCCAGATCTCTCTGTGATTTCACAAACCTATATCCCAGTTTCTTGTACAAATGTCCACAATTCTCGTCAACGATCCTCGCGCCTTTGTACCCGGCCCCGTATCGCCAGCGGTTCATGGCCTCCGTGGAATTATTTTTCTCGATACTGTACGCGCGCCTCGTCAATCTCTCGTCCGCGCTGGAGTTGGTGATGTTTCGGACGTAATCGATTATGGTATCGTTGTAGTCCATGCCGAGGAATTCGTATATCCGCTGCGTGTAGTTGAACGGGTCCGTCGCGCCCTCCTCGTACCGAATGCCCTTGACCCTTCCCGGGTACAGCAGAGCGAGGCGCTCGGCGTCCTGGAGGTCATCTTGCAGCAGCTTGCAGTGCGTGCTGGAGATGTTGCCGATCTCCGTATTCCAGTCGAACGTTTTAAAGAGTTTGGATTGAGAGTACAGCGTGGCGCGCGGGTCCCTGTGTGGACGAGATGGCGATAATGCGTTAAGTTGGTTTATTAATTTAATGAGATGGTGATGGTTTGTTAAGATCGCGATGGTTTGTTGAGAGGGCACAACATTGTTGAGAAGGTGTTACATAGTTGTGATGGTGTAAATTGTTGTGATAGAGGTGTATTTGGTATATAACAGTCTAGTAAAGAATATTTGTAGAGCTATCATTAGTAAACCCCCCCCCCCCCTTTTTAGTATGGCCTTGATATTGACGTCACCGAGTAAATTTGCTGTGTCACTCTATCCTTACCCAACCCCACCCTTGGTTGGGAAAAGGTCGTTCTATTTAAAGAATGTCACCGGTTGACGCAATGTCTAGACTTTCTTTACTAGAACGTCCCGTCGTGTCTTTCTTAGCAGAGAGAGATTTCTGCTTTACGAGACGTTTTATAATTGTGTGTGAAAATTATGTATTTATTTTTAAATTTAGGGAGTGTACCTTTTTCAATTCCTGAAAATTAATTACGTTTAGTGTTTTTTTTCTCTATTTGAATGTGTATATAAATTTACTAGTATAATTAAATAAAATAATGTTACTATCACCAACTTTGGTATCGTTTTCTCTGCATACTGTTTTTCTCAGTCCTTTGTTATGTATAGTTTATTCTACCAGCCACATATTAAAACATATTGAATCTTAAAACTATAACGGTATGTAACAGTACATTGTTGAGATTGTGTGACATTGTTGAGATTGTGTGACATTGTTGGGATTGTGTGACATTGTTGAGCTGTAGTACATTGTGGAGATTGCATTACATTGTGGAGATTGTATTACATTGTTGAGATTGCATTACATTGTGGAGATTGCATTACATTGTGGAGATTGTATTACATTGTGGAGATTGTATTACATTGTGGAGATTGTATTACATTGTGGAGATTGCATTACATTGTGGAGATTGCATTACATTGTGGAGATTGCATTACATTGTGGAGATTGCATTACATTCTTGTGATGGTAATTGTTAAACGCGTAAACGTCTGTCAATCGTATGTCACATCATCCTCCTCAACAATGTCAGTACCCTTGTCATGCCGCGTGTCGCATCCCTATGACATACATCACTTCCTACCCACCTGACCAACATCAACAGTTTAAAGTTGGGATAGGTCTCCAGGAACCACTCTGCCCACTTGGCCCGGAAGCGAATCGTCTTAATGAACTTGACCTTGTGAGCTTGGCAGCTCTTCAGGAAGTTCAGAAAACACGACAAGTGGGACACGCCATCTGTCTGTGGATAGGCAAACCACAATGTTTTTTGTTTTTATTTTATAAAGTAGCGCACGCCTGAGGTATAATTGAGAAGTGATGAAAGTAATGGGTAATGCTTGCCTTGCAAAAATGTTAAAACTCTACAATCAGCCATTACCTGCCCAAAAACAAATCTGCTGAGCAACCATCATGCTTGCTTCCAACTGTCCCCTTTGCAAACAACCGCTAAGCATCCAATCATCCTGACAACATCCATACTGCAACCGCTCACCTTGCCTACCATCTATATCATGCCTATCACATCATATCTACCAAACCCCCTGCCTACCACATTCCTACCATCGAACCTCGCCTACCACCTATTGCGCCTACGATCCACCCTGCCTACCATCAACCCTTACTAGCATCCATTAGGCCTACATCCATCCTACCTACTACCCATCATGTCTGCCATCCATCCTACCTACTACCCATCATGTCAACCATCCATCCTACCTACTACCCATCATGTCTACCAACCATCCTACCTAATACCCATCATGTCTGCCAACCATCCTATCTACTACCCATCATGTCTGCCAACCATCCTACCTACTACCCATCCTGCCTAACTTCAATCAAGCCAACCACCCGCTCTACCCACTATTCATCCCGTCTAAAATCCAGCAAGCCCACCATCCACCCTTCCTACCATCCACACCTGCTCACCACCCACCACGTCTACCAACCATCAGTTGCCCACCATCCACTCTGCCTACCGTCCAACACCCACCCTCACCGTAGACTCACCTTTGCACGTAGACAGAAGTAAAGGACCCCCGTGGAGCCACTGTTCCTGTGCTGAAAATTGTCAAGGGCGTAGACGTCCTCCATTTGAAAGTCACACGTCAGAAAGGCGTTGACGATCGCCCTGGACTCGCTCTCCTTCTCATTTCTGTAAATATAGTTTTATCTGCATTTAGATATTTAGATATTACTAGGACATAATCGATTATTAGAAGAAATATGTATCTCTAGAAAGGTTGATTTAACATATAATCAATATCTAAATGTACAAAAGAAATCTTGTAATAGCTGGGGAAAACATTACGGAGCAAAACTCTTTCTTTGAATTGACAATTTATTCGTGTGACATAATGAGAATGAACAGCTGGACATAAAAATATTACAATGAACAGCTGGACATATATATATATTACAATGAACAGCTGGACATATATATATTACAATGAACAGCTGGACATAAATATATTACGATGAACAGCTGGACATAAATATATTACGATGAACAGCTGGACATAAATATATTACAATGAACAACTAACAGATACATAAGAAAAAGTGATTGGGACGGCAAATCATCTAAAACACGTGGCATGTGAGTCATATTACTACACCACAATCCGTACAGAATTTGTTATATTTTCTACATTTTACAATACAAACTACGAGCCCTTAAGGCACACCCTCAAACGCTCTCATATATGAAACGGATAAAAATATAATTATTTTCTAGGTTTTGATTCCTAATAACATGTATTTATATTGTGGAGGAAAAAATAATTGTTGAAATAGTTTTAACTATATTTGAAATACTTTTCCAACCAAAGAAAATCAAGAAATATATTTTTTTTAAAGTTGTATAGATGTACGGCGTCTTCTCTAAAAATATATGGCAATGGTTCAGTACACAAAAGTTGTCACTGAATTTAATTTCCTAGGACTCAAAAAAGGAGTGGGGGGGGGGTATTCACCCTGATAACCGGAAGTGCCGAGTAGTGGCACACCCGGCACATAAACCAGACCCGGCAAAGAAATAGAACCGGGTCCGGGTGGTAAGAAATGATAGTTATCTTCCCATTTTTCTATAACGTGTGACAGCTGACGAGGATGGATGAAAACAGCATGCAAAGAAACAGTAGAGACATAATTTTTGTACATGTGAGACATAATTTTTGTACATGTGAGACATCAGTTTTGTACATGTGAGACATCAGTTTTGTACATTTGAGACATCAGTTTTGTACATTTGAGACATCAGTATTGTACATTCGAGACATCAGTTTTGTACATTCGAGACATCAGTTTTGTACATTTGAGACATCCGTTTTGTACATTCGAGACATCAGTTTTGTACATTCGAGTCATCCGTTTTGTACATTTGAGACATCAGTTTTATACATTTGAGACATCAGTCTTGTACATTTGAGACATCAGTTTTGTACATTTGAGACATCAGTTTTGTACATTTGACCCCCAAGGTCGAGCTTTTCACCCAATTGTTGTTTTTAAAATGTATCTGTTTTTATGTAATTGCAAAATTTGTATGTGAAGCACGATGAGCTAGCCCTAGTATGGGTACAGCGCTAACGAGACCACCTAATGATAATAATAATAATAAAAGTAAATCCTTATTGTACTATTGTAGTACTGTGATATAGTTTGTCAATAGTACTGGGATGGTAATTATGAAGGATGTGGTGAGATGTCAGTATTTATGTATTAGACTCACATAAAATATAGCTACTAGAGCCATGGTATTAGACTCACATAAAATATAGCTAGTAGAGCCCTTGTATTAGACTCACATAAAATATGGCCTTTTCTGAGCCTGTAGTTCTTTGACGATGACGTAGAGGGGTTCAAAGGTGAAATGAACATCAGGGTGGCGGCTGATGAGAGCAGAGGTGAAGGACGATCCACTTCTCCCGTAGGTCAGCAGCAACACCTGCTGTTGGGTGCTGCTGGCTGCTGCGCCCAGCGACGATGCAGTGATGATTGATTGCGAGGATATCGGGGACGAAGACACGCTGTCAACATATGCAAAAGGTTGACTGAGACCTGTGGGGGGGGGGGGGGGGAATACAAGGGGAACAGTTAAAGAAATGCAAAAGGATGGCTGAGAAAAGTGGGGGAGATACAACACAGGCGAATATTTTGACTCACGCTATTTTGGTTTGTTGTGTTTGTGAGTGTTATTGGTTTGCTGTGTTTGTGAGTGTTATTGGTTTGTTGTGTTTGTGAGTGTTATTGGTTTGCTGTGTTTGTGAGTGTTATTGGTTTGTTGTGTTTGTGAGTGTTATTGGTTTGTTGTGTTTGTGAGTGTTATTGGTTTGTTGTGTTTGTGAGTGTTATTGGTTTGCTGTGTTTGTGAGTGTTATTGGTTTGTTGTGTTTGTAAGTGTTATTGGTTTGTTGTGTTTGTGAGTGTTATTGGTTTGTTGTGTTTGTGAGTGTTATTGGTTTGTTGTGTTTGTGAGTGTTATCGGTTTGTTGTGTTTGTGAGTGTTATCGGTTTGTTGTGTTTGTGAGTGTTATTGGTTTGTTGTGTTTGTGAGTGTTATTGGTTTGTTGTGTTTGTGAGTGTTATTGGTTTGTTGTGTTTGTGAGTGTTATCGATTTGTAGTGTTTGTGAGTGTTATCGGTTTGTTGTGTTTGTGAGAACTGCACCAAGTTTTTACTAACAAAGTAACGGTACTTAAAATATTGTTAAAAGGGTGTGTTCCAATGTATGTTCCAAGGTATGTTGTAAGGTATGTTCCAAGGTGGTTCCAAGGAATGTTACAAGGTATGTTACAATGTATGTTACAAGGAATGTTACAAGGTATGTTACAAGGTATGTTACAAGGTATGTTACAAGGTATGTTACAAGGTATGTTACATTAAAAAAATTGTCTTTCCCCGACTAGCTAACACTTACAACTATGCAAAAATAATTATAAATTAACAGCTTTTTCCTAGCTTACTGTCCAAAGGTAATTGTATCAAGGGCGCTGTACCAAAGAAAGATGTACCAAGAGCATTGTACCAAAAATATATGTACCAAGAGCACTTTACCAAAGATAGATGTACCAAGAGCGCTTTACCAAAGATAGATGTACTGAGAGCGCTGTACCAAAGATAGATGTACTGAGAGCGCTGTACCAAAGATAGATGTACAAAGAGTGGTGTACCGAAAATTGATGTAACAAGAGCACTTTACGAAAGATAGATGTACCATGCTGTCGAATTGCCTTTAAATTGCTGTGCTTTGTTGGAAATTTAAACTTGAGGGGGTGCAGATGAACTTTTGCTTATTGTTAAGACTCGTTAATGACCTTGACCTACCGATGGAATTACTGTACAGCAAGGTTAACACCGGCACACTCAAGAGCAATCCAATTATAATTGAGACCGTCACAGGTTTTTGACGGTAGGCAGTTGTAAGGCAATGGACCAGCAGCCTGCGGTGATACTCAAGGGGGTGACACATAGCGCCCCCCTGAAGATGGCCGTCGGGGCGTCCAGTGTACGTCACGCGCCCTAGTGACGACGTTCGCCGGGTTTCATCCCTTGTTCCAGCGGATCTCAACCAGTGTTTCTCAAGGTAGACAACTCCTGAAAATAGAAATAACCTTTTTTAAAGAAATGGTAGCTTCCCTTGTCCCTTAGTCCCTTTTTTTTCTCTTAATAGAATACTATTTTTACGCTCTATCGGATCTTTGGAGTATACTTAGAAGTACTCCACTAGTCATTTTGATGACTGACGTCACCCGAGCTTGCATGGGCATGGATTGCCCCCAGCGGTGTATTGCCAAATTCGTAACAAAGGGTTCTCAGTTAGTTGTCATGCTGGTGCAGTTTTTTCCCCGTATTAAAGACAAGCTTATTGAGCATGTGTTTCTCCACCAGCAGCCTTGACCGTGAGTTTGTACCCACTGTGACGCAAGATGACAACCAATCTCTCTGTTAGCACACACCGAACTAAATTTAGAGCAAACGTTACATCCTAACAAACCGTTTGATGTCGTTAGCCAAGGATAAAGTTGACTAAAATATTCAAGTTGCTCGGTTTTCCCAACCATTTGGCATGTCGATTCGGTAGCCATCCTCTAAACAAATACTTTTCTCCTCTAACACGCTGGCATCTGAGACTGATTCTAATAAACGAGGACTTTCAAGAAGCTTGCTTGTAGTTTTCTCACACTTTCCTGTTGTAGTTTCAGATGGCGTGGAGTCATTAGTATTAGTATCAATGGTAGATGTTTTGGCTTGCTTGATTTTAAAAATGCTAAGCAAAAGTTGATTGCTACGCTTCATTTCCTGAAATTATTGTTTTATTATTATACTAATAAAAATAAAATTGACACTTTTTAAAATAGTCATTTGTTACTTGTATTTTAATAACGGGAAGTAAATAACAGAAAAAGCCCACGTCGGAATAAGCGGAATGGTTTCCGGTCAGTTATAAACAAAGATCTTCTATAATAAAGATGAGAAAGTCTGGTAATCAACAGAATTCCTACTAGCGCGACATCTAGCCTGTGACGTGTTGTTCTACGTTTCACTTTTTTTTGCTTAGAGCTGAATTTCGCTATGTTTTTTCCGAAAGGCTAAACTGTTAAGTAATATTTATGTAATTTATATCAACATTTGTAGAAACGGACATTTTTTTCAAGCAAAAATTTTTTGATTTTTTTGAAATTAGTTCTTGATTTTAGACATATTTATTATTTTGAACTAACGGTTCGCACGAACCTGACCGAACCGGCTCCAAACCACCGCTGGTTGCCCCAGTGGTATGGAAAAACGTGGGTCCTTCTAATTCTAACACTTAACAGTGGCAACGGGGGTCCTTTAAATGCTTCACGATGGCTCCGGGGGGTGGGGGTGTCGTCCTTCCATTACTTTACAGTGGCTACGGGGGTCCTTCAAATATTTAACAGCGACCAAGTGGGTCCTTCCAAGACTGAACAATCACAACAGGGTTCCTTCCAAGACTGAACAACCACAACAAGGCTCCTTCCAAGACTGAACAACCACAACAGGGATCCTTCCAAGACTTAACAACCACATCAGGGCTCCTTCCAAGACTGAACAACCACATCAGGGCTCCTTCCAAGACTTAACAACCACATCAGGGCTCCTTCCAAGACTGAACAACCACAACAGGGCTCCTTCCAAAACTGAACAACCACAACAGGGCTCCTTCCAAGACTTAACAACCACATCAGGGCTCCTTCCAAGACTGAACAACCACATCAGGGCTCCTTCCAAGACTGAACAACCACAACAGGGCTCCTTCAGATACTTAAGAGCAGCTTCATTGTTTTGTGCAAATACTTAGCAGTAAATCAGTGCTCCCAGTGGCTACTTGGACCCCAGAAATTCTCTCTATCCGGGGTCCTGTGAATAAAGTGTAGGAAATTACCCCAAGATGACCTCAACACCGTTTTCCTCAGTGAATTAAATTTGTATTTACAACGAAGGAAAAATTATTTTTCAAATGTACAGGACTCGAGTCCTGCTCTCTGTAACCAGAGATCTGTCTAACACTGCCTAAAATTGCCTAACACTGCCCAACACTGCCTAACACGATTGCCCTGCAAACCATCCGTCTTCCATAGTTAAATCTGACAAAGTGTCACCTCCATTATTGCTATAACATGCGTATCGCATCATCACTCGTCCGTACGTGTGTAAGATTTGCTCTGCTTAAATCTCCATGACCCACTCGCATTCTACCGTTCCAGTGGTTCTGAACTTTTGGTTTTTTTTTCATGACAATGATTTATATTTTTATTGAAAAAAAAAAGTGATACCCTCTTAAAATTGGAGTTAAAATGTGGACTCTTTATCAACAGTTGATATACAGTGACTCCCTGATACATAGTGACTCCCTGATACATAGTGACTCCCTGATACATAGTGACTCCACGATGCATGTGGTTGTCATAATGAGGCCGTCATAATGCCACCACTCGCTATAGAGAAAACAAAAGCGCCCGGGGCGGGGGGGGGGGGGCTGCCCCCTACTACCTACCTGGCTACTAGAAGCCATCTATACGCTGATTAATTAACGAACGTTTTGTATTAATAATAATGATACCAGTTGCTATTCTCTCTTATAATATATATCTACAGTATATATATTATGCATACAAGTCGCAACAGTGGATAGGTCGCAGGAATGCATAGGTCGCACCAGTAGATAAGTCACACCAGTCGATAAGTCACACCAGTGCACAGATCGCGCCAGTAGATAAGTCACACCAGTGGATAAGTCACACCAGTGGATAAGTCACACCAGTGCACAGATCGCGCCAGTAGATAAGTCACACCAGTGGATAAGTCACACCAGTGCACAGATCGCGCCAGTAGATAAGTCACACCAGTGGATAAGTCACACCAGTGGATAAGTCACACCAGTGCACAGATCGCGCCAGTAGATAAGTCACACCAGTGGATAAGTCACACTAGTGGATAAGTCACACCAGTGGATAAGTCACACCAGTGGATAAGTCACACCAGTGGATAAGTCACACTCTAATATCGGGAGCTACAAAGCCATATTTAAAAATATTAAATATAACCCACATAAGTAATGCGTTGTCGGGCACATGTTGCCGTAACCACTTGAAAAGGGGGAGAGCGTTCCGCACGAACCACTTGATCTTTAAGAAACAATTAATAAAAAAGTGTTTGTTGTCTACGGGAGCGCGTCAACAACGCAGACAACTCTTCTACGACTTTTTCGTCTAAATGTTTGTGTACTGTAAAAAGCAATAAGTCAAAGCCTGATCGGTTGTGTTGGCGTTGCATCTCCTCAACCAGCACGGGGACGGCGCCTTCGAGACGAATACTTGTGAAAATCGCTGCAGTCTTAAAATCAAAATCTCCCCTTGCGCCGGATCTACTGGTACGCCGCCGTCTCCTTCAGAAAAGAGGCGTAGCTAGCGCGTTTGGCGCCCGGGCGACAAGATTCATTTTAAAGCTCCTCCCTATCTACTTCCAACTCTCAAACCCATTATTTTTCATCAATAAACTAATCCCAAAGCACATTTTGGCGCCCCTACTAGTCTGGCGCCCGGGGACATCTATGCCCCCCTTGCCCCCTCAGCTATGCCTCTGCTTCGGTTCCTTCTGATGTTCACGGGAGGTACGCTTTGAAATTTTCGGTAACCAACAAAACTGAATGGCTGTACGCGAGCGTACACAGTACACACGAAGGCAATTTTGATGTGATGACTGAAAGAGTTGATTAAACACAACAACTGGAACACAGTGTATTGTGTACGCCAATAAATTCTAAAATTTGGAAAACAAGCAACTCTATCCCTCTTCCCTCCCCGACGCCACCCCCCACTCTCACGCCAACGCCCCAGGCTCAGGCCAACGCCCCAGGCACACCCCATTACATCCAATTTGATATTCACAGCCATTCCTCTGTTGTCCACTCACTCAGAAATGACTTCGTGGGAAATGAAAAGGTACAAGCGGATGAGCGAATGACTCAACAGCTGCTGTTACAGGGTATTGATGCAGTTGTCACTAGACCAGCGGTTCCAAAACTTTTCAGTTTGACGGACCTTTGGACAAGTTTCGAAATTGCAACATGAATCGGTTCCGGATTAATTAGTTTCTTCTTTTGTGTGGACAATAAATATTTATGTTGTGCGGGCGGGCAGTGTAAGATGGACTGACAACGTAAGGTTGACGGACAGGCATTGTAAGGATGGCGGACAGGCAATGTAAGGCTGGCGGACAGGCGATGTAAGGCTGGTGGACCGGCACCTCTCAACGGACCACCAATTGTGGGTACCCCTGTACCAAACAATATCAAACTAATATTTGATAACTTTTCACTTCCTCTAATTCGTTCATCTTATATGGGGCTTCACTTTTTCATTACTCCCCTGCCAGACACCTAATTTTTCTGTGTCACTTTGGCCACGCCCCTATTCTTCTAGCCAATGAGCTACATTGGAATTATACAGTTTTTCGAAAGCATACGTTTTTATTTCTAATTTTTAATATAAATTACCCGTTTCTTGTTTTGTATTCTCTGCCGAAGAAGGCATCGTGCCGAAACGCCCCTTTAAGTGTCCTTGCTTTTTAAAAAAAAAACTAAACAAGGTGTTCCATTATTTATTGACTTCAGGCGGCTTGAAACCAGTCCTTCAAATGTTAACGATACAACAGCAAGCTGTTTAGCACATCTCATGGCCTGTAAGGCACATCTCATGGCCTGTAAGGCACATCTCATGGCCTAGCACATCTCATGGCCTGTAAGGCACATCTCATGGCCTGTATAGCACATCTCATGGCCTGTATAGCACATCTCATGGCCTATATAGCACATATCATGTGCCTTATAGCCAGGGCCGGATTTACAGGCAGGCCGACCAGGCCTTGGCCTCGGGTCCCCGCGAAATTAGGGGCCCGAAAATTGGAAGTAGTATATTAAAAAAATATATTTTTGAATTAAAAAACTTAGCAATATTTTTTATTTTTCAAAATGGGGCCTCAAATTTTTGTTGGCATAGGGCCCCTAAAATTGTAAATCCGGCCCTGCTTATAGCACATCGCATGACCTGTATAGCACATCTCTTGGCATGTAAGGCACATCTCATGGCCTGTATAGCACATCTCATGACCTGTATAGCACATCTCATGGCCTGTATAGCACATCTCATGGCCTGTATAGCACATCTCATGGCCTGCATAGCACATCTCATGGCCTGTATAGCACATCTCATGGCCTGCATAGCACATCTCATGGCCTGTATAGCACATCTCATGGCCTGTATAGCACATCTCATGGCCTGTATAGCACATCTCATGGCCTGCATAGCACATCTCATGGCCTGTATAGCACATCACTTGGCTTGTATAGCACAGCACATGGCCTGCATAGCACATCACATGGCCTGTATAGCACATCACATGGCCTGTATAGCACATCACATGGCCTGTATAGCACATCCCATGGCCTGTATAGCACATCACATGGCCTGCATAGCACATCGCATGGCCTGCATAGCACATCGCATACCCCTATTTATAGCACTAAGCAAGTTGTCTCTGATCTATAGAACATTTCAGCTAAGTGTTATTTTTATTCTGCCTTCACTGTTGTCTGTTCGCCGATGAAGGCTTCCTGCCGACACGTTCGTTGTTTTGCTGGTTTCCCCCTTTTTCAGGTTTTCCCACGCTTTGTTTCACTCATTTCCTTTGTGGTCACCCGATTACAGTCTCTCCCCCCTTATTACCCCTCATATTAAGAACACTGCATGGCCTGATACTTCTGATACTAGAACTAAGCACGTTTTAACGCTATATGTAGATCAACTTGTTTGTATCAAATGTACAAAGATACTAGACGCGTAGTATGGTCCCATCTAAAGACCACATGTGTGGTGTGAATAGCCGGCTAACTGGTTTTCATTTTTTCACCAACGCTTTCGGTGATCTTATACAAAGTCTATCAGAGAGGTTCTGATCGATTTCACGTCACGTGTGCTGATTTATGAGCCGATCCAAGATCTGGATGATAAAACTTACAGCTAAGGTGTACGACCATCGCACCCAAAATGGTGGTCCGCGGACAGGCAACGGTCCACGAGACTTAAGTTGCAGGCCCGCAAAAACTTGAATCTGCATCTTCAAATAAATAGAAAATTGTATTAATACATCTGGCGCCGGTCCCAGGGTGATTTGGAAACGTGTCCACCGGTCCAGTTAGTCCACCGGTCCAACCTGTCAACTAGTCCACCGGTCCAACCAGTCCACCGGTCCAACCAGTCCACCGGTCCAACCAGTCCACCGGTCCAACCAGTCCACCGGTCCAACCAGTCCACCGGTCCAACCTGTCCACCGGTCCAACCAGTCCACCGGTCCAACCAGTCCACCGGTCCAATCTGTCCACCAGTCCAACCTGTCCACTGGTCCAACCAGTCCACCGGTCCAACCAGTCCACCGATCCAGCCTGTCCACTGGTCCAACTTGTCCACCGGTCCAACTTGTCCACCGGTCCAACCTGTCCACCGGTCCAACTTGTCCATCTAAGTCAGCGGCGGATGCAATGATATATACGGTGGTATACTGTCTTGATTTAATAGTTCAAAGGTTCTCAAATCTTTAACCTAGCGTGTGCGGGTATTGGGGAAATAAAGTACTCAGGGCGGACCAAAATTGGAACCTGTTGTCTTGTAGGAAGAGGAGGGATCTACGAAGTTTAGGGAACCTCACCAGAAAATTAAGGCAGCTACCTAGAGAGCTATGAAGGGTAGCCCCTCCCCTCCCCAGACGGTTATGCGTAAGGCTAACAACGCGAACATGTTATTCTAATGTAAATCGACCCATGTCTGGGTCCATTTGCACGGAGACGCTACATGAAGCATCCACTGACAGTGGGATCCGACTCATAAAGTCTGCATGAAGAATCCACTGACAGTGGGATCCGACTCATAGAGTCTGCATGAAAAATCCACTGACAGTGGGATCCGACTCATAGAGTCTGCATGAAGAATCCACTGACAGTGGGATCCGACTCATAGAGTCTGCATGAAGAATCCACTGACAGTGGGATCCCACTCATAGAGTCTGCATGAAGAATCCACTGACATTGGGATCCGACTCATAGAGTCTGCATGAAGAATCCACCGACATTGGGATCCGACTCATAGAGTCTGCATGAAGAATCCACCGACAATGGGATCCGACTCATAGAGTCTGCATGAAAAATCCACCGACAATGGGATCCGACTCATAGAGTCTGCATGAAAAATCCACCGACAATGGGATCCGACTCATAGAGTCTGCATGAAAAATCCACCGACAATGGGATCCGACTCATAGAGTCTGCATGAAAAATCCACCGACAATGGGATCCGACTCATAGAGTCTGCATGAAAAATCCACCGACAATGGGATCCGACTCATAGAGTCTGCATGAAAAATCCACCGACAATGGGATCCGACTCATAGAGTCTGCATGAAAAATCCACCGACAATGGGATCCGACTCATAGAGTCTGCATGAAAAATCCACCGACAATGGGATCCGACTCATAGAGTCTGCATAAAAAATCCACCGACAATGGGATCCGACTCATAGAGTCTGCATGAAAAATCCACCGACAATGGGATCCGACTCATAGAGTCTGCATGAAAAATCCACCGACAATGGGATCCGACTCATAGAGTCTGCATGAAAAATCCACCGACAATGGGATCCCACTCATAGAGTCTGCATGAAAAATCCACCGACAATGGGATCCGACTCATAGAGTCTGCATGAAAAATCCACCGACAATGGGATCCCACTCATAGAGTCTGCATGAAAAATCCACCGACAATGGGATCCGACTCATAGAGTCTGCATGAAAAATCCACCGACAATGGGATCCGACTCATAGAGTCTGCAATGAAAAATCCACCGACAATGGGATCCGACTCATAGAGTCTGCATGAAAAATCCACCGACAATGGGATCCGACTCATAGAGTCTGCATGAAAAATCCACCGACAATGGGATCCGACTCATAGAGTCTGCATGAAAAATCCACCGACAATGGGATCCGACTCATAGAGTCTGCATGAAAAATCCACCGACAATGGGATCCGACTCATAGAGTCTGCATGAAAAATCCACCGACAATGGGATCCGACTCATAGAGTCTGCATGAAAAATCCACCGACAATGGGATCCGACTCATAGAGTCTGCATGAAAAATCCACCGACAATGGGATCCGACTCATAGAGTCTGCATGAAAAATCCACAGACAATGGGATCCGACTCATAGAGTCTGCATGAAAAATCCACCGACAATGGGATCCGACTCATAGAGTCTGCATGAAAAATCCACCGACAATGGGATCCGACTCATTGAGTCTGCATGAAAAATCCACCGACAATGGGATCCGACTCATAGAGTCTGCATGAAAAATCCACCGACAATGGGATCCCACTCATAGACTATGCTTCAGAAAAAGGGAAGACAGAAGCATCAGTAAGTATCCACACAAAATCTACATAAAGTTACTGACCAGATGGAATCACCCACAACCAATATGACCATGTTCTAATCGATCGGAGGCAAGGATCAGTTATACTAGATGTAAGAAGCTATCGAGGAGCAGATGCAGACTCTGACCACCTACTTGAAAGGGTTAAATATAAGCATAGAATAAGCATTATTCAAAATGGCTGAAATCGAAGAGGAAAAATCGATAAGATTACCAAAATCTTACCAAAGACCCACTCACTACAAATGTTTACCAGCATGAAGTAGAAGCACAGCTAGAGGCATCACAGCCGGAAGTGAACAGGGAAAACAACATAAATGAACAGTGGGATACGATACAAAATGCTATGAAAAGATCAGTAGAAAAAAGTCGTAGGATCTCAGCAAACTAACAGCAGAGTAGGCAGGTTTGATAATGAATGCAGAGAGGCTTCCGAAGAAAGGAACAGAGCACGAATGGTCACGTCACAAATGGACACCAGAAAGACGAGACCCACAAACTGTGAAGTCAGAAGGAAAGCCACGAACATGTCTAGGAAGAAAGAAGGGAATGGGAAACGGCTAAACTAAATGAAAAAGAAGACTTATCAAGTTATAGAAATATTATAGAACTAGATATAGCCCGCCAAACATTGGCGACAGCAATACGTGAACTTCCCATCTACTAGATATAGCCGGCCAAACATTGGCGACAGCAATGCATGAACTTCCCATCTACTAGATATAGCCCGCCAAACATTGGCGACAGCAATACGTGAACTTCCCATCTACTAGATATAGCCGGCCAAACATTGGCGACAGCAATACGTGAACTTCCCATCTACTAGATATAGCCCACCAAACATTGGCGACAGCAATGCGTGAACTTCCCATCTACTAGATATAGCCCGCCAAACATTGGCGGCAGCAATACGTTAACTTCCCATCTAGTAGATATAGCCCGACAAACATTGGCGGCAGCAATACGTTAACTTCCCATCTACTAGATATAGCCCGACAAACATTGGCGGCAGCAATACGTTAACTTCCCATCTACTAGATATAGCCCGACAAACATTGGCGGCATCAATACGTTAACTTCCCATCTACTAGATATAGCCCGACAAACATTGGCGACAGCAATACGTGAACTTCCCATCTACTAGATATAGCCCGACAAACATTGGCGGCAGCAATACGTTAACTTCCCATCTAGTAGATATAGCCCGACAAACATTGGCGGCAGCAATACGTGAACTTCCCATCTACTAGATATAGCCCGACAAACATTGGCGGCAGCAATACGTTAACTTCCCATCTACTAGATATAGCCCGACAAACATTGGCGGCAGCAATACGTTAACTTCCCATCTACTGAAGTTACTTGACAAAACATGAACTCAAGCTACACCCCTTCTCCACACCCCCTATGATACGTCACTGCACACTTTTTATTTCACGCCCATGAACTATATAAAATATTCTGATGTCCCAACAACTTTTAAACCGAATACTTATTACACCATACTTAAATTGAGACGATTTCATTTTCCGAAAAGAAAATATTACGCACCAAACGCAGTTGCGTTATATAAAAAAAAAATCTTTTAGCGTAGTTATCGGGAATTATATTTTGCGCGCTATTGAACTCATTATTGAACCATACTTTCTTTCAAACATATAGAATTATGTGTACTATACTCTCAATCCCAAATTCTCTGACTAGAAAGGAACCGGAAATGGAAGCAGTAAATTGGGAAGCCATCCACCAGTCATACCAGAAGCGTAATATATATACGAGATGAACGTGAAGAAAGAAGACGAAAAGAACGGGTACCAAGTCAGATACAAAATGTGTGATAGCCTGGATGGAGAATTATTTAAATCTCAAAGTACTGGAGAGGAAAACTGACTATCTCGTGGGAATGCTCACTGCAGATCATGGACTAGATGAAGATTGTGTGCCACCACATGGAGAGCTCCCCAACCCTAGAAGAAACTAAAGAAGTAATCAATTGTATGAAAAACCACAACGGCCCTGGAGGAGACCTCATCACAGCAGAACGTATTAAATATGGAGTAAGAGAGCCACACACTCCAAGAACGAGACACTCCAACAGAATGGGAGACAGCACGAACAACCCCACTGCACAAGAAAAGCTCTAAACGTCAGTACAAAAACTACACAAGAGTCTCCTTATTAAATGAAATCAGAACCGTTGTAACAAACGCAAGTGAAACGTGGACGCTAAATAACGACAGAAAACCTGTTACACAGTTACACATATGGGATATAAAATTTCTTCAGAAAATATATATGGACCATCAAAGGATGAATATGGATGGAGAATACGAACCAACCAGGAATTGTACAGTCTGTATCAGGATCGAACGATAGTAGCAGAAATAAAAAAAAAAGGGTAGGCTACGCTGGGGCAAATGTCAGAGGAGTGAAGAGGGTGCACCACCAAAACCCCAGAGGGCAACGGCTCAAAGGCAGACCTAAGCTTAGATGGATGGATGATGTGTGGGGAAACGATCTCCAGCAGCTGGGGATCCAAGCATGGAAAAGAAAAGCATGAGTTAGGTGTGAGTGGAAGGAAGTGGTGAGGAGGGCCAAAGCCCTACATGGGCTGTAGCGCCACAGGGATGGATGGATGGATGGATATGGTAATCTTGCTTCATTTAATATTTCACAGGTTCTTATATCTTAATGTAATTTTTTAAAAACCAGAGATCTTGGATCAGCCAGCTTCAGTAAAAACCTTTTTTAAAAAAACAACACTAAAATATCAGTGAAAGGACAAAATCTAGTGAAAAAACAAATTACACAATTGGTCAACATCCTCTACAGGTCAGGAACAATAGACGAGGTCAACATCCTCTACAGGTCAGGAACAATAGACGAGGTCAACATCCTCTCCAGGTCAGGATCAATAGATGATGAGATCAACACTCTCTCGAGGTCAGGAACAATAGACGAGGTCAACATCCTCTCCAGGTCAGGAAAAATAGATGAGGTCAACATTATCTACAGGTCAGGAACAATAGACGAGGTCAACATCCTCTCCAGGTCAGAAACAATAGATGATGTGATCAATAAATGAATGTACAAAGTAAAAGTTTGGAAGGCTCCGCAAGATTTGTTGGAGCGAGAGGGTCTCAGTCTTGTCTCAGTCTCAGTTTTGTCTCAGTCTTGACTCAGTCTTGTCTCAGTCTTGTCTCAGTCTTGTCTCAGTCTCGTCTCAGTCTTGTCTCAGTCTTGTCTCAGTCTTGTCTCAGTCTTGTCTCAGTCTGTCTTTTCTCACACTCAGTCTTGTCTCAGTCTTGTCTCAGTCTTGTCTCAGTCTTGTCTCAGTCTTGTCTCAGTCTCAGTCTTGTCTCAGTCTTGTCTCAGTCTTGTCTCAGTCTCAGTCTTGTCTCAGTCTCAGTCTTGTCTCAGTCTTGTCTCAGTCTTGTCTCAGACTCAGTCTTGTCTCAGTCTTGTCTCAGTCTTGTCTCAGTCTTGTCTCAGTCTCAGCCTTGTCTCAGTCTCAGTCTCGTCTCAGTCTCAGTCATGTCTCAGTCTCAGTCTCAGTCTTGTCCCTATCTCAGTCTTGTCTCAGTCTCGGTCTTGTCTCAGTCTTGTCTCAGTCTTGTCTCAGTCTCAGTCTTGTCTCTATCTCAGTCTTGTCTCAGTCTTGTCACTAAGCTGAAAGTTGATAGAGCAGTCGTCTTAACATCTCTCCTACACACTAGCGAGACGCGGACAGTCTGCAGCAGACGCGCTAGACATCTCCACCTACGTTGTCTACGAAATCGTCTTGGCAGCAAGTGGCAGGAATGAGTCCCTAGTACAGAGGTACCACAACGGGCTGACTGTTTCAGCACCCACACGCGACTCCCATTACGTACCATATCATCCCTATCAACCCATATAATCCCATTAAAAACAATAATCTAAATATACTCATATAATCCGATTAAAAACGATATAGGCTTGAGGTTGGATTCAGAGGTTGCGGGCTAATTTAAGGGTCAGTAGCTTAGAGCTAGGTTTTACGTGAGGCTTATGGTTAGGTTTAAAGTGAGGTTTATGGTTAGGTTTAAAGTGAGGCTTATGGTTAGGTTTAAAGTGAGGTTTATGGTTAGGTTTAGGGTGAGTCTTATGGTTAGGTTTAATGTTAGGCTTATGGTTAGGTTTTATGTGAGGCTTATGGTTAGGTTTAAAGTGAGGCTTACGGTTAGGTTTTACGTGAGGCTTATGGTTAGGTTTAAAGTGAGGATTATGGTTAGGTTTAAAGTGAGGCTTATGGTTAGGTTTAAAGTGAGGCTTATGGTTAGGTTTTACGTGAGGCTTATGGTTAGGTTTAAAGTGAGGCTTATGGTTAGGTTTTACGTGAGGCTTATGGTTAGGTTTAAAGTGAAGCTTATGGTTAGGTTTAAAGTGAGGCTTATGGTTAGGTTTCGAGGCTTAAGGTTAGGTTTAAATTGAGGATTATGGTTTGGTTTAAAGTCAGACTAAGGGTTAGGTTTAAGCGAGCCTTGGTGTAGTTTATAACATCTTTGACTCTTCAGAAAAAAATGAACCCTTTACATAAGCTTCTCGTACCTTACGACATCCCAGTGAGACCAGCCGCTGATACACATTATGGTGTGTTCATTAGATCAACTTATTCAAGTTAAAGCAGTAGGATTCCATATTCCCGTGAACACAGTAGAACTAACGTAAGACATCCAATGTAGCTCATGAACACATCTGTTTAAAAACAGACAGCCCTGTAAAGGTGATTAGTTATTTAAGTCCCTTGAAAAAAATTAGTTATTCTCTGTGGGAGATTTATGCCCCTTTAGTAAACTGGGAGCGCGTTGCCCTTAGCGTTGGGATAATTGATGGGACCAAATCTCACAGGGGGTCTAATGTTTGGAATTTTAATAGGACCAAATCTGACAGGGGGGTCTAATGTTTGGATGTTTGATGGGACCAAATCTCACAGGGGGTCTAATGTTTGGATGTTTAATAGGACCAAATCTGACAGGGGGTCTAATGTTTGGATGTTTGATGGGACCAAATCTCACAGTGGGTCTAATGTTTGGATATTTGATTGGACCAAATCTCACAGGGGTCTAATGTTTGATAGGAACAAATCTCACAGGGGGTCTAATGTTTGGATAATTGATGGAATTAAATTTCACAGAAGGTCTAATGTTTAGATGTTTGAAGGGAACAAATATCACAGGGGGTCTGATGTTTGGATACTTGATGGGACCAATTCTCACATGGGGTCTCATGTTTGGATATTTCTGGGACACAATCTCAAATTGGGTCTAATGTTTGGATATTTGAGAGAACTAAATCTTACAGGGGCTCTAATATTTGGATATTTAATGGGACTAAATGGCACATGGGGTCTAAGGTTTGGATATTTGATGGGACCAAATCTCAAATGGGATCTTATTTTTTAATATTTGATGGGACCTAATCTCGCAGAGGTTCTAACGTTTGGATATTTGATTGGATGTTTAATAGGACCAAATCTGACAGGGGTTCTAATGTTTGGATGTTTAATAGGACCAAATCTCACAGTGGATCTAATGTTTGGATAATTGATTGGACCAAATCTCACAGGGGTCTAATGTTTGATAGGAACAAATCTCACATGGGGTCTCATGTTTGGATATTTCTTGGACACAATCTCAAATTGGGTCTAATGTTTGGATATTTGAGAGGACTAAATCTTACAGAAGTTCTAATGTTTGGATATTTAATGGGACCAAATCTCACAGAGGGTCTAACGTTTGGATATTTGATGAGACCAAATCTCTATTTTTTGTATTCTCAGACACACACACAAACATACACTAGCACGCATGCAACCACCAATATAATTAACACAAACAAACATTTACACATTCCCACACACAATCCCGAAACTCACACACACAAACACACACAAACATGAACACAGACACTGTGTACAGTAAAGAGTTCAAATATTCTCTCCCCATTTTTAAATGTATTCGGTTTCATAACGAAATCATTTATTATTTTGGGGTTGGACTGAGGGTTGTAAGGGTCAGCGTTAAAGATAGGTAAGGGATTGTTTTTGGAAATAAGGGTCAGCTTTAAAGATAGGTAAGGGATTGGTTTTTGAAATAAGGGTCAGCTTTAAAGATAGGTAAGTGATTGTTTTTGGAAATAAGGGTCAGCTTTAAAGATAGGTAAGGGTTATTTTGGAAATAAGGGTCAGCTTTAAAGATAGGTAAGGGATTGGTTTTTGAAATAAGGGTCAGCTTTAAAGATAGGTAAGTGATTGTTTTTGGAAATAAGGGTCAGCTTTAAAGATAGGTAAGGGTTATTTTTGGAAATAAGGGTCAGCTTTAAAGATAGGCAAGGATTATTTTTGGAAATAAGGGTCAGCTTTAAAGATAGGTAAGGATTATTTTTGGAAATAAGGGTCAGCTTTAAAGATAGGCAAGGATTATTTTTGGAAATAAGGGTCAGCTTTAAAGATAGGCAAGGATTATTTTTGGAAATAAGGGTCAGCTTTAAAGATAGGTAAGGGTTGGTTTTGGAAATAAGGGTCAGCTTTAAAGATAGGTAAGGGCTGGTTTTGGAAATAAGGGTCAGCTTTAAAGATAGGTAAGTGTTGTTTTTTTGGAAATAAGGGTCAGCTTTAAAGATAGGTAAGGGTTGGTTTTGGAAATAAGGGTCAGCGTTAATTTTAGGGATAGAGTACACGAAATTCAGACTTGCTACTTGAGCAACTAGAGTTTCAAGGCTATAATTTTATCTGATGCCGTAAACATATGCAAATGTGTATGTGGATAAGAGAATATTTAAAAAATGAAGATTAATTGTCTAGTTAGAATTAAAAAAAAAAACACCGATTTTTTTTTCCTGATGAACTTCTCAAACTGAAAATATACAACAATTTGTCAGCATTGAAAGATCCAACAACTTGCCAGCATTAAAGGATCCAACAACTTGTCAGATCTAAAAGATCCAACAACTTGTCAGTATTAAAAGATCCCACAACTTTTGAGCACAAAATGATCCAGCAACTTATCAGCATTAAAAGATCCAACAACTTGTCAGCAGTAAATGATCCAACAACTTGTGAGCACTAAAAGATCCAACAACATGTCAGCATTAAAACATCCAACAACTTGTCAGCATTAAAAGATCCAACAACTTGACAGCATTAAAAGATCCAACAACATGTCAGCATTAAAACATCCAACAACTTGTCAGCATTAAAAGATCCAACAACTTGACAGCATTAAAAGATCCAACAACTTGACAGCATTAAAAGATCCAACAACTTGACAGCATTAAAAGATCCAACAACTTTTCAAAATTAAAAGATCCAACAACTGGTCAACTTTAGAAGATCCAACAACTTTTCAGCACTAAAAGATGCAACAACTTGTCGGCATTAAAAGATCCAACAACTTTTCAACATTAAAAGATCCAACAGCTAGTCAGCACTAAAAGATCCAACAAATTTTCAGCATTAAAAGATCATACAACTAATCAGCATTAAAAGATCATTAACTTGTCAGCATTAAGATTTTTTTTTAATGTCAAAACAATCAGCAATGTTTGGTAGATAAACTCATCTCTACAATATTGTCACATCTACTCTACGAGATTGTCACATCTACTGTACGAGATTGTCACATCTACTCTTCAAGAATATCACATCTACTCTACAAGATCGTCAAATATACTCTACAAGATTGTTGAATCTACTCTACAAGATTGTCAAATATACTCTACAAGATTGTCACATCTACTCTACAAGATTGTCACATGTACTCTACAAGATTGTCACATCTACTCTACAAGATTGTCACATCTACCCTACAAGATTGTCACATCTACTCTACAAGATTGCCACATCTACTCTACAAGATTGTCCCACTGTTAACCGAATATGATCGAGTCACACCACAGATAAATGATTGATTGTCTCCTGCCCACACCAATCGATGCACCCAAAAGTCATGTTTGAATGTATTCCTGTCACAAGCTGTATTCTGATATCTGCCCACAGCCGCTTAGAGAGACGCGTACACCTAAGAGAAATCGTATCTGACACGGTACATGCACGCCGGGAAATCATATCGCATAAATAAGAATAAACGAATGCTTGAATAAAGTGTTGCATAAAGAACGGCCACTTGAACAAATACGTTGTTTGTAGAAATATAAGAACGTTAACTCCAGCAAACAAATGTATAGAATATAATAACGATAACTCTAACACACTTTTAGAATTATTATTATAATTTTATTATTTTCATAAACGGGAATTTTTTTTTTTTTTTTTTACTTTAAATCTTATCTGTTAAGTTTTTTCTGTGATACTCAACAATGCATGGTAAATTTGGAGAGATCTGCCCCCCGATCTCTCCCCCCCCCCTCCACCCGTATTTTACTATGGCTGCCATCTTGGTTGAGACGACCAATGAGAAGGTCACTAAATGTATCACTAAACCTAACCTAAACCTTAAATCTATCCCTACACCTAACCTGAACCCTAAATGTATCCCTAAACCTAACCTAAACATGGGTAGTCTCAACCAAGATGGCGGCCATAGTAAAATACGAGACACGATCTATCCAAATTAGCCGCATGTATATATATATATAAGACAGCAAATAATAATATATATATATATATGTGTGTGTGTGTGTGTATGTGTGTGTGTATCCCTTTTATTTCTGTGACATTTTTTCAAATGCATCTTTGTACTCATTCAACCCATTAACACAATAGCATTGGGGGTTAGACACGAACCACCAGCTCAATAGGTTAGTGTATAAACAACATACCAACTCACAAGGCATGCTACCGTGTAGCATGTCCACTAGCTAGATGTGTATATCAAATCACAATGATTGTACTCATCGCATATGAAACGTGCTAGATATGTGTACACACAACATGTACAACTGACTAGACGTGTTTACATTTAACACACGACATCGCCAGATGTAAACTTTACATAGTAAACATACGAATACACTAGATGCTTACATGACACATAGAACATAAGAACTCGCACGTAAAACATAAGAACTCACAAAGGTGTACAATACACTGACCTCCACGTAGCACATCGGCGACAAAATATGTATGAGCCTTCGGCGCGATGGAGTCCAGGGGCCGGTAATCATCATAGCGGCAAAGCAATTATACGTAGATACAGAGTAATCTGCCCCCAACAGGCGCTGATAACTCTCTCTCTCTTCCCCTCCCCCACCCCCCTTTGGCAAGATCCAGTAAAATAAAAGTAAAACATAGTCTTTTTTACGCTGTACATCAGGCCCGCACAAGCTGTACATTAGGCCCGCACAAGCTGTACATTAGGCCCGCACAAGCTGTACATCAGGCCCGCACAAGCGGTACATCAGGCCCGCACAAGCTGTACATCAGGTCCGCACAAGCTGTACATCAGGCCCGCACAAGCTGTACATCAGGCCCGCACAAGCTGTACATCAGGCCCGCACAAGCTGTACATCAGGCCCGCACAAGCTGTACATCAGGCCCGCACAAGCTGTACATCAGGCCCGCACAAGCTGTACATCAGGCCCGCACAAGCTGTACATCAGGCCCGCACAACTCAAAATGTAAGGCGGGCCCGTAATACTATATGAAAAACTTGTGCGGGCCGAATGAAAATAGGACAAGGGGGGGGGGAGCTATTAAGAAATAAAAAGAATAATTAAGGATATATTTCGTTGCTTCGCGGGCCGCAAAGTGTGCTGGCGGGCCGCATGTTGCGGAGGACTGTTGCAGAAGGTTGTCTGTAAAATAATGCACAACATGTTGTTAATGGCTCCGGTGATGATGCTTTGGTTTAGATGAGAAGTTTGAATTAAAACATGATTGATGTGATGCTCCATAATGTGATGTTCCATAATGTGATGTTCCATAATGTGATGTTCCATAATATGATGTTCCATAATGTGATGCTCAATAATGGTCATCTTTTTTTGTGACTTGTTTGACTGGAGATGAAACACATGTTTCCTAGTTTTATAGTTTCACAAGTCACAATGTTTATAGTCACAATGTTTATAGTCACAATGTTTATAGTCACAATGTTTATAGTCACACTGTTTATAGTCACAATGTTTATAGTCACAATGTTTATAGTCACAATGTTTATAGTCACAATGTTTATAGTCACACTGTTTATAGTGACAATGTTTATAGTCACAATTTTTATGGTCACAATGTTTATAGTCACAATGTTTATAGTCACAATGTTTATAGTCACAATGTTTATAGTCACAATGTTTATAGTCACAATTTTTATGGTCACAATGTTTATGGTCACAATGTTTATAGTCAAACTGTTTATAGTCACAATGTTTATAGTCACAATTTTTATGTTCACAATGTTTATGGTCACAATGTTTATAGTCACAATGTTTATAGTCACAATTTTTATAGTCACAATGTTTATAGTCACAATGTTTATAGTCACACTGTTTATAGTCACACTGTTTATAGTCACAATGTTTATAGTCACAATTTTTATGGTCACAATGTTTATAGTCACAATGTTTATAGTCACAATGTTTATAGTCACAATGTTTATAGTCACAATTTTTATAGTCACAATTTTTATAGTCCCAATGTTTATAGTCACAATGTTTATAGTCACAATTTTTATAGTCACAATTTTTATAGTCACAATGTTTATGGTCACAATGTTTATAGTCACAATGTTTATGGTCACAATGTTTATGGTCACAATGTTTATAGTCACAATGTTTATAGTCACAATGTTTATAGTCACACTGTTTATAGTCACATTGTTTATAGTCACACTGTTTATAGTCATACTGTTTATAGTCACACTGTTTTGACATTCACACTGTTTAGAGTCACACTGTTTATAGTCAAACTGTTTATAGTCAAACTGTTTATAGTCACACTGTTTATAGTCACAATGTTTATAGTCACACTGTTTATAGTCACAATGTTTATAGTCACACTGTTTATGGTCATACTGTTTATAGTCACACTGTTTATAGTCACACTGTTTATAGTCACACTGTTTATAGTCAAACTGTTTATAGTCATACTGTTTATAGTCACACTGTTTATAGTCATACTGTTTATAGTCACACTGTTTATAGTCACACTGTTTATAGTCACACTGTTTATATTCATACTGTTTATAGTCACACTGTTTATAGTCACCATGTTTATAGTCTCAAGTGAATAGTTATCTGTGGAATTATATGAAAACAAATTAAATACCAATCTTTATAAAATTTTAATACCGACTGTTACATTAGTCAAACAGTTCTTAGGGCGTGTTGGACTTAGTCAAACAGTTCTTAGGGCGTGTTGGACTTAGTCAAACAGTTCTTAGGGCGTGTTGGACTTAGTCAAACAGTTCTTAGGGCGTGTTGGACAGTCAAACAGTTCTTAGGGCGTGTTGGACTTAGTCAAACAGTTCTTAGGGCGTGTTGGACTTAGTCAAACAGTTCTTAGGGCTTGTTGGACTTAGTCAAACAGTTCTTAGGGCGTGTTGGACTTAGTCAAACGGTTCTTAGGGCGTGTTGGACTTAGTCAAACAGTTCTTAGGGTGAGTTAGACTTAGTCAACCAGTTCTTAGGGGGAGTTAAACTTAGTCAAACAGATCTTAGGGGGAGTTAGACTTAGTCAAACAGTTCTTAGGGCGTGTTAGACTTAGTCAAAAGGTTCTTAGGGCGTGTTGGACTTAATCAATCAGTTCTTAGTTCGTGTTGGACTTAGTCAAACATATCTTAGGGGGAGTTAGACTTAGTCAAACAGATCTTAGTTCGTGTTGGACTTAACAGATCTTAGGGGGTGTTGGACTTAGTCAAAAGGTTCTTAGGGGGTGTTGGACTTAGTCAAACAGTTCTTAGGGGGAGTTAGACTTAGTCAAACAGTTCTTAGGGTGAGTTAGACTTAGTCAAACAGGGTGATCAAATATTTCCCTTTCTCAAGTCTTTATAAATTTGTTTACACACTTCGCACATGTAAAACACATAGCAACGGTGTTCTTTGTAAACGTTAAACACAGCAAAATAAAATGTCCATCGTCAAAGGTCCGCCTTTAGAAACAACAATTCTCATTCGCTGAGTATATCCCTCCTATGGCTGGGTACAACCCTCCCTTGGCTGAGTACATCCCTCCTTTTGCTGAGTACATCCCTCCTATGGCTGGGTACATCCTCCATTATGGCTCAGTACATCCCTACTATGACTGAGTACATCCTTCCTTTTGGCTTACATATCTCCTATGGCTGGGTGCATCCCTCCAATGGCTGAGTACATCCCTCCTATGGCTGGTTACAACCCTCCCTTGGCTGAGTATATCATTGCTTTGGCAGAGTGCGTACCTCGCTAAGTACATCCCTAATATGGCTGAGTACATCTTGCCTATAGCTGAGTACATCCCTCCAATGGCTGGGTACAACCATACTATGGCTGAGTACATCGTTCCTATGGCTTAGTACATCCTTCCTTTGGCTGAGTACGTACATCCCTCATATGGCTTGGTACACATCTCCTTTTCCTGGTTACGTCTCTTCTGTTTCTAGGTACAAATCTTCTGTTTCCGGGTACAGCTCTTCTGTTTCCGGGTACAGCTCTTCTGTTTCCGGGTACAGCAATTCTATTGTTTGGTAACGCTCCTCTATCCCGTCTCTTGCTGTGTACGTACCCATACTGCTTGGTTAATCAATGGTCTATCTCAGTATGTAATCAGAAAAGACTGTGACAAAGATTATATCGGTCACCTTGACAACGTCACGACTGGCAGGTGTGACTTTAATTTTGCAGTCCATGCCATGTGTTTGGTCGGAGCCATGATGCATCTCCAAAGGTGACATGTTGCACATGCAAACCATTGCTGGTAATCCATTAACACGGCGAAAATACTTGAAAAGAACTC